>QLSR01000207.1:703847-833466 GCA_031780015.1 Citrullus colocynthis
AAAAAAAAAAACTTTATGTTCCACTCGGCATCAAACTGTGGGGGAGTAATATGCCATTTATTTTTTTTAATTTTAAAATACAGTAAAATAAACAAAAATATTTATAAACATAACAAATTTCATTATTTATCTAGAATAAATCGCGATAAACTACTATTGGTGCCACAATAGACACAAATAGTAGTCTATTGCGATTTATCACAGTCTATGGAAGATAGACGGTGATATTTTGCTATTAGTTGTAAATGTTTTCAGCAGTTTTGCCGTTTAGAATAATTTTCCTAATATCTATTTTAAATAAATAAATATATATATATATATATATATATATATATATATTTTAATCAAATATAATATATATATATATATATATATTATTAAATAAATAATAATTAATTAATTAATATCACATATTTATTAATAATGCATTTAAATCATATAAAAACACATATCTCTCTCTTTAACCTATAGTATTTCACATCAATTTTACTCTATAATTTTAATATGAATCCAATTCATATTAATATTCAAATTTTATTCAAATATTATTTTCTCCTATTATATTGTATCATTTGAAAGAATTGGGACACACATATAGATTATCGGGATGACAACGGGGTCGGGCTGGGACAGAGCGAGTAGGGGGTCCCTGCCCCCAATGAGGGAATTTCTCCCCATCCCTGCCTATTTTAAAACAGTGTGATGAGAATTCACCGAGAGTAAGAGTGCGAGATTGTGAGATGGGTCCTCGCGGGGGCCCCATTAGGGAGATGGGGATTCCCCATCGGGGAGACGGGTTCTCGAGGGGGCCCCATTCCTCGCGAGAATTGAGCGAGAGCGAGAGTGCGAGATTGTGAGAGAGAAGGAAAGCTAGCGGTACTGAGCTGAGAGAGAGCGATACTAAGAGAGAGCGTGAGCGAGAGTGAAAGCGAGATGGTAGTTATCTTTACATTTATATATATATATATATATATATATATATATATATATATATATATATATATATATATATACTAGGGTGGGGTCGGGGATTAAATGGGGCAGGGTCGGGGTCGGGGTCGGGGCTGGGGCGGGGGCACTCACCCTATCCCCGCCCTGTCCCCAGACGGGTATCTGGGGAATGTCCCTGGTTTGACCCCCATCCCTAGTCAAACTAGGGATTCCTCGACCCTCCGGTTGGAGCCCCGCGGGTCTTTTTGTCATCCCTAATGTAGAAGAAATTTCAATCTAAACCACTCTAACTACATCAATAGGATTAAACATGTTTGTTCAAAAAACCCCAAAAACAAAGTTATGATACTTACATTGTTGTAGCTTAAAATTGAAGCAATTTCCTTGATAATTTAATAACGAACACTTTGTGGACCAACACTAGAGTCTTTTTCTTTTTAATTTTAGACCATAGAACGGATTGTGGGGCCTCAATTGTGATGAATTTGGAGCTAAATTGGAGATTGAGAGAGTTTTGAATTAAATATTTTTGGAGATAATTTTTGTGAAAATCCTTAGCAATTAACCACCCAATTTGATGTTAAATAATTTCTATTTGAAGAAGATAAATATGCAAATCAAATTCACCTCAATTAGACACCGAGTAGGTGACTGAATGAGTGGGAATTGAAGTGGTTTCGTGAGGGTTTGAGGTAAAAACACCTCCTCCTTAAAACCTCATGCAAAATTTCAAATTCTCAATTTCAATTTAAAAATAAATTTCTAAAATTCATTTCATTAATGAATCTTTTTTCTTTTTCGTTAAAATCAATTCATTTAATTAATTTTAAATAAAAATAATTAATTAAACAATTTAATTAATATTAAGCTTATATTAAATATAAATTAATATAAATAATAATTAATTAAATAATCTAATTAATTATATTAAAGTAATAATTAATAATTTTCCACTAATATCCACATTTCCAATCCGATGAATCTCGATTCATGTGATTAATATTTAATCATATTTAAATATTTTCCAACTCTCGATTATCATTTAATTCATAAGAAAACGTATTACTTACTCCCTAAACCGAATTTGAACGTTTTCAAATTCTCTCATCACACTATTCTAAGTTTTGATCCAATATGAGCTAATAATGGCCCTAAAGGACCTATATATCAAGAGCTCCAACGATCCAAAATTAACCGGCTAAACTCTTTAACCTAGCTAACTAACATTCGTTAACTACTAGGACATTCCACTATAGCCAGTAGCTACAGTCTTCTCACTGTAGATACGTTTTTGTCCACTTGATATAACTATGATTAGAAAGTCGATCCTTCACAAGTTGTTCATAATTACAGTTAAGTTAAAATTACCGTTTTACCCCTATTATTACATATTGTTTCTTAAGTCTCATTGATCCTCTAATGAGCTATTAGTTTGTGGTCCAACCACCAAACTAAGTCCCTCTTGGGCCAATAAGAGGGTGGGAACCCTTGTCCAAGATCCGGAGTTAGTACTTAAAGGAACAACTTCTCTACTAACTTTGAATTAGGTAGGAGTGAATTCCATCTCGTAAGACTATTTCCCTATTTATCTACCTAGTCTTATCTCTAAAATGGTAGGCTTATTGAGTCTGCAAACTCATGTCACTCTCTGTCACACCCCCTCCCAGGTACCCTCTTAACCCAAGGGTGAGTGTGAAGACAGTAGACACTGACCCTCTCACGACATCCAATGCCAACCCTAAACTTTAACCAATACCTGATAAATAGTTATATAATTATTTAACATCATAACTAAACAAGGGTTAAGTTCTCATATCAATCCAGCTATCTCAAAGTGTTTAATAATTACAACTACACATGACTCTCTGAACCCTCACTATATGTACAACATTTATTTAAGTTCAAGATTTACAATTATCAAGTTACTAGACTCTAAAGACGGGCCCAGATGAGTATCTTCTGTATGCTAAGCACCCTGGACAAGCTCGCTACCTGAAAAACAGAGAAACAAGGAAAACATGAGCTAAATTGCCCAGTGAGTGATTGATTTTAAAGTTTTCCTTAAGCAATGTATGCAAAACATAGACTTCAGCCATAATCAATAATACCATACGTAAGCCATAACTTACATATACATACTCGTTTATGGATCAGATATACATAAACTAGTTTATTCAGAACTTTTCCTTAGTTAGGGCTGAGTATTCTCGATAACGTCTATACACATATTTCATAACCAGGGTCACCCTAGTACCTTCTCTGAGTCCTTCAGTACAGGTCCCTTAAGAAATTTTCCGTCCACCCTCATGCCTTATTCGAGTCCTTGAGCATGGGGCCATTTCCATACCTAACTTACCCATATGCCTTATCCGTGTTCTTCAGCATTGGGAGTCATCTTCATACATAATTTATAATTTAACATAAATTCATGAGCTCAAAGAATTTCATACATCTTAACACTTTTCACATGCTTAAATGCTTTCTTTAATCATAAATTGCATGCTTTACTCAAATTCATAGTACAGCCAGTATACTTCAGATATTTCTCATTATATAACACATAACATACATATAAAACTCATGGAAATGTACCATATAAACAAGTTTCAAACATATATTCAAACAAGAAACTATGCTTGAAGAAACTCTTTTAGATTCGAGTGTCACTCACAACTTGTCCTAGGCCTTGAACGGATTATACACCTTTCAAAACTCTTCTTGGCCTGTAATGACACATTTCTCGTGTTAGACTTCCCTAAAGTTCCTTTTTACAAATCATTAAGTTCACACATTTATACGTATTAAATGTTTCACCACTGAGACTAATCTTCATCCAAATAATCATTATTAAGCGAGATTTTACACAACTAGCAAGACTACTGATGAAACTGATTTACGGGTAAACTATATTAGCAATACCATGGTGAGCGAGACCAGCGCGACTCACCTGAGTAGTGAGACCAGTGCGACTCACCTGAGTAGCGATACCTAGCGATACCCAGCGAGAATTGTGAGATGCAAAGCCTTCAGCGTTACCAATGATATCCGTCTCAGTACTCACGCTTAAATTCTTAGTGTCGCTGCGATTTCCAGCGACACCCAACTATCTCAGTTTCTGCCTTTCCTCGTTCTCACTTCTGTCTGTTAAGAATTGCATTTCCAGCCAAATTTATAACTTCTTATCTTCTACGAACTTATAAAGGAATAGGTTTTCTAGCTTACCTCAAGATTTCAGAGCGTAACTCCTCTTTGTTTGACAGATATTTCCAATTGACTTCGAGCTGTTCCAATTGCTAGGCAAATCTGTAACAGTCACTTCCACCTAAGATTTTATATATTTCTCTTCAAATTCAGCTCAAACGTCCTTCATAGAAATTGTTAGGAATTGAGTTAACTTACTAACCTTAAAATTTCAGTCCTAAATCTGATCTCTTCAGCTCACTTTTCTCCAAATACCAGACCACGCTCGGATTGCACGACAGCAGCCAGACCCTCTGTTCCAACTTCAGTTTTACCACGAAACCGATATGAATTCTCCACAACTTTACCCTAAGCACCTTGTCCTACCTCTCTTCGTCTCTCAGTTGTAAAATAGAACTAATTTGAGCTTTTGAATGTGTTTAAAATGATCAAGCACTCAGCTCACGCACTTAAATAAGCTGCCAACTTAACCTCCACTTCTCTTTTTTTTTTTTTTTCCCCCCCCTTTAAGAATAAGTTGGTCAACGCAAGCTACTTCACAGTAACCTCACCAACGCATGGTAGCAGCCTACCAACGCATGGCAACAACCCTCCAACATATGGTAGCAGTCCTCCAACGCATGGTAGCCTTACCAACGCATGGTGCCTTACCAACCATGCTACTTCATGCCCAATGGCTCTCGGCTAACACTTCACTCACCCTTCTTTAGCTTGCCATCTTCCAACGCTATGTGTGGGGCTTACACTCTCACCTATGCAGATTAAAGGATAATCTCAAATAAATAGAAGTTCATAGTCAGCTCAGGATTAAGATCGAGTTACTTAGGTCATCATATTGAAATAGTCAGGCTTAACAATAAACAGTGTCATAAAGTAAAAGTATTTATCTCATAGTCTAGTCTTATGCAAACTCATTGCTTAGGATGCCATCACTCTCATGTCTTTACATGAATGATATAGGATCCATTGTTTGTATCAAATAGAAAATGGGTAACATCCATAGTGTCTCTAAGAAAAGGCAAGTACCCAACCTTATCCCTATACTATAGACCGTTTTGGCTATTACTTAAACTTGATCCATTTTTTATGTCTACACATAAAGTCTAAGTATTCATGCTATAGCCAAGGTTTTTGTAGTTTATTGGATTTAGATTTATACATAACTTACATATTCAATATGATTTATACTAAATAAACTTTAATATCAACTTTATTGAAAAATATAATATGTTTATCATTTACAAACTACAAGTTTTAGGACATAAAACCGAACATCATTATACATTGTACTTTATATTAATCCTTATTAATATAAAATTCTCTTAAATTATTAGAACAATTCAAATTATTCAAAAACTAACTAATCCTTATTTTATACTTAGTGAGCTAGCAGGAGACCTAATGAACCTACAGATTAGAAGCTCCAATGATTCAAGTTTAAAATAATTAAACTCTTTAATATATCAAACAAAATTCATTAACTGTGGGTCACTCCACTAAAGATCCACAACTGTAGTATTCGCACTGTAGACATATTTCCATGTATATAACCAGTCATCAATAAGTCTGTAGTATTCGCACTGTAGACATATTTCCATGTATATAACCAGTCATCAATAAATCAATCCTTCACAAATTGCTCGTAAATACAGCTTGGCCAAAATTATCGTTTTACCCCTGTAATTTCTTATTTCTCCTTAAGTCCCACTAATTCTCTAATGAACGACCTGTTTATGGTCCTACCATAAACAAACCCCTGTTGGGCCAATGAGAGGGAGGGAGCCCTTGTTGAAGACCTAGAGTCAGCACTTAAAAGAGCAATTTATGTACTTTCCCCCAGGAAGGGAAGAAGAGAACTCCATCTTGTGTAGTTATATATGTTCTAACTCCCTACTTGGACAAATCTCCAAAATGGTAGACATATTGAGTCGGCTACACAGGTCATTCTCACCCATACAAATCAAAGGAATGCCCTCATAGGCATGAATACTCAATTCACACAGGATTGAGATTGAGTTATTTATGGTCATCTTATGAAAAAAAGTTAATTGTTACAAAAGTTAATTAAATTCCAAAAAAAATTAAATAATAAAAAAGTTAATTGTTACAAAATTTTGAAAATTTAAAAGAATAGTTTTTAAAAATCTTGCTTTTATTTTTGAAATTGCCTAGTGTGTAGCTAAAAAAAGGGAAATTGCATTCCCTTGGTGGCAACCATGGTAGGGGCAAAATGGGACAGCTACTCGAACTTTTGGCCATACTCCTCTACAAACATGCTGCCGTGCTTTAAACTCAAAAACTTCTTCTCTTTGAAATGTCTCAGATTCACAGAAGTATTTCTCATAGAAACACTCCTTGAACTGCTTTCACTTCACTGGTTTAGCACCGACTCTAATCATTCTTTTTGCCGTCTGCCACCAGATCTGAGCTTTATCAGTCAGCACAAAGACGACACACTGCATCTTCTGGTCCTCTGGGCATTTCATATATCTGAAAATCTCTCGATGGACGACAACCACAGTTCAGCATAAGTAAGGTTTTTCGGGGGTTGTACTTCTTGAAATCCCGCAAGTGCTTTGTCTCTACAGATAGATCCTATAAATTTTGACTCTAAACCTGAACCTGGGGCACTTGAACTAGCTAGGGCAATACTTGCAGAAACTGAATATGCTAGGCTATCTATTCTACCATCATATCCTTCATTCTCCCCATCAAAGCTGTTGTGACAGCCTCTCTTATTATTGTTGCCATCGCAATAAACTCAGGCAAAACGACTATTGGAATTGGCGCAGAAGGAGGAACTGGCGCTAGGGGAGGAACTGATGCTGGAGGAGGAACTAGTGCACTACAATTTTGCCTTCTCATCCTAATCACGAATCCTCTCGAACTAGATGGGTCTTGTGGTGTAGGAGAGTTTAGGACTTGAGGGTCCTAAACTACTGGGTTTTGAACTTTAGGGTTTTGAAACCCTCCTCTCCGGCCTCCACTTCCTCTACCTCCTCTGACTCCTCTGCCTCCTCGAGCCATTTCCTAATATCCACATGTGAATTCTTGCTATTAAATTCCTCATAAGAGAAACAAGCTTAACTAAGCAATAAATTCAGCAAGGTTTCATGCATAAATTATAGAAACATAAATTTTAGAAGACATACCTGGCGAGGACGAAGAACCTGTAAGCACTTAATCGGTAAGCACGTTCAAAAGCTTTATAGTATTAATAATCTCATATTGTAAATTAAAAAAAAAAAAAAGGAAGAGAAAACCAAAAAGAGAAAGAAGACAAAAAGAAAAAAAAAGAATTAGAATTAAAAAGAAGAAAAGAGAAGAAAAAAGAAAAGAAGAAGGAAGGATAAGGATGGAAGTCGGTTCGGTCATAGCTTTTATTTTGAAGGGAAAATGTTGCTGACTCATTTTTATTCATTTCAAAACGAATTTTTGTGCTATTTCTCAGCTGCACGTCGTGGAGAAGTTGAAGAAGAGTTCTAGGGCAATTTCATGCAAGGTTTTGGACGATTTCATGGTAAAACTGAAGCTGAAACAGAAGCTTCATCTGATGTCGCACAGCTCGAACAAGGTTTGGTGTTTAGTAAATATCGAGCTTAAGAGATCGAATTTTGGGCTGAAATTTTAAGGTTAGTAAGTTAGCTGAATTTTGAACAACTTTTATGAAGGATGCTTGAGTTGAAATGGATTAGAAACATGTAAACTTTTAGCTGGAAGTTACTGATACGAAATTTCTGTGCAATCTGGAGTAGCGCGGAGAAAACTTGTAATATCTGATGAACCAGGACCAGTTAAGCCACGAAATTTTGAGGTAAGCTAGAAAACATGTTTCTCTACAAGTTTGTAGAAGGAAAGAAATTCTAAATCTGGCTGGAAATATGACTTTGAATTGACAGAAGTGAGAACAAACAAGAAAAGAGGAAACTCTGCTGTCGGGTGTCGTTAGGAAGCGGGTAACGCTGAGGAATTGGAACGTGAGTAGTGACACCCTCGCTGGTCGTGTAAAGGAAGATTTTTTTCTCACAAATCTCGCTGGCTTTCGCTCGGTATCACTCCTCAAGTAGTCACGCTGGTCTCGCTTATGCTGGTGTCACTGGTGCCGTGTACTTGTTGTGTAATTTCGTTAGTAATCTCGCTAGTAAGGTAAAATCTCGTTGGTAATCTCGCTAGTGAGATAGAATCTCGCTTATTATGTGTATTTTAAGAAAGAAAGGGAGTCTCGGTGGTGAATCATGATTAGAGTTTAAGTATGCACATATAATGACCATGTAAAGGAAATTTAAGGAAAACGTAACGTGAGGAATGTGTATTACAGGCCAAGAAGAGCTTGGAAAGGCATATAATCCGCTCAGGGCCTATGGACAAGTTGTGAGTGACACTTTTCTTTCTTTGAAAACGAATTTATTGAAAATGTTTAGTTTGGTTTTTCTTATGAGATATGGCTTTGAGATGAACTGTTTTCTTGAAAAGCATGATGTTTGATGATATTGTTCACAAGGCACGTTTTATACGTTTTCAAAAAGATGTTGAATGGCATGTTGTAAAATGTTGTTTATCACGATATATCTAATTTTTTATGAAAGGTTTTCATGTGAACTATTTACGTATAATACTGATTTCTAAAATGTTTTAGAGGAGGCTCAATGCTGAAGGACATGAGAAGGCATGTGAGTTTCCTGGGACTCGGTACTGAAGGACTCGTAGAAGGTACTTGGGCAACCCGCGATATTCCTATGTGGACATAGAGGTTGTGACGTTGGGTGTTGAGTCTTGCTCCACCCCAACTAAGGTTGTTATCGACGTTGAGTGTGTTGAGTTTTATCCGCCTCAACTAAGGATGTTTTCGACGTCGGGTGCGTTGAGTCTTGCTCCGCCCTGACTAAGGGAAAGTTTTGAGAACGAACTGTTTTTCGTGTACGATCATTTTGGCATGAATATATGTGATTTGTTTATGTTGTTGAAAATTATGGTTTTACAAAATTAGTCACTCACGGGGCTTTTAGCTCATGTTTTCCATGTTTTCTTTTCCTCCCAGGTAGCAAGGACGTTCCTGGTGCATTGCCTACTCCAATTCACCCTGCTTAAGCTTCGAGTTTCAAAAAACAGTTTTTTTTTTTTTTTGTTGTTGTACGTGTAAATAACCTAGTACTGGTGGCATGTAGATTTAGTTGTTTATAAGTGGGTTATGGGAGAGTATGTTATAAAAGTGTACTGGGTACAGGAAGGATTATTATATTATGATCATGCATTAATATGGCTGAATTCTATGAATGTATACGTATGGAATGTTTGTGCAGGAAGTTATGTAAGATGGGACAATATGCGTCACAAGAGAGGTGATGTATATTGTCTTCACATCTCCTTTCAGGTTAAGTAGGTAATCAGAGAGGGGGTGTGACAGAACCCCTTAATGGCCATAAGGACAATCTAAACTTACCTAGTAACTCTTGGCTCTGATACAAACTATAACGACTTAACTCCCTAGGACTCGAGCTAGGTCATCACTTATGCATGCATACAGCCCAAACAACACATGTTTCATAATATGGGCAAAAATCAAGGAAGCATTATTGAAGTAAAGAAATTTGTCGACGTTTGATAACCAAAAATACTTTTGGTTGAGGCACCCTTAAAGCATTAATATATTAAAATAGGAATTTTGGCACTAAGAAATAAATAAAAGAAAATATAGTTTTGTTTCAATGACAAATCACAAATACTAAAACGAAAGGAAAAATATGAAAACTCGTGCAGAAGCTTTAGTGTAGTCCGAATGGCACAGTCAAGATTTTCTTTCGTTCGCCAAAGTGTCCTTTCCCTTACTTGAAAAAGAAACATAATAACAAGATTAATACAAAATGCTCAATAAGTAATCTCATTGCTAGGGTCAGGCTAGGCACCCATATCCAAAAGGTGCAACATACTAGTGGAACATGCATAAGTAAATTAATCCATGATGGTCATGTAGTGAGCAATTTAACCAATCCTAACACACATCTGATAGCACAAAGGCTCATAAATGTAGTAGGACACCCATTAGCATCCGGTAACATAGTAGGAAACATGTAGGCCTCTAGTAATGTAGTAGAAAACCTGTCGGCTTCCAGTAATGTAGTAAGAAACCCGTCGGCTTCCGGTAACATAGTAGTATTAGGAGGGTAAGTCGTCACTTTTATCTAAAGTATACTATATTGAATTCACATCATATATCACATCAAACATGTGCTAATATTATCATACTTATAAAACGATTCTAGATATAAGCATCTCAATTTCACTCAACTAAACAAATCATTCAAAATTATCTCAATTGATTGACTTAAAGGCGTTTCTAGTAAGATTACTTACCTTAGAATTAGGTCCAAGTAGCTAACCACACAGCCAATTTTCACAAAATCCTCAAATTACAACTTGGGTATAAATCCCAACTTAAATTAAACTTCTAGGCTTAACTCCAATCACAAATTAATCAAAATTTACTCCAAACAATCTTACCCATAGCATGACTTAATTCAGAATTGCTAAAATTGCTTCCAATTTTTCGGTTAAAGCAACGATCACACATAAACCCAAAATTGGGAATCTTAGACCCAATCAAGAGACAACAAAAACCAATATCTTACCAAAGACGAACTCTGGAAATAGAAATGTTCCCCTACTGTGGCGACAGCAGCGACGGACGACGGACTCACTGACGACAGATGGAACCGTATGGTGGAGCGACGGAACAACTTGGAGCTAGCCAAGCGGAATGAGCCGTGGCTTCGAGGCTCCGACTGGGCGACCTGTAGTGGCTGCTTCAAACGAACGACATGAGACCTGCGGCTGAAAAGACAAACAGCGGTGGCGCGAGGAGTGACGGCGGCGGGTGGTACACACAGTCCGAAAAAAAGAGAGAGAGAGAGAGGAACCAGCAGCGAACTCACGCGAAAGAAGAAGACGATGCCGAAAAAAAAAAAATAATTATTTTTTGTTCTTTCTTTTTTAAAATTGGCACCCAATTTGAGGAGCCTTATAATATATATATATATATATACAACTTATTCCTTTTTTTATAAAATCATAATTCCCTTATGTAGTTATTCCTCTTCTTCCTCCCCCGGGTTTTTTTTTTTTTTTTTTTTTCCAAATTCCTTAAAATAAAATCACCCCTCTCAAAATAATTTCCAAAAATATAACAATCTTCCCAATTTTCCTAAATTTAGATTTTAAATTCCCAAATCTCCTTCACTTCAAATAAAATTTCACAAGCCAAAATTAAATCCAAAATTTAAAATTTAAAATACTTAATTTAAATTGGATCACCTTATTACTAACAATTAAATTTTTAAACCTCGAAGCTCAAAATAATACTCAAATAATTCAAGATAATTAAATTAACCAAATTACCTAAAAAATTTGGGTTGTCACAATTCACCTCCCCTCTAGGGTTGTTTTTTGTTTAGAGTCAGTTGTTTTTTGTTTTTAATAAAAAAAAAATTCATAAATCATTTCAGATTAATATCCATTGTTTGAGTTTTATACTCCAACAATTATTAGTTACCTCATATAGAGTCATAATGATGTATTTATATGGGATGTGATCTAGGGTTTATCTAGTCGCATGAGTTCCTTAATCCAAGATAAGCTAGGTTATTTATCAATCTAAATGGGCTAGGGCATGCATTGTGCAAAGTTATGGTTACTTCACCCATCATTTCTCTCAATTGGTCGTTGCTTTTGTTTATCTTCAATAATCATGTAGCTTGATCATCAATCTCATAGCTTTTTTGCTTTATCACACCTAATTGATGTTAGTCTGCCTATCTTTTGTGATGTATTTTAATCCAACCCAGGCTTGTCCCCAAATTTTGGACTTTGAATTTGGGAATTGTTAATTGTCAGGTGGCGATCGCTTGGTTTTTCACCAAATATTTTTACTTAGAAGATTGTTTAAGACCTAATTGGATTTCTCATGTAATCTTCCATTTAACAAATAATTAGATCTCCAGCTTCTAGTTGTTTAAGTATATTCCATAATCCCCTACATTCAAATTGACTATTGAATTTAAGTGTAGCATTAGAATAAAACTTATATGTGTTTTGTAATCTTGCAAAGGTCCTTAGGTTGTTGCTTCAAAATTTGCTTTTGTTGTAATTGTCAAACAATTTATGTAGCTATCTTTAGTTGCTTTGTTCGAGATGTATCATAGCCTTGTTAAAAAATGTGATCCCAAAAGTTAATACTTTAAACTTTGGATCTCCATGTTGTAAGGTCTAAATGAAGCTAATGATTTCTTTTGTAACTGTATGCTATCACATACCTAGTTGCAGACTTGGCTAGGGTCAGCCTTGGCTTTGGCAAAGGTTGAGCATCTTCTTTTGGACATATTCCAGACCTAAAATGATCTATTAGATCAGGGCATGCGTAAAGCATGCCCCTTTTGGCTTTTGGCAAGGGTCACCCTCGGCCAAGCGTTGTTGCACACTACTTGCCTCTCGCTGCTGCATCCATTCAATGTTGCCACTCAACATTGAGATGCACTTGCCATTGCCATCGCCATCGCCATCGCCACTTGGAGTTGTCGTTATTTGTAGCCTCATGCCATTGCTGTTTGGAGTTGCAGCCATTTGTAACCGTATGCCATCATGTTTGGAGGTGCTTCAGGATAATTCGATAACCTAGTGGGTTAAGGGGCATGCTCGATTTCACATTTGACTAGGGTTAGCCTTGACCTTGGCTGAGGCCAAGTGTCTTCTTTTGGCCATATCTCAAGCCTAACATGTTCTTTTGGGTTGAGGTATGCATAAAGCATGCCCCATTAGGCATTTGGCAAGGGTCGACCTCAACCTTTGTCGAGGATGCACTGGCCCACATGAACTCCCTTTTTCTAAGCTCATTTTGGTCCTTAGTTGCTACTTTTAGTTCGTATCATGCTTCTTCCTGACTTTTTTGTTTCTATTTGTGCTAGATGTCAATTATACCCTTCAATCCAAAACCACACATAACATTAGCTCCCACTCTTGGCTATTTACACTCATGAGTTAAACATTTTAGGCTTGACTTGGGAGTATAATTTCTACTAACTTATGCTGATTCGCGACCTTGTCAGTTGACTTGGTCTTGACCTTTGTGACCTTGATCAACTTTGAGTGGTGGTTTTTTTTCGATCAAGCTTTGAATGTTTGTCTTTGATTTTCTCCAATCAAGCCTCAGCCTGAACCTCAACCTTGGGCTATATAAACTTTGGATCTTGAGTAACTCAACTTTCCATTGGTAAGGTTAAGCCTCTACCTCGACCTTGGACATTTAAGGTTCACACATCCTCTAAGACACTAGGATAAGGCTAGAATCTCTGACCCTTATGAAATCTGGATCTCGAGTAACTCAACTTTCCATAGGTAAAGTTAAGCCTCAGTCTTGGCCTTGAACATTTAATGTTCACACAACCTCTAAGATGTTAGGATGAGGTTAGGAGAGATTTGTCTAGGGGCTAAGGGATGGGTTGCGAGGTTCGTGCAAGCCTTTAAATCGACCACCCAAGTAGAATCTCTCTCTGTAGCTAGTTAGATAGATTCCCAATCAAGAGCCGAGCAACTTAAATCCTTGAAAGTGGGATCGTCGCTAGGTTAGAAGAGAAAGGCAGATTAGAGAGCTTTGGAGCCTCAGTAGAAAGGGTCAAAATCAGACAGGTCTTAGCGACTTTGGAGGCAGCAGTTCTCTTAGTCCTTAATTGTTTGAGAAGATACGCAAGTTTGCAACTCCTGTGGGAGACGTCACTAGGGGCGCTGTTTGGCTGGTAGTGGGGTATGCTTTCACTGCAGACAGGAAGAGCATACAGTTGAAAAATGCCCTAAGAGGAGCACAACCAATAATGGAGGTCAGTGCATGGATTCTTACTAGGGGAGTTCTAGTAAGTCGAAGCAGAAGCAGGGTTGAGTGTTCAATACAACTCGATGTGAGATGGATAAGTCAGGCACAGTTGTGATAGATACACTGCCTATTATAGTGCATTATGCCTTGGTATTGTTTGACTCTAGTTCGTCGCATTCATTTATATCTTCTATGTTTGTAAAGCATGTTATGTTAGAATTAAAGCCTTTGCATTATGTTTTTTCAATTTCTACTATGTTTGGAGAAATTATGTTAGCAAAGGAAAAGATAAAAACATGTCAGGTAGAAATAGAAAACCGTGTGCTAGAGGTGACCTTGATAGTCTTAAACATGTGTGACTTGACATAATATTAGGCATGGACTGGTTGGCTACTAACCATGCTAGTATAGATTGTTCTCATAAGGAGGTAACTTTCAACCCTCCTATGGAAGCTAGTTTTAAGTTTAGAGGAGTCGGAACCGTAGTCTTGCCCAAAGTAGCTTTGCCATGAAGGCCAACAAGCTGCTTAACCAAGGTACCTAGAGTATTTTGGCTAATGTGGTTGACACTAAAGAACTTAAAGCCGCCCTAACTTCGAAACCAGTGGTGAGAGACTATCTGAATATTTTTCCAGAGGATCTCTCGGGATTGCCGCAGCATAGAGAGATAGATTTTGCTATCAAATTGGAGTCAAGTACGACTCCCATCTCCAAGGCTCCTTATAGGATGGCTCTAGCAGAACTAAAAGAGTTTAAGATCCAGTTGTAGGAGTTGCTCGATAAAGGCTTAATATGACTGAGTGTGTCACCTTGGGGTACATCAGTGTTGTTCGTGAAAAAGAAGCATGGTTCGCTACACCTTTGCATTGACTATAAAGAGTTGAACAAGGTAACCATAAAAAATAAGTATCCACTGCCCATGATTGATGATCTATTCGACCAGTTGTAGGGAGCCATAGTTTTCTCGAAGAGTGACCTTCGCTTGGGATATCATCAGTTGAGGATAAAAGACAACGATATACCTAAGATGTCTTTTTGTTTCAGATATGGGCATTACGAATTGATTGTTATGTCCTTTGGCCTAACAAATGCCCCTACAGTATTCATGGATCTGATGAACCGAGTGTTTAAGGATATTCTTGACACTTTTATCATAGTATTCATAGATGATATCCTGGTTTATTCCAAGACAAAGGTAGAGCATGAGAAGCATTTGCGAAAAGTTTTGGAAACCTTGAGGTCACATAAGTTATATGCTAAGTTCTCAAAGTGCGAGTTTTGGTTAAAGCAGGTGTCCTTTCTAGAACACGTTGTCACACCCCCTCCCAAATTATCCTTCATAACTTGAGAGGAGGTGTGAGGATAGCAACCTTCACTTCTTTGTGAGGTTCACTGTCCAACTACTAAACACTAAAGACTGCCCAGACGAGATTCTTGTGTAGGCTAAGCATCCCGAACTCGCTCGCTACCTGGAAAAATAGAAAAATCGGAAAGAATGAGCTGAGTTGCCCAATGAGTGACTAGTTTTGTAAAATTACCTTTGTTTCGAACATTAATCAAAGTAGAAACATTTAAACACATTGCATATGAAACACTAGTTCAAGTCAAAATATATGCTTAAATACCCTTGTCAACTCATATATGTTCATTTCAGAAAAAGATAACTCAAGCAATCAAATTATGCTCAAACATAACATTTGTATACAACTCCTGTTAAGCTTTGAGATAAAACATAAGCCAGGTCTTTTAAATAAAATAGTCTACAAATGCATCAAATCTTCTTTTGTTTGAAAATTTTGTCTATCATTGATACTTCCTTAACATTACTTAGATTCCTATTTAAATACATTATTTGCCTTTTATGGGATCCAATACATGAACAAAGGGAAAAATTTATAAGAAATACTTCCTTTCTCGAAGAATTATTATAAGTCTCAATTGATTATGGTTTAGCATCATGCGTCTATCCCACAGGCTCTCTTGAACACATACTTCACCAACGCATACTTGGTTACCAACTCGAGTGCATAGTTTGGTTGCTAGCTTAGACGCATCGCACCATGCGTCTGAACTATAACACCCTTGAACGTAAACTTTGCCAATTCAACCAACGCAACCTCCGTTGTAAGACACCATCATGCGTCCATAACCTTTACGTATGCATTCGTCCATTTTATCCGAGGTTCATAGCCTCCAATTAATCCTTATGGACTTCGTGGTCACCCTTCTATGCGTCTGTGAGGTATAACACAAGGCTTTGCTTCCAATTTTTCCTTTTTACTTCTCCCATACTTAGCCATTTTCTTAATGATTAATCAAATATGTATCCATCTCTTGTTTTCTTCTTTTAGGTTTGCTTTTCACCCCTCCAGCACATCTAATACTCAACCTTAGTCTCTTTTGGCTAGCTCATATGTCCACCCCAAGTCAAAGTTGCATTTCCATCCTTAACTATCATGGGGCTTCAGCTCCTCAACACGTAGCACCTATCCAGCACAAGGTAGCCTTATACTCATGGCAACAGCCTTTAATGCATAACAGCTTCATCAATCATAGCAACTTTACAACACTTAGTGGCCTCTCCTACACATGCTATAACATACCCAAAGGTTTCTTGGTCAGCATAATGAACCTTACCAACGCGTAGGAAACCTTCAACGCATGATACTCACGCCTTAAGGCTCTCGGCCCCTCTTATCTTCTTTAGCTTGTTATCTTCCAAAACTATTCTCATAGCTTGGTAACTTCCAAAGCTAAGTGTGGGCCATGCGATCACCTCTTCCCTCGAATTTTCATTTTTCTTTTCCAACACTTCAATACTAAACCAATTTTCTTCCAAATTAGGGTACCATTCGTTCATACCTCATCGTCCATGTATCCAACATGATAATGTTCCTTCCAAAGATATGTCTAACTCGAACTAATTCCCAACTATGCCTTCAATTCTTCATTCCTTAACTCTTAGTGAAATATCTTCTTTTTTCCTAATGTTATGCGTCCAACTAGCCTTCTTTATCGCATAATTGTGCTTCCAAGCATAGTTGTAATACTTAAAAGATTTCCTAAATTCTTAGGTCACCTTGTCATCTAAGATTCAAAATCGCCTAACATGGTTTCTTTCAAACTTACCTATGGCTTATTCTTAATCCAAAACTTAAGTTGACATAAACACTTTTCCTCCTTCCCTACATCTCAACGCATAGAGTTCCTTAATCTGGCCAAAATTTAGCAAACTCCACAAGCTTAAATTTTCTGTCTTAAAAAATTTCCTAACTACACAGACTTTAAATTCTCCCAATCCCTACTCTTCTTCCAAGATCTTTCTCATACTATTTTAATGTTATCAGTTAATCATTGAATTATTCAAATAAATATTTAATTATAGAAGCTCATACCTACTTGTAGATCATCCGAGTTCACCTTTACACTCCTCAGGTAGCTTGCGAACTTCTGACATCTGCTTGCCTACCTCGTCTGTCCACTAACTAGAACCTACTATATTGTAATCTGTCTTACTTTAAACTTACAACACAGAACTTCCTTTTCCCAAAACCTTATGCTCTGATACCGACTTGTCACACTCCCTCCTAGATTATCCTTCATAACCCGAGAGGAGGTATGAGGATAGCAACCTTCACTCCTTTGTGAGGTTCACTGTCCAACTACTAAACACTAAAGATGGCCCATACGAGATTCTTGTGTAGGCTAAGCATCCCAAACTTGCTCGCTACCTGGAAAAATAGAAAAATAGGAAAGAATGAGCTGAGTTGCCCAATGAATGATTAGTTTTGTAAAATTACCTTTGTTTCGAACATTAATCAAAGTAGACACATTTAAACACATTGCATATAAAACACTGGTTCAAGTCAAAATATATGCTTAAATACCTGTGTCAACTCATATATGTTCATTTCAAAAAAAGATAACTCAAGCAATCAAATTATGCTCAAACATAACATTTGTATACAACTCCTATTAAGCCTTGAGATAAAAAATAAGCCAAGTCTTTTAAATAAAACGGTCTACAAACGCATCAAATCTTCTTTTGTTTTAAAATTTTCTTTAGTCGAGGTGGAGCAAGACTCAACGCACCCAACGTTGAAAACAAATATTTCCCCTAGTCGATGTGGAGCAAAACTCAACGCACCCAACGTCGAAACCTCTATGTGCACATAGGAATATCTCGGGATGCTTAAGTACCTTCTCCGAGTCCATCAGTACTGGGTCCCTAGTCACAGGGTTGCCTACATGCCTTCTCAATGTCCCTCAGCATTGGGTCCCTTAGAAAACATTTTAGGAATAGGTATGTTTTGCATAAACAGTTTATTGTAAAACCTTTCGTGGAAAACAGAGCGTTTCTCAATAAATAGCATCTCATAACATGTTTTTCAACAACTCGTGGAAAACAGATAAAACATGCCTTTATGCCATAAAATCAAGTATAAGCATCCATCATGCTTTTCAAATCATCATAAAATTGCATTTTATTCGGAAGTCTGTCTAAATATTTTAACTAAATCATTTAGAAAAAGGAAAAGTGTCACTCACAAAGCTTAATAATTGCTTAAGGGAAGTTCTCTTTTCTTCCTTCTAATTCTGTCTTTCCCGAGTTTCTTGGATGTAGGGTTTGCAAGTCTGAAACGCAAAGCAATTGATTTTTCCTTCTGACAGCTCGGTTGGACGCAACCCTGCACCTTGAACTCAACGCTGATAACTTAAACGCAAGGTGCAGCCTTCCAACAAGCTCTTCTGGCTTCACCTCTTGGACGCACAGATCTCTCTTGAACGCAGAGTCTAACTTGAATGGGATTCACCTTGAACGCAGAGTTTATCTTGAACGCAAGGTTTACCTTGAACACAGGCAGATAATTTCATTCTTCTGGCAGCGCTGTTGGACGTAAAGTTGATTCAATTTCCCTAAGTACCAACAACTTGTTCAAAGCAACGTAGCTAGGTTGCTAGGGACACCTCGTCTCTTAGCCGCAGACTTCCACTATGGACGCAAGGATCGCTCTTTTCAGCCTTCTCTCTCTCCTTTCTCTCAAGAACTCAGACTTAAGGATCATCACCTGCTCTTTTTCCCTCAAAGTCTTATTTGTAGCTTTAGGGTGAAGGTCTTGTCATCCAACTTTCTCCTCTCTATTTGCCACTTGTTTGCCATCTATCACACTGCATGACGCATCCGACATGCAACCCGACACCTACTCTTTATAAAGTGTTAAGTCTAAATGAAACCACGTAACCTTTATAAACTCGTCTTATGTGTTTGACTCGTTTCGAGATACGAACCGTGCATCCAACTTAGTGTCCTTATGCGTCCATTTAATTCCCTTTTTAATGTTTAGCTTCTTTATTCTCTTTCTTCCCCTTGGCCTTCCTATTTTCTACCAGGTTTCTCCCTCGCATACTACCATGCATTTGTGCCTCAACCATATACTACCATGCATTTGTGTTTTTATTATTTTGTATGTGTAAATTGTCCTAACGCAAAGTGTTAAATGATGTGTTTATGCGTTCAACATGTCATGCTTTGAGCATGCTATGCGTCTTACTACTATGCGTTGGTGGTCTTGTCGAGTTTTCCTATCCTTTACCCAAGTATAAGCAAAGGACTAGGTATTCTCGGTGAGTCCGAGGTCGAACACAGGGATTATATTGATTAAGTTTTTAATTGAATTTCATGCGTTGCAGGGGTAACCAATAAATAGTTCAGAGAGTTGATTTTAATCTAAAGAAAGCGATTGTTTGTACACTAGACTAAAAATTGTGGAATATGGAAAGCATGCGACACAGCAAGTTCAGCTAAAGATGTGTGTGAATGGATAAAGAAAGGGTTCGGGTTGATTAGCATCTAACATCGGAAACACATGGTAGTATTCTATTCATACTTGCGACTCTTCTCCCGGTTGTCAGCCGCTATGTGTTATATGTCTATAACGCATAGGAGAGTGTTAAGAACCAAGGTTATCCCCATAGACAGGCAATACTACTTGGCCCTTGTCAATTGAGTTCCACAATCACTTACCCTCTCGAGCAGTTTGATTATTACTACTTATATCAATTTGTCAGATGGACATAAGCATCGGATTAAGCTCGCAGTTGACAAGATAAAATAGTTACACTGTGGTTCCTAGTTAGATGCTAACGCAACCCTAGACCCTTGAGTGATTAGTTACTCATGGTTTGAAAGTAAAAAACAAAAAGTTTAGAGAAATGAGTAGACATGGAAGATAATTATATTGATGAAATGAAATACAACTTTAGATGAGCTCAATGTCTTGACACAAATCTAAAATCAAGATAGAACAATAAGAAAGAAAGCAGGGAAAGGCGTCAATGTCTTGAGTCGCCCGGATGGAAGCGTGAGGCTATGCTGTGAAGTGGTCCGGCGGATGGAAGACTCTTCTCTCTCGAGCTATTTGTCTTCGGTTGAAATCTGGAGAGAACTCTGCTGTCACTTATGAAGTTCTTCCGAGAATCAACAACCCTTTCTCATTTCGCGGAGCTGCCCTTTTATAGATGATGTGTTCGCAATAATAGCAATTCTGCTTGATTGGCGGCGAGATTGATACTATGCGTCCATTTCGCCTGATTGCGTGATTCTCGGGTCAATTAAGATCCACCACTTTGGCCACAAATCATGTTCGTCAATCATCCGTCAATCTCTCAAGATTCTGCTTTGATTCTCAACGCCTTGCATTAATGGTCGTCTATGCGTCCATGAATAGTTTGGCCGATGTCAACGCGGCGTAGGTTGCTAACGCGTAGTCTTGCGTTGAGTAGTTGTTAACGCATCTTCAGGTTGTTTGCGTTTCGTTCAGATCATGCGTCCATGAAGAACAGATTGCTAACGCGTCGTCCTGCGTTAAGACGTCATCAACGCATCGTTTGCATTCCTGCGTTAAAACATGCATTTTAGGCTCAAAAAGTGGTAAAATCATTTATCTTCATAGAAATACAAGAGTATAACGCAAAGGAAGATTTATTAATAAAAATCACATAAACTACCGCATGCTTCTCTATTTAATCTCTATTTATCTAAGAGAAAGGCTATTATAACTTGCATTTCTACAAGTTATCACACCCCAAACTTAGATAAATGCTTGTCCTCAAGCATAACTTCTATCTAAGAAACTTACAATCATCCTAAACATTTTCTCAACGCATTGACTAGTCTCTCAGAATGCTATACTCAATCAGCTACCCGTCAGTTATGGTACTTCTCTACCTCCATATTCTCTTCTTTAGGACGAGTCTAGTTTGTATGCGGCTAGCTTTCTTTTCAAAATTCTTTAACTCATTATTCACACAATTTTTGTTTCTTCTTTTGAACACTGAGTTTGAAAAGATGAAGATATAAAGTTCCTTTTTCTTTCTTGTTTTCTTATGTATATATTAAGCATGCGTCTAGTAGGGTTACCCACCTTCGTTCTGACATACCAACTATGGGGTGCATGGAGGCAGCCAACTACGAGCAAGTGTCCTTCTCGACTAAACTCTTATCTAAGTTCGGTTTCCTCACTAGACATTGGAGTTTGTTATTTTATCTATGCGTCGCTGATTATGATTACCCACCTTCGTTTTGACACACTAACTATGGGGTGCATGGAGGCGGCCAACTACGAGCAGGTGTCATTTTCAGCTAAACTCTTAACAAGATAGATATGTTAGTCTTGCCAGCGGAGTTTTGCGTTTAAAAACATTTTTTTTATTTTTTTATTTTTTTATTTTTTTATTTTTTAGACATGTTTGAAATAAGTTCCTCATATTTTTATCTTTGACAGTTCAAACCTCTTCCACCCCCAAACTTGAGAGTAGCAAGGTCCTCATTGCTTAAATTGGAAACAAGGATTAAGTTGCAAAATTTTGTAAAAGAGGTTTGAATTGGCCACTTGCATACATACAAAGTAGGTTTGCGTTTCTAAGGAATAGTATGTAGACGCATTGAAAGTAATCTAACTTAAAGAGTACAAAATGTGTAAGCATGATTATCCTCATAGTGACTGATTTTTCAACGCAAAGATAAAAGTTGGGGATAATTATATATGTACTTAGAATGAATTTACAGCAAAGGACCATGCAAAAGAAGCAATTAGAAATTCCATGCGGTGAAGAAATTTTTTTCATTTTATTAATTGAATCATCCACAACGCGTACAATTGGAGATGAAGATAATGCTATAAAAGTTCGAAAGAAGATACAACTCGTAATTACACCCCTAATCTGTCTTGTCTTCATCAGGTCTGCGTTCCTGCTCAGGTGCAGGGCGCTGCGGTATTGAGAAGACAAGCGTCTGTTGTAAGCGTTCAGGGATGTTAGGGGGTGGGACTTCCGGTCGAATCGAGAACAGTTGATGTATGTTCAGTGTAAAGTGAAACAGCTCCGTCTGCCGTCGTGCTAACATATTCAATGAGTGCATCACTGGACGCAAGATTGATTGTTGCAGGTATGTTTACACTGTTTCCCAGTCAAGGTCGAGTTGGGCTTCTTGCGGTTGTGGTTGCGTTGGTGGTTCAGGCAGGTTTGGCTGAGGGCGAGAGGTTGATGGAGTTTCATCAAACGCAGGGGATGATGGACGCATAAAAGTCGCGCCAAAATCCCCATAGTGTGAGTCATCAACTCTTATTGAGAAGATTGGGGAGGGGGGTTTGGCAGAAGGTTGAGGTTTAGAAGGTTTTGGGCGATGCGTTTCAGGAGGAGGTGGAGGTGGAGTTGGTTCTCTTCTGGTTGTTGGAAGGGGGGTGAAGGGCTTGGTTGGGGAAGGTCTAATGGTGGCATTAGGGCTTGTCACAGCCTTGCGTTTCAGCTTGGACGGCTTCCCCTTCTTCTGTGGTTGCGGCTTTGGAGGCGGATTGGGTTGATGAGGTCTTTTGCTGGCCTTAGTAGGCTCTGGCAGATATTGTGATCCTCTCATCAACCGACGTAGAGTTTTGCGGGTGATGACGCCACTGATTTCAATCATCTTCTCTGCGTCTAACACTTCCGTTGGCCCTCCGATGGAAGCATTGGCGTACAAATTTATGATAAGAGTGGCGAAAAAGAGTTGGCCCCTTGGCTTGTTAAACACCCTTCTTATCTGCGCCGTGATTATGCATCCAACATCCAGGGGAATGTGACGCATAATGCAATAAGCTGCCATCACCTGATCTTTTGATACTGTCTTGTCATGCGTTGTAGGGATCGGCCGCTTCTTCACCAAGTATACCCACAGGTTTGCCTCTGGTCTTAGGCTGCTAGCTGATAGCGTTTTGATACCTTTGGGTGAAACATCCCACTTAGCCCCAAGCTTTGCCAATACCCGGATTGCGTCCTCCATTAACTCCGGTGGAGTTGATTCTATAATCTTGTTTCCTTCCGCATCCGGGTTGTCCCTCAACTGATAGATTGCATTTATTTCCCTTGCGTTGAACGGGACTACAGTTTCATCCACCACCATCACATTTTCCTCTTCATCTATGCGTCCATTATAAAAACTTTGGACTATGTCAGGTTGGACCCAAGAGGTGCTAGAACAGAAGTTTCTCCTGTCATGGTGGTCAATAATTTCGGTGATGTATGGCGGCAATGGGGCTTCTTCAGGGAAAAATCTCACCTCAATCATCAGATCAGGGAATGCCCTGCGTCTCCCTTTTCCTTCCTTTTTTTGTGGCGATGCATCAGCCACCTTAGTTTTTCCTTTGGCCTTAGCGGGAATTTTATCAACAGTTCTCTTCTTGCTCTCGGCCACTTCAACTGGTGCTTCAGTCACCTTCTCCTTCCCTTTGCGTTTCTCATTATGCGTGCTTGGGAGTTTGGTGACTGACACCTGTTTTTCTTTCTTCTTCTTCTTCTTCTTCAAGGTGCTGACACCTTGTTCCACTCTCGCATCCTCCCCGATGCGTTCATTCCTTGTAGGCGAGTGATGCCTACTTCTCTTCTTCTTTTTCTTCTTTCTTTCCCCCTCTTCTTGGGCTTTTATTCTAACAGCCAGCTCCTCATCCTCTTCAATTTGTAGTTCTTTCTCAAGTTCCTCGGCTGCTTTTTCTATTCTTTCTTCTTCCCTCATTTCCTCTTGAAATGCCAATGTGGCTTCTTCTATTTGAGGATCAGGAAGGCCTTGCGTCTCCCCTTCTTCTTGAGGCCGCACTTCCTTGCGCGCCTTCTTGCCGGACAATGCGTCCTTGGCAATTTTCTCAGCTCCTTTTCTTAGGGCCCTGAGCTCTTTTCTCAACTTGGCCCTCTTCTTCTTCATCTTCTCTGCCAGCCTATCAAAGGATGTTGCCGCAATTGGGGACTCAGGACCGTCTCCTTGCTCTATGGTTTTCGGCTCTTCATCCTCGGCAGATTCTTGTGATACCCTTTGCTTCTTCCTCAACAGGGGTAACACTTCCTCTTCCTCTTTTCTTCTTCTTTTGGCCTCTGCGGCCATCATAACTTTTCTGATTGGTCCTTCATTGGAGTCCAGGGTCATCTCCTCAGGACTGATAGATGCAGGGACAGACCCTTGCGTTTCACATGGCTATCCTACGACCTCCTTGCTGTAGGCGGCTTCTCCTTCCTTATCTCCCTCATTCTTTTCACCCTCCCAAGTCTCTTTCAACTGACTCTGGGCTTCTTTTATAGGCGAGGGATTCCCGTCTTGCGTCTGAAACTGTTGCGTCTATTGGGTCACGCAATCTGCTCAGGATCTCGGCTATCCATGCGTCCGGGGAATGTGCGGAGTTTACTTCCCCCTCTTTGGCAGCCACCTCATCTTCTACTTCTCTTCCCACCTCTTCTGTTCCTCTTGTGCTGGGTGGACGAGGTGAGGGTAAAGGCTGGTTGACCTCCCTGTCATCCTCCCGATCCTTTGCTTGCCTCTCCTCTTAAGCGATTCTCTCCAGAATGTCGTCGAATACCTCTCTCTCTTCTCTTCGGCGAACTTCGCTGCTTCTGTACAGTGTGCTGGCTTCATCGCAAACCGTTCCAGGACCCGGTTGCTCGGCCTCGGAGTTTTTCGTGCTTAGCCTTTGGTTTCCAGCATTGAAGTTCGCGACAGAAAACTCCTTCACATTCTTCATTCTGGGCCTAGAGATACAAGATTTGACTCGGCTTTTGGGTTTTGGAGTAGGTACTGGGTCGATTCGGCTCAAGGGGCGGATATTCAGGACTTCCACACAGTCGTCTGAGTCAAGGTTGACTACTGGTGGACGGATTGGGGGTCTGAAGAATGGTAGGAAAGATGGGTTTATAAGCGATCTTTAGGCAGTAGCCCTGATTCACGATGCCGAGAAAGTTGGGATAAATGGGGGACTGGGATTTGGAGCTCTTGGGCGGACTGGAGAAGCAAAAGGCCTCACAGGTCGAGTAGGTCGGAATAATGGTGGAGAGAAAAATGGAGATCGAAGTACCTCAGGTGATGATGAAGAGGATGGAGTCGAATACTGGGTATTGTATGAGGATATTAGGGAAACCTCGCCGGTAGAGTGTTCTTGATTTTGGGAATCTTGGCTCGACATAGACAAACATGTGAAGAACACAAATTGTCGGAGGTTTTAGAGGGAAGGGTTTCGAAAATGGAAAATGGGAATTCGAATTGCGTTGATAAAGGGCTGATTGGGCCGTCGTAATAAATGCAGATACGCAATATCCGAAATCCCACTGATTTAGTCAGATTTTCTTGAGCCGCACACCCATCAAGTGTGATGGGCGGCTACTTAACGCACATAGAGCACTTGAGTGTTTTTCTGGAAAAACGCGTAGGCTGAGAAGGCATGTGCGTTTCACCTATTGCTCTATCTAAAACGCAATGAATTAATGATAAACGCATAGCTGATGAACGCATGGTTCTCAGGTTAGATTGTGCGTTGTAAGTTAAGTATTATGTGTTTGAAAAAATATGTACGGCTCTAACCTTACCCCTAACCTTAACTCGACAAACACGAAAATCATTTATCGATGAACGAATAATTTACTTATGCGTTGGACGCATGCATGAATAATAGAGTATGTGGTGAAATCAAATTGTTTATATTAAAAACTCAACGCCTAATTTCATGCTTCTCTCGTTAACACTACTCCTAAAACTGAAATTCAAGAGAAAGAAGTAAATACTAAAAACAAATTGCGAATAAAAGAAAGAAAGCAAAATAAAATAAGATGAAGAAATCAATACAACAAGTGCGAATAAGAAGGAAGCAAGATAAGAGTAAAAGAAAGGGTCCCTGGACAAGTAGGCGTTTGAACTGTAGGGACCTTTCGACGCAAGGTCAGTTATTACACTTGCGTAGGTCAATGGAGGTTTTTTCAATTTCGAACTCTCTAATGCGGTAGTGTTTTACCCTCTGTCCATTGACCTTGAAGGAAGCGGTTCCGTCTTCGTTTGTCAGCATGACCGCTCCATGCGGGAACACTTCCTTGATTATGAATGGACCCGACCAGCGAGACTTCAGCTTACCTGGAAACAAACGCAACCTTGAATTAAATAACAGGACCTTCTGGTTGACGTATAGAGTTTTCTTACTAATGTTTTTGTCATGCTATTTCTTGGTCCTTTCTTTATACAGCTTTGCGTTTTCGTAAGCTGAATGTCTCCACTCCAGGAGTTCGTTTAATTGAAGCTTTCTGGCTTCGCCGCTTGCATCTTGGTCTAAATTGAGCTTCTTCATGGCCCAGATGGCCTTGTGTTCCAACTCAAACGGGAGATGGCATGCTTTCCCAAACACCAACGCATAGGGTGACATGCCTATAGGTGTTTTGATGCCTTTCTGTATGCTCATAGAGCTTCATCTAATCTCTCTGTCCAATCTTTCTTTGATGTGCTCACGACCTTTTCAAGTATGGACTTGATCTCCCGATTTGTTATTTCAGCTTGGCCGTTTGTCTGTGGGTGATAAGCAGTTGCTACCCTGTGCGAGACATTAAATTTAGTCAGTAAATTAGTGATTATGCGATTTATAAAGTGTGTACCTTCATCACTAATTATCGCCCTTGGTGTCCCAAATCGAGAGAAGATTTGTTTCTTTAAAAACTTGGACACTGTGTTTGCGTCATTCTTTGAACAGAGTGCTGCTTCTACCCATTTTGACACGTAGTTGACCGCTACTAAAATATATTGATTGCCGCAAGAAGGAGGAAATGGTCCCATGAAATCGATTCCCCATACGTCAAACAACTCAACTTCCAGCATTGAATTCAGAGGCATCTCATTTCGGTTGGAAATGTTACCTGTTCTCTGACAACGATCACAAGCTACCGCATACGCCCTTGCGTCTTTGAATAATGTGAGCAAGAAATACCCACTTTGCAACACCTTTGCAGCTGTTCTCTGCCCTCCAAAGTGTCCTCCGTAAGGTGCTTCATGACAGCTTCTCAAAATGCTATGCGTTTCATATTCTGGAACGCATCGACGCAGGATATGGTCAGGGCCAAGTCTATATAGATATGGCTCATCCCAGCAGTAGAACTTACTTTCATGTTGGAGCTTTTTCTTTTGTTGAGCATTGAATTCTTCAGGCCATTGGTTGCAGACCAGGTAATTTACTATGTCAGCATACCATGGTTCCTGACTCTCTGCGTTCATGACATGCTCGTCTGGGAATCGTTCCTCTATATCACTCCAGCTTTCTTGGACCTCTTTATTTTCCAACCGATATAGGTGGTCCGCAACCTGATTCTCGGTTCCTTTTCTGTCTTTAATCTCCAAATCAAATTCTTGTAACAGCAGTACCCATCGGATGAGTCTAGGCTTTGCGTCATTTTTCGCCATCAAATATTTGATCGCAGAATGATCACTATAGATGGTTACCTTTGACCCTATCAAATATGCTCTGAATTTGTCAACCGCAAAGACTATGGCTAACATTTCCTTCTCAGTAGTCGTGTAGTTCTCCTGAGACGCATTCAACGTTTTACTAGCATAATAGATGGGGCATTATTTTCTCTTTTCTTTGCCCCAATACTACTCCCACAGCATGGTTGCTTGCGTCGCACATTAATTCAAATGGGAAAGACCAGTCAGGTGCAACTAAAATTGGTGCTGAAATCAGAGCTTGCCTTAGAGACTCGAATGCGTTTAGGCATTTACCGTCGAAATTGAATTCCCTGTTGGCTTCCAGCAGCTCACTCAGTGGTTTTGCTACTTGCGAGAATCCTTTGATGAATCTTCTACAGAAGCCCGCATGGCCTAGGAAACTTCACAAAGTCTTTACATTTGTGGGGGCTGGGAGTTTTGCTATCGCATCTATCTTTGTTTGATCCACTTCCAATCCAACCTTTGAGATCTTATGTCCCAACACAATACCCTCAGTGACCATAAAATGGCATTTTTCCCAGTTGAGGACTAGATTTGTGTCTTCGCATCGTTTTAACACTCTTTCCAAGTTGGTCAAGCATTAATCGTATGATTTCCCAAATACTGAGAAGTCGTCCATAAACACCTCTACTGACTGTTCCAAATAGTCGGAAAATATTGCCATCATGCATCTTTGGAACATCCCTGATGCGTAGCATAGTCCGAATGGCATGCATCTGAACGCAAAGGTGCCATATGGACAAGTGAACGTTGTCTTCTCTTGATCTTTCGGAGCTATCATGATCTGGTTATAGCCGAAATAACCGTCAAGGAAGCAGAAAAATTCATTTCATGCCAGCCTATCTAGCATCTGGTCGATGAATGGCAGTGGAAAGTGGTCCTTCTTTGTTGCCGCATTCAGCTTGCGGTAGTCCATACAGATGCGCCAGCCAGTGACCGTTCTTGTTGGTATCAACTCATTCTTACTGTTCATGATCACTGTCATTCCCCCTTTTTTAGGTTCACACTGAACTGGGCTTACCCAACTGCTGTCGGAGATTGGATAGATGACCCCTACATTGAGCCATTTGATGATCTCTTTTTTTACAACCTTCTTCATCGCAGGGTTAAGCCTGCGTTGCCTTTCAACCGAGCCATCTTTACCCTCTTCAAACCGAATTTTGTGCATGCAGTATGAAGGGCTTATTCCTCTAATGTTTGCTAAGGTCCATCCAATGGCTTTGATATGATTTTTCAATATCTCCAGCAAAACCTTTTCACAATCTGTGGTTAATGCAGCGGATATGATGACCGGTAGCGTGCTCTCTGCCCCCAAATATGCATACTTTAGATGCGTCGACAGTGTTTTTAGCTCAAGGGTTGGCGGTTCTTCTAGGGACGGTTTTGTTTTCTGCGTGGATCGGTTGCTTAAGTCTAAGCGTTCAAAACTTGCATTGGAGATTACACATATTTTCGCTTCTCTTACCTCATCCATTTCGTCTAGTATTGTTTCGTCTTCAGCACATGCGTCTATGATACTTGCCTTTTCTTCAATTATATCTTCGATCATCTGGCAAGAATGAAAATCATCAGGATATTTCAACGCATTAAAAACATTAAACTTTACCTGCTGGTCGTCCACTCGAATGGTTAACTCCCCTTCCTGGATGTCAATCAGGGCGTGTCCAGTAGCTAAGAAAGGTCTTCCCAGGATGATGGGCACCTCTCTGTCAGCTTCATAATCCAGAATTATGAAGTCGGCTGGGAAGATGAATTTATCGACTGTCTCAAACTCTCCAAGCCTTCTTTTCTTAGATAGTATGTCTTTCAGAAATTTGACGTAGCTTGGCATTTGTTCCAGGGCTTCCACCAACGGAATGTTGATGTGAAGTTGTTTGAGAACATCCAGGAATTTTCTAAATTGGCCCTCATCATTTTTCTTCTTTAGGCGCTGAGGAAAGGGTGGACGCATAGGGGGAGTGATATTCTGAGATATCGACGCAGGGTTTACCTGCGTTGCTTTTTCTCTCCCCTTTCCATTCTCTTGTTCTTGAGAGGCTGTGGTGGTGGATGAAGATTGCGGTTCACTAGTGGGTGTTATTGGAGTTAGTTGTGGAGTGATGTGAGGCTGCAGATTTCCTTGCGTCCTCTGATCTTGCATTTCAGTAGGAAGAATCTTCCCACTCCTCAATGTCACAGCTTGACATTGTTCCTTACCGTTGCCACGTGGGGCTTCGGTATTACTGGGCAATGCTCATTGGGGTCTGGTATTGCGCTCGCTTGCCATTTGTCCCACTTGAATTTCTGAATTTCGGATTGCAATGGCATGGCTTTTTATTTCACCAATTTGGTTTTGGAGCATTGCTTCCAACGACTTACGCGTTTCTTCATTTTGAACTAGGAGTGAGTGCGAGCCTACATACACCCGTTCCCTAGATGACTATAACATTAAACAGTTCCAGATCATTTATACTTAACTATATGCCATCATAACTTCATAAGATAAACATAACTGCTCAAATGCGATGCATAAGAATCATAGCTCATCAAAACAAGTGTTCTTTATATACACTACCAAAATCAAATCTCACTACACCCCAAGGAACATGTATGACAACAAAACATGTACGTAAACTATGTAATTACAACTATCCCAGAGGACTGATCCAAAGTAGGCCCAGATGAGGATCTTCTGTAGGCTAAGTGTCCCGGACACGCTCGCTACCTGAAACAAACAAACAACAAACAAGAAAGTGTGAGCCTAAAGCCCAGTGAGTGACTGAATTTATCCAATTACTCTTAAACTTCTTGAGGTAATATTGATCATAATAATTATCACATATTTATATAAATAGAAATTCCTAAGTCACCTATGCCATAAAACAAAAGTAGTACAATTATCCTTCCCTAGCTGTAGCGAAGCAAAGCTCAACGCACTCAACCTCGTGAACCAAATCTCATTATTCATATATTCAAATGCCCTCACACTTCGTCCCTCGGCGTTTTAAACTCTCAAGTGCCTTCAGATATTGTCCCTCAGCACTGAGTTTCACTATGTCGAAATTCCCATGTGCCTTCACACGTGTTCCCTCAGCACTGGGTTCCCTACCAATCCACTGCTCAAGTGCCTTCATTCGTGGTCCCTTAGCGTGGCTATCATGAATTGGACTTCCATATGCCTTCACACATGGTCCCTGAGGACTAAAATCCGTTGCAACCAACTACTCAGATGCCTTCGCACATGGTCCCTCAACACGGAGTATCATATAACGTATTTCCCATAAGCTTTCACTCAAGGTCCCTCAGCCATGGGTTGCATTTAGATAATACGCATAACATTCTATAACTTACAGCACAACGCAAATATTCAATAACTACACCATATTGATAGTTTCCACTCACCTAATACTAATAAAACATGCTAAGAGTAACCATTATATTAAACAAGAAGTCACTCACTACTTGTCCTCGACCTTGAGCGAATTATATGCCTTCCCGAGCTCTTCTTGGCCTGTAAATTCACATTTCTCAAGTTAAGTTTTCCTTGAACTTCCTTTCCATGATCATTAAGTATGCATATTTAGACTCTATTCTCGTTCCATCACCGAGACTCTTCTTTTTCCCAAAATATTCATAACTAGCGATACTCTATGTCACTAGCGAGATTACCAGCGAAATCACACAACAGGACACTGCACTAGCGGAACCAGAATGAACAAGACTAGCAAGATTACCTTAAGAAGACACCCAGTGAGACTTCAGTGAGATTTGTGATACGCAAAGTGTAACACCCCTATCCTAGATATATATATACATCTATATTTATACCTAGGAGTGAGTGTTAAAGCTATTCTTTCTTCTACTTTTAACTGTTATGAACACATTTATACATCATAACCTACTTAAAAGTGACTTAGCTTTACAATAGTTATGCAAGGATCTACTGATAATATAGCATCATGAAAAATACTTAAGAGACCATGTGTAGAAACTACAAGTATGCCTGATGGTTCTCACTATGCCACTCAAATAAAAGCAATATCTATATAGGGATGAGATTTACAAGTTCCCAAGTACAAAATCCAAAATAAGCTTAGACGAGTCTTGATGGTAGGCTAAGCACCCCGACCACGCTCACTACCTGGAAAGAAAACATCAAGAAACAAGAATTTTATGAGCTACAATGCTCAGTGAGTGACCATCTAAAATATAACTCAATAAGGCATAACTACAAACACAAGTGTAAATTCCTTAGTCTTGCACTGTAAACTTGCAACTATAATAATTACACAACTAAGTTTCTTTTCATTAAACCTTAGTTGAGGCAGAGCGAACTCAATGCACCCAACGTCAATAAACCTTGGCTGTGTGGAGTAATCTCAACACATTAGCGTCATATGCCTTTTAATAAGCTTATATGTTTGACTGAAATCGAGCTGCCCATATACCTTCTCATGTCCTTTGGTATTAGGGTCCCAGGTCATATTCGATCATCTTCTCTATGTCTTTTGGTGAGGAATTCATTGAAATACTAGGGCTACCCATATGCCTTCTCATGTCCTTTAGCATTGGGTCCTAAGTCAATCTTGCTAGGGTTCTGATATGTGCGTCACATGAATCATAAATTAACATAAATCATGATACCTCAACGTTTTCAGCTAACACTAACTTAGGAGCATGAACTAGTACATCTCAAGCTCCAGCTTACATATAAGACATGCACTTGTTTCATGCATAAGAGTATACTTCAGTCATGACTCATAGATATTACTAAGTATATAGAAAATAACAATCAACTGACTTATCACAACCTATAATGTCATTCACAACTTATTCCAAGCTCCAAGCAGGTTATACGCTTCCTCTAGCTCCTCTTGGCCTGTAAACATAACTTTTTCGTGTTAGATATTACTAATATTCCTCTTTACATTTACTACATGTACTTAAACATCTCAACATGTATTTCATCGCCAATCCTTCTCTTGTTAGCAACTTCCATATTAGCGATATTCACAAACATCAGCGATATTAATAATAAGACTGACTTATAACCATCGGTACTAATGAGACTAGGCTTAGCGAGACTAGTGAGATCACCTCAAGGAGCGACACCCAGCGATACTTTAGCGAGAGTTGTGAGACGCAACGCCCCTTTGCGTTACTAGCGACACCTGTTTCGTTGCTCACTCTCCAGTTCTTTAGCGATATTACGCCTTAACGATCCCAGACGGCCACTGTTTTCTTCTTTCCCTTCCGATTTGTTCTTCAACCTGCTAAACATTTGAATTCCAGCCAAATTCAGAACTTCCTCCCTTCTACAAACTTGTAAATAAGTGAGCTTTCTAACTTACCTCAAAATTTCAAACCATAACTCTTCTTCGTTTGAGAGCTATCCTCAAATATTTCCAGCTACTTTGAATCATCTAATAGTTCAATTCTGATTACTTCCTCCTAGAATTTAACAAATTTCCGTTCAATCAGCTTAAACATTCTACATGAAAATTGCTAAGAATTGGGTTAACTTACCAACCTTAAACTTTCAACCCTAGCTTCAACTTCCTTAGCTCACTCTTCTTCAAATACCGAATGATGTCCAGATTTATCATCAACAGTCAAGCTCCTGGTTCCAGCTTCAATTTCTCCATGAAAATGATCTAGTTTCTACTTAAATTCGATATAAACACTTTCTTCCACCTCTCCTCGTTGTTCGTCTGCGAAATGGGATCAATCTGAGTTCGAAAATATGTTTAAAGTGTTTAATTATTCGGTGCACTCACTTATATATAAATATAGATCACCAACTCACCAGCACTGCCATCGCCTTCCTACTTAGATTGGCCAACGCAACCTTCCGAGCATAAGTGCAGCAACACAGTCTCAACTTTCTGTGTTTAAATTGCTCAACGCCCCATCGCCGGATAGCTGACTAACGCATGGTCCTCTTGGCCACTCTTCTATGCTCGAACCTTCAACGCATAGTCGCGTTCAACGCATAGTGACCTTCAACGCCTAGTGGCCTTCAACGCATAGTAGCCTTCGTATCCGCATTCATACCGAGCTCCTTTCTTCTATGCATAGCTACTAATGGTCTTCTTGTCAAGCCTCAGACACACCTCAACGCATAGTTCCACCAACGCGTGGCCAACACTTAGCCACTTTTGCTGCCAACTTTCTCTATTCAAAGCCCGTTTCATAGTCTCTTCTTAACTTGCCAACTTCCAACGCCAGGTAGGGGCTTACACAAAGCCCTTTGCGTTACCAATGACACTCGTTTCACTGCTCACTCTTCAGCTCTTTTAGTGATACCACTGTCTTAACGACACCTGATGGCCACTGCTTTCTTCCTTCCCTTCCAATTCTTTCTTTATCCTGCTAAAAATTGTATTCCAGCCAAATTCAGAACTTCCTATCTTCTACAAACTTGTAAAGAAGTGAGCTTTCTAACTTACCTCAAAATTTCAGACCGTAACTCTTCTTCGTTTGAGAACTATTCTCTAATGACTATGGTTGCTTTGAATCATCTAGCAGTTCAACTTCGATTACTTCCTCCTAGAATTTAACATATTTTTGCTTGAATTCAGTTTAAACATCCCTCATGGAAGTTGCTAAGAATTAAGTTAACTTACTAACCTCAAAATTCCAGCCCTAGCTTTAACTTCCTCAGCTCACACTTCTTCAAATACCGAATGATGTCCAGATTTATCAACAACAATCAAACTTCTGGTTCGAGCTTCAATGTCACCATGAAAATGATCTAGTTTCTACTCAAATTCGATATAAACACTTTCTTCCACCTCTCCTTGTTGTTCTCTGTGAAATGGGATCAATCTGAGTTTGAAAATATGTCTAAAGTGTTTAATTATTCGATGCACTCACTTATATATAAATATAGATCACCGACTCACCAGCACTGCCATTAGCTTCCTCTTAGGTTGGCCAACGCAAACCTTTTGCACATGGCTTCAGCAACACATAGTCTCAACTTACTGTGCTAATAATTGCCCAACGCCCTATCGCCGGATAGCCGACTAACACATGGTCCTCTCGGCCATTCTTCTATGCACCAACGCATACCAACTTTCAACGCATAGCCCTTCTCAACGCATAGCAATGCTAACCTTCTAACGCATAGTAGCCTTCAACGCATACTTCCACCAATGCCAATCGCACCCTCCTTCCTTCACATCTGCGTCCATGCCGAGCTACCCTCTTCAACGCATAACCATTCTCAACACATAGCAATGCTAACCTTCTAACGCTTAGTAGCCTTCAACACATACTTCCACCAATGCCAATTGCACCCTCCTTCCTTCACATCTGCGTCCATGCCGAGCTACCCTCTTCAACGCATAGCCACCAGTGGAAACTCTTGTCAAGCCTCAGACATACTCTCAATGCATAGTCCCACCAATGCATGGCCAACACTTAGCCACTTTTGCTCCCACAAAACTCGACCAACTTTCTCTACTCAATGCCCGTCTCATAGTTTCTTCCTACTTGGCTTTTCCTATTGCCAGGTACCTTACATATGCATATTGTAAATTCTGTTAAAAATGTCAAATGTCCTTAAAAAGATATGTTGCAAGTTCAGTGTGGCTTGTGCTATCATTAGTGACCAAGGACTCATTTCTGCAATCGAACTATCAAGGCTCTCCTGAGAAAATACAAAGTTCACCATTGTGTGCCTACTTCTTATGACCCGTAGATTAGCGGCCAAGCAGAGGTTTCAAACAGAGAAGTGAAAAGTATTCTAGAAAAGACTGTGAATCTTAGGAAAGATTGGAGCTTGCATCTTGACGTCACTCTCTGGGCATATAGGACAACCTATAAGACATTAATTGGGACATCCCCATTTCGACTTATTTATAGTAAGGCTTGTCATCTTCCGATCAAGATTGAGCACAAGGCTTACTATGTAGTAAAAAAATGCAATATGGATTTAGCCTAGGCTGGATGTCATACCCCCTCCCAAGTTACCCTCCTAACCTAGGATTGGATGTGAGGACAACAAACATCAATCGTTTTACGAGATCTATTGTCAACCTGTACTCCTTTTAGAATTCATAAATCATAGCACCTAATAGATATTTTTTCACTCATACAGACAACATTCTCAAAACTACTCAACGTCGAAAATAACCTTAGTTGGGGTAGAGTAATTTCAACACACCCAATGTTGAATCTCCCTCCATGTGCACATAGGAACTATAATCTCGGGCTACCCAAGTACCTTCTCATGTCCTTCAGTACTGGGGTCCCATAATAGTATTCAGGTTGCCCATATGCTTTTTCCATATCTTTCGGCATTAGGGACCATCTTTTAACATTTAAAGAATAAAACATGTTTTGGAAGTAAATAAAAAATAAACATGAGTTCAAAAAATTTCAGAGTTCCACAAATCATTCACCAAGTAAACAAGCTTCCATAAAATTTAGCATAGTAAAACAACATGCTTCATAATTCAAATTCACGTACAAATCATATTTAAAATTCATGCTATGAAATTCACACTTGCTCAATGAACTTGTGAGAAAAACCCTTACAATCATGTTTCAAGAACAACATTGACCATACTAGAAATATTGAGAAAATAGTTCATTGTTAAATAGAAATCTTTCACTTATTACTTATCACAACTCCTAGTGGATTATACATCTCCCTTAGCTCTTCTTGGCCTAAAATAAATTAACTTCCTTCGTTAAGCTTCCTTAAAATCCCTTCAATTTATAACTTAAGTCAATTGGATTTTGAAATATTGAACTTTAACTCAAAAGGACTCACCAACAATCAAAAACTTGCTAAAAGGACCAAATATGGCAAACTGCCCTTAGGCGTGTCCAACAACCTAACACAGCACCTGCATTACCTATTAACCCTCTATGTGTGGCAGATCACACATAGTTGCACTACCTCGCACACACTAGCACTGCCTCGCACACACTGGCATTTGTGGGGGGTAGCTCCTATACAGACAGAGGCAAAGTAATGTCTAAGGGGCAGGGTGCACGCGCGTCTTCAGCTACGCACCCGAACTTGGCATCGATCTCCTGCCTACCCAATCCCCTCTACACACAAGCTTGCCTATCCCAATTGCCTACATGCTCGCAATGTCGGTGGAACGGCCAGTCCATTGGGCGTCCAAAACACCTTAATCTCTATTGAAATCTTACCTTCGGCCACTACCTAGGCTCTCTTACACGCAACCCGTCTTCTACCTTGCCTCAATCTCATTCGACAACCTCCAAAACACTATCTTCACTTCAAGCTGCCAAAATTAATATTTCTAGCCAAAATTAAACTTTGATCTCTCTTACAAACTTGTAGATAAATACCATAACTAACTTACCTCGAACTTTCAGCCTCAAATTCCCTTTCTCCCTTCAGATATCAACAATTCTTTCCACCTTGCTTTAGATTACTCGACAGTCTGCCCTACCTTGCACCTCTGGGGAATTCTTAATCCTTCCTCAAGGAATTTCTCTTCGGCAGCCCCCTCTCTAGAAATAGACTCACTTGGGAGTAATTTGGTGGAAGAAAATCTTAGATAGCATGAGCCGTTTGCACAAACCACTATCCATCATTAAACCTTCTATTTATAGTCCTCATAGGAAATTCATGCAATCTCTCAGCTTGACACCTTTTGCTTACCATCGCCACAATTAACCTCATTTTGACACCTAATCAAACTTAATCAATATTTAATTATCAAACTTATTCAAGTAAGAAAAATGATGGACGCATCACCTAAAAATACTTCCTCTACGCATGGTTGAGCAACTTAGAGGTTCTTCTTCCCTTCACTTGGCTACCACCTAGCACACAACCTCCTCTTGGCTGATGGACGCCCCATATAGGTGCCTCATCTCCTCTTCATCAGCAGCTCAAAGATGCATCCAACCTTCCTTGCAAACCAAGACGCATCTTCCTTCATGTTTTTTTTAGCTCGCATCATCCAACACAAGCCCACCTTAAAGACGCATCCCTCAACTACTTCAAGCAAGATGCATCCTTCAGCCTACTTCTTGAACATGGTTATGCCCGCACCAAACACACACTTAGCGGCTAGCCCCTTAGAGAACACCCCCTTTTAACACTTAGCCAAATTTTCATCCAACTTGCTCCCTTCATTGCCGACCACACCCAAGGTTCACAACCCGCCTACTTTAAACCAAATGGCTCTCGGTTACCACCCTTCTCAAGCCTCACACTTTAATACTTGCTTCAACCTCTTCTCCATGGCTAAGTCCACACAATGCCTGTCTTTGTTACAATCTCTTCTCCACGGCTAAGTCCACAACATATCATATCTCACTTAAGCACTTAGAAATGAAAGTAGGGTTTACAATTTACCACCTCCTTATAAGAATTTCGTCCTCAAAATTTAGTAGGCTGCTTCAAAAGAACAAATGTGGATACTTTTTGATCACTTGGTCCTTGGATTCCCAAGTAACTTCTTCAGTCTCATGGTTCCTTCAAAGTACCTTTACCAAGGGAATCACTTTGGTTCTCAAAACGTTTTTTCATCCAACACTTGAACTGACTCTTCTTCATAGCTCAAATATTCCTTTAATTCATGGGTAGGATCAAGAACATACTTCCTCAATACTAAAACATGAAAATGTTGTGGATCTTGGACATCTCCATAGGTAAAGCTAACCTGAAAGCTGTTGGTCTGACTCTTTCCAAGATCCATAAGGTCTAATATACCTCAAACTCAATTTTCCTTTCCTACCAAACCTTAAAACTCCTTTCCATTGTGACAGCTTAAGGAAAACTCGATCACCTAAAACTAAGATCCTTTCTCCTGTTATCAGCATACTTCTTTTAACGATCTCGAGCTGCTTTTCAGTTTTCCTTAATCATTTCCACCTTCTCTGTTGTAATTTGCACTATTTCTAGCCCAACCAGCTTTCTTTCTCCAACTTCACCCCAACACACCGGCTGCACGGTCTGCCATACAATGCCTTGTACGGAGCCATACCTATACTTGACTGATAACTATTGTTAGAAGCAAACTCCATTAATGGTAAATGCACATCCCAACTACCTTTAAACTATAAAGCACAAGCCCGAAGCATATCCTCTAAAGTTTGGATCGTCCTCTCTGACTGTCTATCAGTCTGAGGGTGAAAATTAGTACTAAATTGCAACTTACCCAAAGCCTATTGTAATTTTACCCAGAACTTGGAAATAAACCTAGGATCTCTATCTGATACAATCGACACTGGAATTCCATACTGACACATGATCTTATCTATATACATTTGTGCCAACTTATCCAATGAATAGATCACCTTAACTTGTAGAAAATGTGTTGTCTTTGTAAGTTTATCTACAATCACCCAAATGCCATCAACACCAGTCAAAGTCTTAGGCAACCCAAATAGGAAATCCATCGTCAATTGTTCCTATTTCCACTAAGGAATAGGGAGTGGATTCAACAATCTAGCTAGCTTTTAACGATCAGGCTTAACCTGCTGACAAATCAAACACCTCGCCATAAACTGAGTTATCCCCTCTTCGTACCTAGCCACCAATAAAAATCTTGCAATGTCCAATACATCTTGGTTTTACTAGGATGAATAGCTTAAGCTGGGCTATGTACTTCCTCTAAAATCGTCTGCTTAACATCTAAATCATTTGGCACATAAACTCTACCATGCTTCAACAGTGCATCATCAGATCTTAATTCAAAGTCTACTCGCAGGCCTTTACTTCCTCTGTCAGCTTCTTAATCACTTAGTCTTCTAACTGTGTCCTCACTACCTCATCAATTAACTTGGGCCTTAACTGAAAATGTCCTACAATGCTCCATCGCCAGCTACTACTAGAGTAGTAGCACCACTTCTGAATTCCTTAGATTTTCTACTCAACGTTCGCCTTACCTAGGTGGTACTCAATAGTACAATCATAATCTTTCATCAACTCCAACCACATTCTATACCTATGTTAAGCTCCTTCTAATCAAAGATGTACTTCAAACTCTTGCGATCTGTATAGATATGGCACTCTCCCCAAACAAGTAATGTCACCATATCTTTAGAGATAAAACAAATGCAGCTAGTTCCAGATCATGAGCAAGGTAGTTACCTTCATGAGGTCTAACATAGAAGCATAGGCTATAACTTTTCCATTCTGCATCAACACACAGCCTAACCCTTAATGAGAAGCATCGCAATAAACTTCAAACTCTTTACCCGACATTGGAAGTGCTAAGATAGGTGCTAACACCAATCTTTTCTTCAGCTCTTGGAAACTTTGCTCACACTTCTCATTCCACTTAAACTTGGTATTCTTCTTTGTCAAACTAGTGAGTGGTAATGCTATCTTTGAGAACCCTTCAACGAACCTCTTGTAGTATCTTGTTAAGCCCAGGAAACTACAAATCTTCATCACTGTCTTAGGTCGTTCCCACTTCACTATGGCCTCGGTCTTTTGTTGATACCACATGACCTAGGAACACCACCTGTTCCAGCTAGAACTCACACTTGTTGAACATGGCATACAATTTCTTCTCTCTCAAGTTCTGCAATACTATCATGAGATGTTCAGGATGCTTCTCCCTATTTCCTAAATACACTAGAATATCTTCTATGAACACGATAATGAACTGATCTAAGTAAGGGTGGAATATCTTGTTCATAAGGTCCATAAATTTTACTAGTGCATTCATCATTCCAAATGGCATCACTAGGAACTTATAGTGCCCATATCTTCTCCTAAAAGTTGTCTTAGGTACATTTGACTCTTTAACCTTCAGCTGGTGATACGCTGACCTCAAGTCTATCTTTGGGAATACCGATGCTCCTCTAAGTTGATCAAACAAATCATCTATACGTGGTAATGGATACTTGTGACGTATTGTTACCTTATTCAGCTGGCGATAATCAATACATAATCTCATCTTACCATCCTTTCTTTGACGAACAACACTTGGCCTAATATAGCCCTTATCCACTAACTCCTATAACTACACCTTCAACTCGTGTAGCTCTCTAGGTGCCATACAATAGGGTGCTTGAAAAATGGATGTTGTACCTGGATTTAAATCCATAATAAAGTTCACCTCTCGATCAGGTGGCAAACCCGACAACTCCCCAAGAAACAGATCCAAAGACTCACGTATCACTGGCATGTCTTTAGGTCTCAACTTTTCTAACTTCACTTCTGTCACATGTGCGAGGTATGCTTCACAACCTTTACTCATCATCTTCCTAGCTTTCACTACAAAACTAGACAAATGGGAAGAATCTTCCTTCTCCCTCTAAATACTACCTCAGCCTCACCTGGCTTTTCAAATCTAACTTCCTTCTTCAAACAGTCAACAGTAGCATGATATTTTATCAGAAAGTCCATACCCAAAATAACATCAAATTCTACTAACTCTAAAAGTAACGAATCAACTAGCATAACTAAGTTATCAACTATCAGCTCACAATCTAGATAGACATGCTCAATAACCACAGAATCACTAAGAGGAGTATGCACTAGTAAAGCATCATGCAGTGGTTCTAATCTCTTATTCACGTGTACAACAAAAGTACAAGAGACAAACGAATTTGTAGCTCCAAAATAAATTAATGCACAAGCATGCTTAAAACAAATAGTCATTGCAGTCACCACGTCTGGAGTCTCCTTAGCCTCCTGCTGAGTCATGGCATACACCTTTCCTTGCTGCCTAGGTCTACTTATCTGACCCCTCTATCTTCTCAGCACTGCTACCCTCACCAGCTCCTGTCTCTTTCTTTGGTTGATTTGCTATCTGAGATACTGTCCTCTGTTCCATCACATTTTTCCCGTTTGCAGTTAACAGTAGTCTCTCTTAAAATGACCTAGCTGGCCACAGTTGTAACAGATGTTGGCTCCACTCACGCACTGGCCCCAATGATACTTACCACACGTACCACATGTTAGGTTTTATGCCCTAAAACTCATAGATTGTAGATGTAATAATTTGACTGTAATTAAATCATTAATAAAGAGTAATTGATGGGTTACTTCAATAAGTGTTATTGATTGTTTTTGTTTGTTTTTTCCTAATAACCATAAATCAATAAACTAACATCCTAGGGTGTTTTATGAGTCTTGAACTGTATGTGGGGACATATGGAGATCAATGTTTAAGATACAATATAAAAGGTCTATAGTATAGGGATAAGGATTGGGTACCTTATCCTGGTTGACTATTGATACGACCCACTTTGTATATTGATACAAACGCAATGATCTAACACGTTCGTGTTTGCATAAGACCGAACAACGAAATAGTAATCATTAGATGTAACTCCGTTGACTAGTTAGGTTTCTATTTCAATAGGATGACCCAGGCAACTTAGTCTTAATCCTGTGTATATTATAAACTCTGGTCCATGAGGGATTGTCCTTTGATTTGTATGGGTGAGAGTGCTCGTTTGCTGACTCAATATACAAGATGGAATTCACTCATTCCCATTTTTAGGGTAAGTAGATAAGTGTTCCCTTAAGTGGTGTCTCCAGGACTTGAACAAAGTGCTCTACCCTCTCACTGGCTCAAGAGGGGTTTCTGTTTAATGGTTGGACCATAAACAGGTTGTTCATTAGAGAAGCATTGGTACTTAAGGATTTAAAAGTAACCTAGGGGTAAAATGGTAATTTGACCCAGCTAGTGTTACGAACACTTTTGAATGACTAATTTGCTATTATTGGTCTATATCCATGGACAAAGAAATATATCTGCAGAGAGAAGAGTGCAGTTGTGGGTCTTTAGTGGAGTGTACCCACAGTTAACGAATATTGATTAATGTGATTGGTGAGTTTAGCTGATTAATCTCATATTGTTGGAGCTTCTGATCTATAGGTCCATAAGGTCCCCTTGCTAGCTCACTACGGACCAACAAGGATCAATTATTGTTGCGTTAGTTAGATGTGCACGTTTAGTTTCTAACAATGCATCGAGAATCACTCAAGTATATTCATCTATCAGCAAGTTTTCCTATAAAGACCAAAGTGTAAGTTTTTATAGGTTTCCTGGTGAATCCAGGGTTGAACGCAAGGATTTGTAATAACTAGGCGTTGAGAGAGCATTTCTTGATTTATGCGTCGTCTGTACAAGTTTACAAATATGTTCATGAAGGAATTACTAAATTTAATTCTATACATAATGAATTAATGAAATTTCCTACAATTTAATATGGTGAAGTGGTCGTGGAGAAGGGTAGTTAACAATTCACATTCGGATGGTATGTATTGAGTATGAAGATGGAACCATGAAATACAGAGAGTTAAACAAAGTTGCTAGTTTCTCTTAAGTATATCTAGGTATGTTTTCATGCGTACAAACTTTGGAGTTAAGATCCCATCTCTCGATGTTTTGACGTCACATTGGTATTATCTCTAAGAGGGATGGTAAGTTTGTTTACAGCAAAAGATAAACTTCATTTGTAAACCTCATCATTTCTTGATAAATGATAAAGATTGACCATCCACTCTCTCAAGTCAAATGATCGTGCTTATTTAAACTTGTTTGTTCAACGAATTTAAGCAAGCTAAAGATGCTCATTGATCAAGATGTGAATATATTTAATAATACTTAGGGAATACTAACTTCAAACATTTAACTCATCAAACATATGAACAAGCATGGTTAAGAGTATTGAATATGGAGATAAGTGAGAGATAATTGCCAATCAAACTTATATTAAGTGAATCAATCATTCTTTCAAATGTCATTAACAAACTATAAGCAAGAAAGATGGAAATGAAGAAAGAAAGAAAATAAAAGGCGTCAAGCCGCCACTGGCAATGTCTTGCTTCATGGAGGCTTGAGATGGTGGCTATCCGATACATAAACTACATAGGGGAAGATTCTCACTCTCCGAAAGGTGACTCGAAAAATGCACAGAATCCTTCTCACAAAAGAGCTCGAAATTGAGGATGGCTATGGAGGTTGAGTGAGAAATTGTGTAGAGCTTTCACTATTGAATACTTTCTCTCTACCTTTGAACTGAGAAGTTTTGGCTATTTATAGGCGTCGAAAAGGTGATATCATGATGACCGACACCTTTTCATTTAATTTCATGCCCTGCTGCGCCGACTTCTTCCTGTTGTCAATTCATTGCATCTGTCATGATCTGGTTAAATCAGTTGTTCACTTGCATATTGACATGACAATTGCTAATTAAGTGCTTGCATTGTTATCTTTTGCATGCATGGTTCTCGACACGTTGGTCTTCTCTGGCAGCGTCCTCTTCCTTTATATTTTTGCTCCTTTTTGTTCTATCCTGTGTTAAGAGAAATAGACTTTCATAATTTCAAGGATAGATTCCTTTCGTAAGGATAGTAAACGCGGAGTTACTCATATAATGCAATTCAAGTGCTAAATTCATGCGTTTATCATCAATTCTGTCCCAATTACTCCAAATAATAAATATAATAACTTGTATTTCTACAAGTTATCAACTATGCTGAAAGAAAATTTTGAAATGTTCAAATTTATGAGGAAAAATATTAATTGTATTGGATACAATTAATTGCATGATTTATTATAAATTTTATTTGAATGTGATTCAAATCATAACTTTATACTATGAAGAATTAATTTATTTGAATATGATTCAAATAATTAATTATGTATTTGGATAAAAATCCATATAAATAAAGAGATGGAGAATTAATTAATTAATTTGAATTGGATACAAATAATTAATTATTTAATTTGGATGAGATCCAAATTAAAGATTATGCAGAAAATAAATAAAGGGAGAATTAATTAATTGATTTGAATTCGATTCAAATAATTAATTATTCAATTTGGATGAGATTCAAATAAAAGATTCTGCAGAAAATAAATATTTAAATAAGATTTAAATATTTTAAACCATTTAATATGAGATATTGTTTGGGTAGATATTTATTGATATTGGATATTATTAAATATTAATTTAAAATTTCTGTAGAGGGGTTGTTCTAATAGGATTAGGAGTAACTCACTGAGCTCTATAAATAGGGCATTTGGGAGCTTTCATAGAATAGACTCTCTAAGAGAATAATCTCTACAATTACTCTAAAAATCTTCCTCTACTAATTCTCTCAATTTTCTTAGAAAAATTCTTAGAAAATTCTTCTTCCCATTCTTGTAAAGAAGCGGTTCCCAAAAACGAGTCCTTGCTAGAGTCATAGCGAGGAAGATCTCTTGGAAAAGGAAGACTACAAGGAGAAAACTATCGGTTCGAGAATTATAGATTGGCAAATGTATGATACTTAACCTTTTCTTTATTTTTTGTATTTTTAATACTTTGAATAAATCAAAGAACACGATCACACGTTTTCGACAGAATTCAATTCCCTTCACCACACAGTGGCTTCCTCGTTGCATTAGCAACCAACTCACTAGGTTTCCTAAACTGTGGACCACCAGTAGGATCTAATGTCTGAGGAAACCACCTCTGACTTTGCCTTGAGCCTCCTCCCTGAAAGCGCTTGAAAAGTGCTTTTTATTCTCTTAAATTAAGGAAGTTTCTAATAGATTTCAATTGTTTGCTAGTGGTTTTCACGTCAATATAAAGAAAATAAGAATTGAAAGCCAAAAAAACCAAACCGAGCTAAAATCAAGCGAAAAAAGAGAAAATCACAAAGTCCCTAAAAATAGGGCAGCGCTGTTGGCCAGCTCGGCACTGCCACAATGCTTTTTCCTGAGAGAAGATATACAAGAAGCGCAACAGTGCTAGTGCTGCGTTGCAGCACTGCACTGAGAGTAGGAATTGATGACGCACAGCGCAGCGGCGCCATCTCATAACGACGCGACGCTACCTTTTGATGTCGGTCAGCGCTGCAGCACCAGCTTTCCTAATTTGAAAAATCTGTAATTTTGGAAAGAAATCTAGGCAGCTAAGTCTATAAATTGAAGGATTTTCAGAAACCCTAGAAGGAGAGAACAACACAATATAGAGCCTCAAAGTGTGAGTTGGCTGCAAGGAAGAGAGAAAAGAGTTTGAGAGAGAGTTTGGTGCTATTTGAGTTTCCGATATGAAGATTAAGACATCTTGGCGGTTCCGCCTCAATCAAGAGCTTCTTTACAATAGAATTTTCCTTTCTTTACACTCTTTCTATGCTGAAATTTGTCTTGAACATATTGCCCAAAGCTATGAATGGCTAGATTATTTAGTTTTAAGGTGTTGATGAATTGTTTATGAAGTTATTGTTGGCTTTTTGGCCTTTAATCTCATATTAATTAATTTTAATTGATTGATTAATTAGTATTCTGATAATAACAAACCTGATTTTATTTATTAACCATTTGAGTATTTTGAAGAGTCTATTGTGTGGAGCTTGGAATAACAGTTACAATGCAATTTGAATCACTCAAATCGGAGTTCAAATGAAGAAGATATGGTCAAGATAAGCTTAATGAAAAAATCTCGAGCTGATGACGTGGCAGCCAAATCATAAAGTTGAACCATTTTGGAGAGTACCACTTGGAGCTATGGAGTGAGTGACACATGGTTGAGTTTTGATTTTTGGATTGGTTCTAAAAAGAAAATGATTTTTTAAAAAAATGATTTTAAAAAAGGAAATGCGAATTTAAAAAGAAAATGAATTTAATATTATGTTATGTTTATGTCTAACGGCTAGTTGGTTTGTAAAGAAGAATAATTTAATCTTATATATGTTTGTGTCTAACGGCTAGTTGTCTTTAAAATAATAATAAAAAACATACTTTTTTACTTCTAATCTCCACCTTTAGTTTTACTTTTTCATCAATCCAATGACTCAAATTAAAAGCCACTTTTTACCCCACTTTTCTCTCTTTTTAAACTTCATCTTCTCCAAAAAGTTTTTTCAACTTTTACAACTTTACAATCCTCAAAAATTGAAAAAGGCCATCATTGTTGCTCTCTCTCCAAGCTCTCAAATTTCTTTCTTTTCATCTTATTCTAGACAGATACTTTTGTTGTATTATGAGGATTGAGTATTGTGAGTTCAAATTTGTACATCTCATTTTTTTAGAGAGTTTTAGTGTGTGTTTTAAAGTTTCAAGAATATTGTAACAGTTGGATCATAACCCGTGAAAAGGATTGGTTTTTCTCTTGAATCTGAAAAAGGAGGAAGGTAGCAGTTCGGCTCTCATCCGTGGAAAGAGTCAAAGGAGATTTTTAATCGAAATCCCAAGAGACGCTTGGGAAAGTGGACGTAGGTTGAGTTTGACCGAACCACTATAAAAATCACGGTGTCTTCTTCTCCAACTCTTTCTCAATTAATTTTGCATTTAAATTTTAGTAGCATATTATATATTACTATTCTTCTTGGTTGAGATTGATTGAATCTTGTGTTTCATATATTTTTATCAATCTTGATATTTAGCATCAATTAAGGTTTTTATTAATTTAATTAGTTTAATTTGAGCATATTTAGTAATAAGTTTAATTAAACCCTATTCACCCCACTCTTGGTTGCCATACCGATACAACAATTGGTATCAGAGCAAGGTTGCTCATCTTGAAATTTTATTTTCTTGATAAACTTTATCGTTAGAGCATTATGGCAAACCTAGTGGCAAGTGGAATTTTTGAAGGTCAATCTACTTCTAGACCTTTCTTTGATGGTTCAAATTATGCATGTTGGAAAGCTAAAATGAAAATTTATTTGCAACTATTGACTATAATTTGTGGCTAATTGTTACTAAAGGTCCATATGTTTTTATGAAAAAGGTTGATAATGTTGATAAGCCTAAATTAGAAGAAGAGTATGATGAAAATGAAATGAAAAAGTGTTCTTTAAATGCTAAGGCTATAAATTGCTTGTATTGTGCTTTGAACAAAGATGAATTTAATAGAATATCTATGTGTTCTTCCACTCAAGAAATTTGGAATACACTTGAAATTACTCATAAAAGGAACAAATCAAGTTAAAGAGTCCAAAATTAGCATGTTTGTTCATAATTATGAATTGTTTAAGATGGATGCTAATGAGTCTATAACGGATATGTTTACTAGATTAACTAACATCATAAATGCTTTGAAGGGCCTTGGTAAAGTCTATACAACTTCCGAAAATGTTAGAAAAATTCTTAAGTCTCTACCTAAGACCTGGGAAGCAAAGTTGATGACAATCCAAGAAGCAAAGAATCTCACTAAACTTCCATTAGAGGAACTCATTGGTTCACTCATGACCCATGAGATCACTATGAAGGAGCACTTGGAGGATGAGTCCAAAAAGAAGAAGAGTATTGCATTAAAGACCATTTCCTTCGAAGTTGACTCCAAAGATGAGTATGCCCTTGATGAAGACGACATTGCCTATTTTTTACGCAAGTACAAAAATTTCATTAAGAGGAAGAAGCAATTCAAGAAACACCTATCAACCCAAAGAGAGTCAAAAGGTGAAAAGAGCAAAAAGGATGAGGTGATTTGTTATGAATGCAAAAAATCGGGTTATATAAGAACGGATTGTCCTCTCCTCAAATCATCTAAGAAATCCAAGAAGGCAATGAAGGCTACTTGGGATGATAGTAGTGAAAGTGGAAGTGGAAGTGATGTTGAAGAAGTGACACACATTTGTCTCATGGCTCATAGTGACAAAGATGATGAACTTGATGATGAGGTAAATCTAGAACCCCCTTCTTATGATGAATTGTATGATGTTTTTAAAGATATGCAACATGATTTACAAAAAGTTAGCTCTAAATATTTAAAATTATCAAAGAAGTATAAAGGCTTAATTATTGAAAACAAATCTTTGATGGATGAAAATGCTTGTTTGAAAAATGGAGCAACTATTGATGTTTTGAATGTTGATAAATTTGGTGATGATGAGAAATGTGCCTTGAATGATAGAATCAATTTTCTTGAAAAAGAGAATGTTGAACTCAAATCTTTATCATGTGAAGTGAAAGTTGAATTGAATGATTTGAGAAATGAAAATGAGAAATTTAGATCTTGTTCTTTGGAATTAAATGATAAAATTGCTAGTTTGAAAAATAAAATTATTGATTTGGAAACTAGCAATATAGCATTAGAAAATGAGAAGATTTCTCTTGTTGACAAGATTAAATATCTTGAATTTGATGTTGATGAGAAAAATAATCTTTTGCATGTGTTTAAAGAGAAAGAATTAGTTGCTACTAAAGAGCTTGAAATTGCAAAAGATTCTATTAAGAAATTGACTATTGGTGCACAAAAATTGGATTAAATTATTGATACGAGTAAATCTTTTAATGATAAAAAGGGATTAGGCTATGTGAATAAAAATAATTCATCTACTTCTAAGAGTAATACTTTTATTAAAGTCACCCCTTGTTTGTCTCAAGGTGCTTTACCGAATGCGCCTAACTTGTTGAATCTAAATTTTTTCTAAAGCATGAAAAATCTAGATATTCATGGAAAATCAAATCTTTTGCCTAAACAAACTCATGCTAGATTAAAATGTGCTCATAATGTGAAATTTGTTAATAAATATGAAAAAACGAGGCCTATGCTCTAAAAATCAAAGTTTACCTAGTCATGCTCATGAAAAATCAAAATGTATGCATAATGCTAAATTTGTGCCTAATCATGAAATGTCAGAGATATGCATGTGAAATCAAAATTTATACCTACTTGTCATTTTTGTGGAGGTAAAGGTCTTATCAGACCAAATTGTTTCAAATTGAAAAATGCTCAAAGAAAGAATTTATTTAAGAAAAAGACTATGCAAAATCAATTAGTTAAAAAGAAATTTTTGCTTAATGTTGTATGTTATTCTTGTGGCAAAATTGGTTATAAAATTGATACTTGTTATTTGCAAGGAATGAATTATAGTAATGTTGAAACCAATTTGAAATGGGTTCCAAAATCCTTGGTAGCTAACAATGAAGGATCCAAGAAATGGGTACCAAAATCTTTTGGTTCAGTTTTATTTGTAGGTGTGATTCAAGAAGCAATTGTTGCTTGGACTTCAATTGCGGAATTGATTCAAATTGGAGCAACTAGTATGGCTTGCTTGAATCCAAGAAAGGAAATGACTTATTTTGGTAACTCTTATTTTTTAAATTATTGAGTTTAAATCTCCACCATTCAATTTTCTTTTACAAAGATCTAATGGTCCAAATTAATTTGGTTTTCACCTACTTTCATTTCTTTTTAAACACTTCATCTTCTTCAAAATTTTACAACAACTCTTACTGTTTTCAATCCTTCATAATTCACCAAGCCATCATTGTTGCTCTATCTCCAAGCTTTAATTTTCTTTTTCCATCTTATTTTCTAAAGAGATATATTGTATTGTAAGGATTTATTTGTGAAGTGCTTAAACTTGTAAATCCACTCTATTTAGAGAGTTTGTCAAGTGTGCTTTTTGTTCTTCCAAACTTTTGTATGGGTTGGCTCTTGATCCCAATAAAAAGAGTTGTTGTAACGGTTTGATCCTTAACCGTGGAAAGGATCGAGTTTGTTCTTGCGCCCGAAAAAAAGAACGTTATAGCGGTTCGACTCTAAGCCGTGAAAAGAGTCAAAGACTTCTAGTGAAGTACCCAAGAGGAGCTTGGAAAGTGGACATAGGCTGGTTTTGCCAAACCACTATAAAATTCACGATGTCATTTTCTCTATCCCTCTCCTAATTTATTTTTGCAATTAATTTTTGTTACTATATTTTATTGCATGTAATTAATTGCAATCTTTAATTCTTGAAATTAATTGCTCATATTGATTGTTCTTAAATTTCTATATTTCTTACCAATTTTTTTATTAGAATTAAACAGAGTGCTTTAAAGTGTGATTGTTAATTTCATGTTTAATTCAAAGTGATTTTGTTTGCATAAAAATATTGTTTAAACTACTTATTTGCAAAGAGTTTATTAATTCGCTTAATTGGGCTCACAGTAGTAAAAAGTTTAAATTAGTTTTAATAAACCCTATTCACCCCCCCCCCCCTCAAGGGTTACCATAAACTTTCATTTTTAAACTTTTGAGATAAGCATTTCTATTGATATATTTTATGAAAATTATATCTCTTGAATGATTGACAAGTTTGAATTTGATTTCTTGCATTCTCATTTGATATAATGCTATGAAAAATGATTACATATTCATCTATTTGATATTTGTCTTTCTAGCTTATTACTTGGCTTTTTGGCCATTTAGATGCTTGTTCTATCTTTGTATTTTTCTTGGAAAGTATTTAAACAAAAGGATATTGAGTCTTGCAAAAGATTGTTATTGTTTTGATGATTAAGATATGTTGTGTATCCTTTGGATGAAATTGAAAAGAATTTTTATTAAATGCCTTTTAAGCATGAATTATGCATAGTTTATATGGACTATGTTGCTAAATGAAAATTAGTTAGAGTATCTTCTTTGTCCTATATTGAAAAGTACGTACTTAGAAATGTTGCTTGGAAGAGTTGTTGAATTCTTTTCAATAGGGGGAGTATAGAATTTAGTTTCTTAATCCCAGTAGCATTTTCTTCAAAATTAGTATAAATTTATTTGGTATGCTACCATGATTATATTTGATTGATAATGTTTTCTTTAGGTGATATTGAATTTGCTAATGTTGATTTGTTATTATTTGCTATCGTTATTTATTTTTCAACAATTGATGTTTATTTTATAATATTGCATATTTTGGTATATCTATTGTTTGATTTACACTTGATTGATTTTATCTCCTTTTGGCATATACTGATATTTTTTATTAAAAGGAGAATTCATATTTTTAGAGGGAACTTTTCACTTAATTTATATATGAATTTCATGTTAAAATGAAATTGATTCCTACATATTGGTTTGTTATTGTGTGTCCCTCTTATGTATATAGTTTATCCTCTTTGGGGGAGTTATGCATATTGTTTACCATTTTAGGGGGAGTAATTGTAAAACCTACTTTCATTTCTAAGTACTTAACTTAAATACGTCATATCATTGTGGACTTATTTGTTTCCTCTTGTTTAGATTAAAGGGGGAACTAAAGGGAAGTCGAGGATGATTGGCTTGTGGTTTAAGCCGTGAATATTTTTGGTAAGTTGAATTTTAAAATCCTTACGAGGTAAATCGAGCTTGGAACTTATTTTGACATGTCAACTAGGATATTAAAAGACTTAAGAAGGATGTCATCATCTGAACCAAGGTGAAAGGATGTAATTAAGGACTTCAATTATTATTAGAATTATTATTAAAAAAAACAAAAAGAAGGGAAATTAAGTGAGGTGGTGGAGATTAAATGAAGAAAAAAAAAGAACAAAAAAAGAAAAAGGAAAAGAGAGAAAGTGGAATGTAAAGTCGGTTGTTTGGGAAATATATAACCAATTTGTGGAGCCAACATTTCTCACTTTTGCAATCTCAAACTGACTCAAACTCTCAGCTTGGCATCGAGGAGAGGAAGAAGGAGATGACCAAGGTGAATTGGAGTGGAATTCTAGAAGAAATCGTGGTGGAAATTGATGCAGAACCGAGACTAGTTTGGTGCTCGTGCAATCTGAGCAAGGTCTAGTATTTGGATAATAGCGAGTTGTAGAGGTTGAGTGTAGGGCTGAACATTTAAGGTTAGTAAGGTAATTTAAATCTTAACAACTTTTGTGAAGGATGGTTGAGCTGAATGTGAAGAGAAACAGGTTTAAAAATAGGAGGAAGTGACTGATACCGATTTTTCGAGTGATCTGGACCAAGGCGAAGTAAATTTAGATTATCGGACGAACGAAGAGGAGTTAAGTTCTGGAATTTTGAGGTAAGCTAGAAAAAAAATTTCTTTACAAGTTTGTAGAAGAGAAAAAGTTCTAATTCATGCTTAAAATACAAATTTTAACAAATAGAAGCAAAGACAGAAGTGAAAATCAGAAGCTGTGGGAGACGGGTTTTGCTGGAAAAAACAGCGACATTGAAGGCGTAAGGGTGAGCAGCGAGACGAGTCTCGCTGGTGTCGCTAGTTGCTTTTTGTCTCACAACTCTCGCTAGGTCTCGCTATTCTCGCTGGTGTAGCTACTTTCACTAGTCTCGCTGGTTAAGTAACGCTCGCTGATTTTTGTTTAGTCTCGTTAGTCTCGCTAGGGCAAATCTCGCTGGTTTGAACAAGTCTAATTAGTTCTATAATTTTGTTAGTTGTTGGTCTCGCTAGTGAGCTTTATCTTAATGCTTAAGACATATTTACTACACTTTAACGGAAATTCTAAGGAATCTAACAAAGGAAATTAAACCATTTCAGGCCAAGAGGAGCTAAGAAAAGCATATAATCCTTTAAGGGCCAAGGACAAGTAGCGAGTGACAATTTTATTTTAAAATGAGTTTACTTTAAATAAAGTTTTCATGATATATGATTATGTTTGGAAACATGTTCACATGTTTATGCTTTTCACAGGTTTTAACGTGCTATAAGGATTATTTGCTTGAAGAAAGTATGTGTTCCCATGTCCGTGCATATTATGTGTTTTACATTGGAAATCATTTGAAGCATGCTAGTTGTTTAATGAGTTTTACGAAAGGCATGCTATTTATTAACCTATGATTTTATAGAAAGCATTGATGATTGTTAATGAGTTTGTGAAGATTTGAAATGTTATAAACTCGTGAATTTTTATTATGCTATTTTCAAAGTATGTTGCTTTTGAATAATGTTTTTGAAAAGGCTACCACTGCTGAGGACACATAGAAGGCATGGGGTAGCCAGGATATAAAAATGGTTCCCAATGCTAAAGTTCTCGGAGAAGGCATGTGGGTAACCTGAGTATAGAGATAGCCTCAATGCTAAAGGACTAGGAGAAGGCATGTGGGTGGCCTAAATCTTGTTTATAGGGCCCGGTACTGAAGGACTTGAGAAGGTATTTGGGTAACCCAAGATATGATATCTATGTGCACATAGAGGTATGATAGATGTTGTTGTGTTGAGATTACTCCACACAGCTAAGGATATTTGACATTGGGTGTGTTGAGATTACTCCGCCCCAACTAAGGATGTTTTCGAAGTTGAGTAGCGTTGAGCTCCACTCCGCCTCAACTAAGGAAATCTATTGTATTTTCATGGTTTTTCAGAAGTGATACGTATATGATTTGATAGCATTATTTGAGCATGATTTTTCTGAACATGAAAATGATTTATCACTGCTTTTTTATTATTATAATTGAATACATATTTGAATTATTTTTTAGTTAACGAAAGGTTTCTACTAAATATGTCACTTACGGGGCACCTAGCTCATGTTTTCCCTATTTTTTTGTTTTTCAAGTAGCGAGCGAGTCCGGGGTGTTTAGCCTACACAACAACTCGTCTGGGCCTACCACCAGTATTTGAAATCTTTGAATATTGTAAATATTTGATCTTAATCATGCGTTGTACATATAGAAGGTTAAGAAGCGGGAGTTAGTGAATTCATGTAACTTTTAAGTTTGAATGTAGACCAATACTTGTATGATTGCTTAACCCTAGTATATATTGTTGTTCTATCATGTTCGTACCCGCTTATTAATTTCTTGGGCATGCTTTAAGGTTGAACAGGTTGACAATAGATGTCGTAAGAGGGTCGGTGTCTTCTGTCCTCACACTTTCTCCTGGGTTAAGATGGTACTCAAGAGGGGGTGTGACAAGTTAGTAAGCACTTGAAAAGTGCTTTCTATCCTCTCAAATTAAGGGAGTCTATATTAGATTTCACTTGTTTGCTAGTGGTTTTCAGGTTAAAATGAGGAAAATTAGAAGAAAAGGCCAAAAGATCAAAATCGAGCAAGAATACGGAAAAAAAGAGAAGAAAATCACAAAGTTGCCAAGAGGGTTTGTGCAAGAATCTATCACAGCGCCGCGACGCCGTTTGAAAATTTTCAATAGCGTCGAAGCGCCAGGTTACCTTAAATGAAAAAAAGTTATTTTTGGAAAGATTTTTGGGGCAGAATACTCTATAAATTTGGGGGGTTTCCAGCAGCCCTAATAAGAATTCAGAGCACAAAATACCAGACCTAAAGAGCTACAAAAAGGAGAGAATTAAGTGAGAGTTCATAGAAGAGTTCAAAGAATGAGTTAGTTGCAAGGAAAAGGAAAAGAGTTCGAGATAGTTATGGTCGCCTTCGAATTCTGATGTGAGAGCCAAGGAGATCGTGACAGTGCTACCTCAATCAAGAGTCTCTTTTCAGTAGAGTTTCCCTTTTCTTTACACTTTTTCTTTGTTTATTTTGCTTAAAAATGTTGCTTCAAGCTATGAGTGGCTTAAACTCTTTAGTTTTAGGGTTTTGATGATTTGTTTATGAATTCATGTTGATCTTGTAGACTTTCATGGTTTTGTTGGAATGATTATGTTTTTCATTGTTATTGGGTTTGATTCTTGTGGATTGGCCATCTTCACATGTTAGGTCAGATGTATGACTAAGAGATTGTATGTTTAACTTGATCTTTGTATGTTTAACTTGATCTATAACGATGGATTGTTGTTAATCTATCACGAGAGTAGTTAGATTGACAATAAAAGTTGCTAAAGACTATTCTTAATGCCATGCAATTTGTATTGGTTTCAAGAGATTAGTAATCAATCTATTTGCATGAAAAAGGGTTGTTTTTGGGAGAAAATAACTTGGAATTAAGTTTCTAGACTTAGGCATATGAATTACAATAAAATCCATAAAATCTATAATATTGCATGATGAAATAAACAAGGATTCATTACCCTAGAACTCTCTTTGACTCTTGTGTTTCTCACTTTATTACTTTCCTTATTTGGTTTATATTTCCCTTAATTCACAATATTAATTCCAATCCTCAAATAAAATTGATTCAACTCTAGAATAGCTAATTAACTTAAACCTTCACATTTGGATCTCTAGTAGGACGATATTCAGACTTCATCGTCTTATATTATAACTTGACCCATACACTTGCGGTTAACAGTAAAAGTGCGCATCACAAGTTGGTATCAAAGCAGAAGATTTTGGGAAAGGGAGATTGTATATTGTAAGTTTACAGTATGAGAGTTGTAATATAGTAGGATTGTGGAGAATTATAGATAGCGGACAGACAAGGTAGGAAAGCACACACCGGAACTTCGCAAGCTACCAGAGGCTTAGGAAAGTTTGAGGGAATGACTTACTAAGTTGTAAAGTATATTATGATAGTTATAACTAATGAGTTAGTTATGTGCAAGTGGTATGAGTGAGACTTGCAGAGGAGGAATCATAACCCAGTGATTAGTTAGTATAGAGTGGGTTGATTCTGAAGCTTTAGCTAAGGCTACATAAGAGTAAAGGGAACTCTAGATAAAAAGAAGAGATTGATGGATATAATACCACAGTAAGACATGGTTGTCAAATATGTAGACAAAAGCCGTTAGGAAGAATATGGCATAGTTTAGCAATAGCTGAGGAGACTTCAAGTATTATGTTGAGTACATTACATGAAGAGTATTTATGTGTAATTAACTCAAAAATAATGCATTCATTTATCTCTGGTGTTAAGTTAAATTGGAAAATGAGGGAAAGGTTAATGATTGATACTTTTTGGTATTATTACTTGTTAGTAAAGTGTGGTTAGTTGATTTATCAACTATGCTTTCGTTTGTTTCTTGTGTGTTTGCTGTGCAAGTCAATACGAGTTTAAGCTTTTGCTGTGGAACGATATTCGGAACTTAACTATTTTATATTATAACTTGACCCATACACTTGCAGTAACATATAATCTGCGCATCACTCCCTTGGAACCTAAAAAATATGATCCATTGAATCGGGGTTTAAAACTCCCTCTACCAGACACTCCTGGAACAAACCATCGACCCTCACCTCGGTGAGACTGTTCGCAAGGTGCACCAGATGCTTTCCATGTTCTATTTCTTCCTCTATTGTCTTCTCTCTTAGTCTTTCCGTCTTCCAAACTCTTCTCAACCCTCATTGCAACTTCGACTAATTCCGCAAACTCGGCCCACTCTTTACTCGCCTTCACTAGAGTACAGATCTCTCTTCACAAGTCTTCCTAAAACCACTTGCACCTATCAGTTTCGTTTGCTATAACTGTAAAAGTGTACTTTGCTAACTTATTGAATTTCCTCTCATAATTGGCCATAGTCATATTTCCTTGCACTAATCTTAAGAATTCATTCCTCTTCTGGTCATAGTAAAAGTTAGGATCATATTTATCTTGAAATCCTTCCAAAAGTTCGTCCACGTCAAAGGATCAAAACCACCTCTCCTATTCTCTACCAGACTCCACCAATCATCAGCTTTTTCTGGAGCATGAAAGTAGCTTACTCTAACTTTCTCTCTCCAGGACAATGCATAACCTTGAAGTACTTTTTTACTTGGTTCAGCCAAACCTCAGCATCAGTAGGATCAGTGGTACCTTCAAACACTTGTGCACCTAAAGCTTTAAACCTCTCGATCCTATACTTCTTCTTAGGATCTCCCTGTGCTGCCTATACACTGGTAGCTAATCTATGAGCTATCCTATTAAAGATCGGATCCTCCATATTTACACCTACCTGAGGGTTGCTAGAATCTCCCTCAAAAGCTTCTCTAGAGTCACCGGTAGCTTGTGAAGTCCCCACGCCTACTTGCCTACCTCGTTTGTTCCGTCAAGGCATGTTTCCTATAATGCATCATAACATTAATATATTATAGACTCAACATGTTCCTCGCTATAATACATGACCTCCTTCCTAGAATCTTATGATCTAATACCAACTTGTCACACCCCCTCCCAAGTTTCCCTCCTAACTTATGATAGGATGTGAGGACAGCAGGCATCGATCCTTTTATGACATCTATTGTCAACTTGTACTCCTTTTGGAATGCATAAATCATAGCACCTAATAGACAGTTTATAATACTCATACAGACAACATTCTCAAAACTCGTAGTCATGCCAAACATAATTCACATACTTTCATTCATTCCTCCAACTTAAGCCATAACATCTAAGACTACAAGTTCTCTCTCTTTAAAGCCCTTATGTACAAAGTGTAGTCTTAATTACAAATATTTACGATGCTTGATAAACATATAGATAACTATACTTAGCTGAAAGCATTTAACAGAAAAACATGCTTGATAAACAAGTAGCAAAATAACAAGTAGCTTATCAAAGAAAACCTATAAACATTTGCTTAAGCTTTTAAGATAACCTTAGTTGAGGTGGAACATAGCTCAACACTACTCAACGTCAAAAATAACCTTAGTTGGGGTGGAGTAATCTCAACACATCCAACATCGAATCTCCCTCTATGTGCACATAAAAACTACAATCTCAGGTTGTGAAAAGCACCTCTAATGTCCTTTTATTGCCTTTGATTTACGGATGTTTTTTATTAGATTTAATGTGTTTGCTAGTGGTTTCAGTTAATTAAGGACAAATTAAGTGTTCAAGGCCAAATGAATCAAACCGAGCTAAAACCAAGTGAAAAACAGAAGAAAAGATGGGAAAACCCTAGAAACAGGGTAGTGCAGCCGAGAGCGTCGTTACGCTACCCTCTACGTCCAAACCCGAGAGCATAAAATTTGGGATAACAGGAGAGCACAACTACGTTCTCTGTGAGCGAAGCGATGCTCCAACTAAATTCCTAGAGCATAGCTACGCTCTTTTAGAGCTTAGTTACGCTGCCTTTCAAAAAATAAAAAATCTGCAATTTTGGAAAGTTCTTCTTGAGCAAGCATCTGATTTTCTATAAATTGGGAGGTCCTAAGCCGACTTCTACATCAAGAATTTGAGAATTAGAGACCTAGACTGAGAGTTTAGTGCAAGATATGAAGATTCCATGATGTTAGAAGGTTTGAGGATCGTTGAAAGGCCAAATCCATCCTGAAAACAAGCTTGGAAGCCGGATTACTTTTCTTTCCTTTTTTTATTCTTTGTTTATTTGTTGTATCTTGTTGTTCTAATATTGGTTTTGTCTATGGAAGCCATGTTAGGCTAAGTTTCTCATAGTTTTAGGGGTAGATGAATTCCTAGGTTTAAATTATTGAACACTTTGCTTCTTGAATGTTAATTTGCATTTATGCTTTCTAGCATGATTGTTCTTAATGCTTTTAAATGTTTGATCAACATTTGAATGACTCTGTGATTTAAATCTTGCTTGGAAAAGTCTGTTTAAGTTCGATCATGCATGCTAGACTATCGTTTGAAAACACAAAAAGTAGTTGGATAACGGTAGAGATTGTTGATGAAGGTTCTTAATGCTTTGCTTAATCGCCTAGTTTCAAAGAATTAGTAATTAGGGTTTAAGTCAAAGAAAATATTGCTTTTGAAAGATTCAATTTGGATCAAAGACTTCTAGATCTAGGTATTGTGTTAATTACTTCAAGAGTTAAGCAATTGTGTTTAATGATACCTTTGATGAAATCTATTCCCTAAAATGACTCTTAGTTAATAATTTTCATATCTTGATCACTTTATTTGCTTTCTTAGATTAGTTTAGCTTAAATATCATTACAATTTGGTCCTCTAAATAAAATTGGAACAATCCCTGAATAGTTAAAATGATAATCAAACCAATTCCCTAAGGACGATAGTTGGCCTTACAAGTTGTTTTAACTATATTATAACTTAACCCATACACTTGCGGTAAAACCAAGTTTGGGGACACTAAGCTGCCCAAGTACATTTTCATGTCCTTCAGTATTAGGGTCCCATAATAATATTCAAGCTGCCCATATGCCTTCTCCATGTTCTTCGGCATTGGGGACCATTTTTTAACATTTAAAGAATAAAACATGCTTTGGAAGTAAATAAAAAATAAACATGAGTTTAAGAAATTCCAGAGTTCCACAAATCATTCACCAAGTAAACAAGCTTCCATAAAATTTAGCATAGTAAAACAACATCCTTCACAATTCAAATTCAAGTATAAATCATATTTCAAACTCATGCTAAGAAATTCACACTTGCTCAATGAACTTGTGAGAAAAACCCTTAAAATCATGCTTCAAGAACAACTTTGGGCATACTAGAAATATTGAGAAAATAATTCGTTTTTAAATAGAAATTTGTCACTCACTACTTGTCCTGGCTATTAGTGGATTATACACCTTCCTTAGCTCTTCTCCACCTGAATAAATTAACTTCCTTTGTTAAGCTTCTTTAAAACCGTTTCAATTTATAACTTAAGTCAATTGACTCTTAAATTTTAAATTTTAACTCATAATAACTCATCAACAATCAAAAACTTGCTAAAAAGACCAAATATGGCAAACTGCTCCTAGGCATGTCCAACAGCCCAACACAACACCTCCACTACCTATTCAGCCCCCTATGTGTGGTAGATCACACACAGTAGCACTGCCCCACACACACTAGCACTACCCTGTACACACTAGCACTGCCCTGCACACACTGACACTAGTGGGCAGCAACTCCCGCATAAACAGAGGAAAAATAACCTCTAAAGGGCAGAAGCTCCCGCTAGCCCTTTAGTTCTCAACGCCCCCTTTCAACACTTAGCTAAATTTTCATCCAACTTGCTCTCTTCAACACCGACCACACTCAAGGTTCGCAACCCGCCTACTTCACACCAAATGGCTCTCGACTACCTCCCTTCTCAAACCTTCCACTTTATCACTTGCTTAATCTCTTCTCCACGGCTAAGTCCACACAATGCCTTTTTTTGAACTACCATTTTCCACCTCTTCCCACCAGGGACAATTTTTCTAAGCCCAAAACAATATCACAACTCACTTAAGTGCTTAAGTTAACAATTTACCACCTCCTAAGTACTTAGAAATGAAAGTACTTAGAAATGAATTGCAAGATGTATTACTCATTATTGCCTTGCTTGTTTCTATGAAAGTTGATCATACACCTCTTTTGTCTATGTTTGCATGACCTTAGGATTAAAGAGGCATTCATGATTTTGAGCTCAATTTTTAAAAATCATTTCTTGGCATCTCATGCATACTTAAATGCTTTGTTGAGTTAATATGAATCTTAGATGCCCAAATATCCCTAGAAGTTCAGCTCCCTGTGCTTTACGCTCTCAACTCGAAGGGAAAAATTCTTGCAACGTCGCACGCCCTAGGGAAGAGCAATGACATTATAGAGATTCATAGAAGTGGAATGCGCGTGCGGCATCGCAACGATCTAGACCGATGCTACGATTTGTTCGTCGGGCATAGCGACGCTGCTGAGGAGTGCAGCGACGCACGTACCATTTTTATATATATATTCGTGAATTTAGGTCGTTTTATGGAGAGTCCGACTTTCAACCCCAAATTCTGATCATTTTTGCTGTTGTATTTCATCTTACTCCCTTTTTCTTCTTCATTTCCATTTATAATCACTCAAAGCCTTATGGATTGTTGATAATTTGTAGAAATACAAGTTATTATTGTCTTTCTCTTAGAAAAAAAAGAGTTTAAATAGAGAATCATGTGGTAGTTGGTGTTAAATTTTATTGATAAATCTTCCTATGCGTTCTACTTTTATAAATTGATGGAGATAATTGTTTTGAAGCTTTTTCAATCTAAAATGCATGCTTTAACGTAGGAACGCAAGCAACCTATAGATGTGTTAGCAACCCTTTAACGCAGGTGGATGCATTGGCAACCTATGGATGCGTTGGCATACAGGAATGCAAGCAACCTATGGATGCATTGGCAACCCTTCAACGTTGGAATGCGAGCAACCCATGGATGTGTTGGCATACTTGAACGCAAGAACCCAAGTTATTCATGGACGCATATCAACCAGAAACGCAAGGCAGCAGAGAATCAGATAAGAATCTTAAGAGATTGTTGGGAGATTGGTATACTTGATCTGCAGTGAGAGTGGTGGATCTAAATTAAACCAGAAATCACGTGATTAGGAGAGATGGATGCAAGCCAGAAATTCAACCTTCAATCATGCAGATTTGCCAGCGATTGTAACACAACATGTATAAAAGGGCAAACCTGAAGGCTAAAAGGTTATTCAACCTCTCGGAAGAATTCCTAAGTGACAGCAGAGTTCTCTCCAGACGAGAACCGAAGACAAATAGCTCGAAAGAGAAGAGTCTTCCCTCCACCTGACCACTTCACAACAGAACTCACGCTACCTTCCCGGCGAGCTCAAAACATTGAGAAGCCATTCTATGCTTTCTATCGTTTTCTTACTTATGTTTTAGTTTACTAGCAAGACATTAAATCTTCTAAAACATTTATTCCGTTCATCAATCTATACATCTTCCATGACTATTCATTTCTTATCACTTTCCATTTGTTGTTTATCATCCATGAGTAACTAACTCTCTTAAGGGTCATGGGTTGCGTCATCATCTAAATAAGAACCATAGAAGACTATTCCATCTTGTCAATTGTTCTTTTAATCTAATGCTTATGTCCATCCAGCTAATCGATATAAGTAGTAATAATCAAACTACTCGAGAGAGTAAGTGATTGTGGAACTCAATTGACAAGGCTAAGAAGTGTTACCTAGACATAGGAATAACCTTGGCACTTAACACTCTCCTATGCGTTATAAACATATAACGCATAGCAGCTGACAACCGAGAGAAGAGTCGCTGGTATAAAATAGACCTCACTATGAGTTTCTGACTTTAGATGATGACCAACCCTAGCCTTGCGTTTACCATTCATATAATTCAATTAGTTGACTTTGCTGTGTCGCATACCTCTCCATCCAATCACTTTAGCTTAGTTTTACTGCTTTATAGTTTCTTAGACGCATCACTTCTCACCTTCTTTAAACGCATGACTCAAATAATCCAACTAATTATAGAATCTGCATAGTCCCTATGTTCGACCTCGAATTCACCGAGAAAACCTCATTCTTTGCTTATATTTGGGTGAAGAATAGGAAAACTTGACAGATTAGTAACGCATATTATTAAGCACGCTGAACGTACAACAAGTTTCATAAAGATTCACAACAGTTTTTGGCGTTGTTGCCGGGGATTTTTGTATTGATTCATATTTTTTGCATTTTTTTTTTTGTTGTAGGAATTCCTCAGTCAATGGAGTATTGTGAGTTTTTCTTTTGCTGGAAGCTCCAAACAATATATGAGTGACGGGAGTAGCCTAGAACTTGATATTGACCCTGAGATTGAGAGGACCTTCAAACAAAGGACAAGATAGAATCGAAGAAGGACCAATCGTAGAATAGAAAGGAATATGGATGAACAACAAAACCCTCATTAAGGTGGAGATCGGGAAAATGCTAATGCAGAGCAACATACAAACCCAATTCTGTTGGCGCATGACAGAAATAGGCCTATGTAAGAGTATGTATCGCCAAAGTTGTATGATTTTGCGTCAAGAATCCTACGCCTAACCTTCGAAGGTAATGGCAGGTTTGAAATGAAGCTTGTGATGCTGCAAACGTCGCAAACCATAGGGCAATTTGGGGTTGCAATGGGAGAAGACCCACATGCACACTTGAAGAGCTTCTTGGAGATATGCAATGTGTTCTCCATGGCGGGAGTACCGCAGGATGACATCAGGCTATTATTATTCCCATTTTCTCTCATAGATGAGGCAAGACAATGGGCGTACTCGTTCGAACCAGGTGAGATTACCACGTGGACACAGATGGTCGAGAAGTTCATGTAGAAATATTTTCCTCTGACGGTAAACGCAAGAAGGAGGCGAGACATCGTCACCTTTGAGCAGAAGGACTGGGAGACTCTGAGTGAAGCTTGGACCCAATTTGGTGAGGAATTTTCCACATAATGGCATTCCTGATTGTGTGCAGATGAAAATCTTCTATGAAGGATTAAACAGACCATCGCAATTAGTAGCTAACGCCTCGATGGCAAGAGGATTAATGAATAAGAGCTACACACAGGCCAAAGATATTCTCGACAGAATTTCAAGGAATACTGATGAGTGGGTGGACGATGGATATGGATCCTGCTCCACCGATAGAAGGCAAACGCAAGCTGGAATGCTTAAAACTAATGTTGCCACCAATCTCTCAGTTCAGATGGCAACCATGACATCTCTGCTGAAGACTATAGCCTCGAATAATCAAGGTGGATCAGTTGCTGCGATGAACGTGATCAACGCAGTGAATCCGACAACATTTATAAGTTGCATGCAGTGTGGTAAGGGGCACTTATATGACATGTGTCCTTACGACCCCCAGTCAGTCTACTATGTTCAAAACAACCCCTACGGTAAAATGTACAATTCGGGTTGGAGGAACCACCCTAACTTCGGATGGGGTGGAAATTAGCAACAAACACAGGGGGTTGAGCAGCAGCCGCAAAGAGGCAACCCTTCTAGTTTCAACCAAGGGAATCAAGGCCAGTATCATCAGTTATAGAGGAATCAACAAGCACCCGCATCATCCTCTTCACCTTCCATAGAATCTCTGTTAAGAGAATATATAAATAAAAATGATACGATGCTCCAGAACCAAGCCAATGCAATTAGGAACTTGGAAGTTCAAATGGGTCAAATTGCAGGGGAGCTCAAGAATCTACCGCAAGAAGCATTGACTGAAGTTCCAAGAGGGAACATAAAAGAACAATGTCAAGTTGTGACATTGATAAGTGGGACAACTACTCAGCCCATAACGCAAGATCAGAGGACGCAAGGAAACTCTCAACCTCTAAATGCTCCAACAACGAGTCGACCGACATAGAGTAGTATACATAAAGTCAACCAACCATCATCTTCCAGCGAGACACAAGAAAAGGAAAATAGAAAGAGGAGAGAAAAAGCAACGCAGGCAAAATCTGCGTCTGTATATAAAGATATCGCTCTTCTTATGCGTCCACCCTTTCCCCAACGCCTAAAGAAGAAAAATGGTGAGCGACAATTCAGAAAGTTCCTAGATGTTCTCAAACAACTTCACATCAACATTCTGTTGGTGGAAGCTCTAGAGCAAATGCCAAGCTATGTAAAATTTCTTAAAGATATATTATCCAAGAAGAGAAGGCTCAGGGAGTTTGAGACAGTAGCATTATCGCAAGAGTGCAGTGTGTTATTCAAAAAGAATATACCTGCAAAAATGAAGGATCCAGAAAGCTTTACATTGCCCTGCTCAATAGGGGGAATGGACGTGGTTCAAGCACAATGCGACTTGGGTGCCAGCATCAACTTGATGCCGTTTTCCATATTCAAGAAGTTAGGTATAGGGGAAGGAAAGCCCACTACAATCACATTACAACTTGTTGACCGCTCTATTAAGCATCCTAAGGGCAAAATTGAGGATGTCCTGGTCAAAGTGGATAAATTCATCTTCCTAGCTGACTTCATAATCTTGGACTATGAAGCCGACAGAGAAGTGCCCATTATCTTGGGAAGGCCTTTCTTAGCCACTGGACGTGCCCTGATTGATGTCCAATAGGGAGTATTAATGATCTGTGTGGGTGATCAACAGGTAAAATTTAATGTGTTTAACGCATTGAAAGATCCTGATGACTTTCAATCTTGTCAGATGATCGCAGATATCAATGAGAAGACAAGAACCACGAATGCATCGTTGGAAGATGAAGCAATCCTCAACGACAATGAAGATGGTGAAGAGGAAGAAATCAATTTATTCTCTGATCATAAATTTGAACAATCAGACCGAAGCAACAGATCCACGACAAAGATCAAGCCGTTATTAGAAGAGCCCCCAACGCATGAGCTAGAAACCCGACCAACGCATCTCAAGTACGCACACTTGAGGGAGAACACACTGCAAATCATTATGTCCTCTGCGTTAAATCCTGAACGCGATAAAGGCTCCAATGACCCACACAAGCATAACAAGTGAGCTTGCGTTGGAAGGTCTCTGCGTCGCTAAACGCCTATTTTTCTAAGGACGCTTTCTTTTACTTTTGCTTTCTTTTATTCGTAATTTTTTAGTATTTAATTTTCTTTCTTAGAATTCAGTTTTAGGAGTAGTGTAAATTAAATAAGCATGAAATTATGCATCGATCTTCAATGCAAATTATTTGATTTCACCGCATATTCTGTCATTCACGCCTATGCTCATCGATAAATAATCTCTACATTTATCAAGTTAAATTAGGGGTGTGGTTAGAGTTGTATCTTCTTCAAACACATATTATTTAACTTCAAATGCATACTTTGAACTGAGAACTCTGCATTCATCAGTCATGCGTTTATCAATAGAATTCCCTGCATTCTAAAAAGAGCAATCTCAGGAACGCATACGTCTTTTGAGTCGATGCGCTTTCCCAGAAGCACTCGAGGGCTTTATTTCTTCTTTATTGCCCCCTAACATTCCTGAACACCTACAGCAACCACTTGTCTTCCCACCACAATGCCCTGCACCTGAGCAACAACGCAAACCTGATGAAGACAAGTCGGATAGTTAAATTTAGGGGTGTAGTTAGTTGTATCTTCTTTATAATTTTCATCATAATTATCCTCTCTCTCTCCAAAAGTATGCGTTTGTGGGACATGCAATTAATAGAATAACAATTTCTTCACTACATTGAATGTCTATTTACATCTTTGCATTTCTCCTTGTTTTTAATTTCATTCCAAGTATATTTAATTATTCCCAGCTTTTATCTTTGCGTTGATAAGTTAGTCACTATGATGATAATCATGCTCACACTCATTGCACACTCTAAATTAGATTACTTTCAATGCGTCTTCATACTATTCCTTAGAAACGCAAACCTACTTTGCATGTGTGCAAGCTACCAATTCAAACCTCTTTTACGAAATTTTGTTTACAATTTTAGCAATGAGAACCTTGCTACACTCAAGTTTGGGGGTAGGAGAGATTTAAGCTGCCAAAGATAAAAATATGGGAAACTTATTTTTTTTATTAAAAAAAATTAAACGCAAAACTCCGCTGACAAGACTAATACATATATCTTATTAAGAGTTTAGCTGAAGATGACACGTGCTAGTAGTTGGCCGCCTCCATGCACCCCATAGTTGGTGTGTCAAAACGAAGGTGGGTAATTGTAATCAATGACGCATAGATAAATCAATAAATAACAAACTCCAATGTCTAGTGAGGAAACTGAACTTAGATAAGAGTTTAGTCGAGAAGGACACTTGCTCGTAGTTGGCTGCCTCCATGCACCCCATAGTTGGTATGTCAGAACAAAGGTGGGCAGCCCTATCGACATATTGTAATCTAATGAATAAACATCAAAACAAATTAAAGAAGGAACTTTATATCTTCATCTTTTCAGACTCAGTGTTAAAAGAAGAAACGAAAATTTTGTGAACAATGAGTAAAGAAGATTGAGAAGAAAGCTTGCCGCACACAAATTAGACCCGTTTCGAAAAAAAGAATATAAAGGTAGAAAAGTAATGTAACTAACGAGTAGTTGATTGAGTATAGCATTTTGAGAGACTAGTCAATGCATTGAGAAAATTAGGGCTGATTGAAGTTTCTTAGATAGAAGTTAGGCTTGAGGACAAACATTTTTCTAAGTTTGGGGTGCAAAAACTTGTTATGAATCTTTATTAAACTTGTTATGTGTTCAACGTGCTTAATAAGATGCGTTACTAATCTGTCAAGTTTTCCTGTTCTTCACCCAAGTATAAGAAAAGAATGAGGTTTTCTCGGTGAGTCCAAGGTGAACACAAGGACTATGTGATTCAAGAAGGTAGTGAGAAATGATGCATCTAAGAAACTATAAAGCAGTAAAACTAAGCTAATGTGGTTGGATGGAGAGGTATGCGACACAACAAAGTCAGCTGATTGAATTATATGAATGGTAAACGCAGGCCTGGGGTTGGTCATCATCTAAAGCCAGAAACATATAGTGAGGTCTATTTCATACCAGCGACTCTTCTCTCGGTTGTCAGCCACTATGCGTTATATGTCTATAATGCATAAAAAAGTGTTAGGTTATTCCTATGTCTAGGTAACACTTCTTAGCCTTGTCAATTGAGTTCCACAATCATTTACTCTCTTGAGTAGTCTGATTATTACTACTTATATCGATTAGCTTGGACATAAGCATTAGATTAAAAGTACAATTGACAAGATGGAATAGTCTTCTACGGTTCTTATTTAGATGATAATGCAACCCGTGACCCTTAAGAGAGTTAGTTACTAATGGATGATAAACAACAAATGGAAGTGATAATAAATGAATAGCCATGGAAGAAGTATAGATTGATGAACGGAATAAATGTTTTAGAAGATACAATGTCTTGCTAATAAACTAAAACATAAGTAAGAAAAAGATAGAAAGCCTGGAATGGCTTCTCAATGTCTTGAGCTCGCCGGGATGGTAGCATGAGTTCTGCTGTGAAGTGGTTAGGCGGAGGGAAGACTCTTCTCTTTTGAGTTATTTGTCTCTGGTTGTCGTCTGAAGAGAACTCTATTGTCACTTAGGAATTCTTCCGAGAGGTTCAACAACCTTTTAGCCCTCAGGTCTGCCCTTTTATAGATGTTGCGTTACAATCGCTGGCAAATGAACATGATTGGAGGCTGAATTTCTGCCTTCCATCCATCTCGCCTAATCACGTGATTTCTGGTTTAATTTAGATCCACCACTCTTGCTGCAGATCAAGTATATCAATCTCCCAACATTTTCTCAAGATTCTTATCTGATTCTCTGCTGCCTTGCATTTCTGGTTGATATGCGTTCATGAATAACTTGGGTTCCTGCGTTCAAGTATGCAAACGCATCCATGGGTTGCTCACATTCCTATGTCGACGGGTTGCCAATGCATCCACAGGTTGCTTGCATTCCTGTATGCCAATGCATCCATCTGCGTTAAAGGGTTGCCAACGCATCCATGGGTTGCTTGCGTTCCTAACTTGTAAGCACGTTTAAAAGCTTTAAGCGAATTAGTATTAATAATCTCATATTGTAAATTAAAAAAAAAAAAGAAAGAAGGAAAAGGAAAACCAAAAAGGGAAAGAAGACAAAAAGAAAAAGGAATTAGAAAAAAGAAAAGAGAAGAAAAAGAAAAAGAAGAAGAGAAGATAAGGATGGAGAAGTCGGTTATAGTTTTTTTTTTTTTAAAGGAAAATGTTGCCGACTCATTTCTCTTCATTTCCAAACTCATTTCTATGCTATCTTTCAGCTGCACATCGTGGAGAGGTTGAAGAAGAGTTCTAGGGCAAATTCATGCAAGGTTTTGGACGGTTTCATGGTAAAACTGAAGCTGAAACAGAAGCTTCATCTGCTGTCGCACAGCTCGAACCAGGTTTGGTGTTTAGTGAATATCGAGTTGAAGATATTGAATTTTGGGCTAAAATTTTAAGGTTAGTAAGTTAACTCAATTTTGAACAACCTTTATGAAGGATGCCTGAGTTGAAATGGAATAGAAACATGTAAACTTTTAGCTGGAAGTTACTGATACAAAATTTCTGTGAAATCTGGAGTAGCACAGAGAACATTTGCAATATCTGATGAACCAGGACTAGTTAATCCACGAAAGTTTGAGGTAAGCTAGAAAGCATGTTTCTCTACAAGTTTGTAGAAGGAAAGAAGTTCTAAATTTGGCTGGAAATATGACTTTGAATTGACAGAAGTCAGAACAAAAAGGAAAAGAGGAAACTCTGCTGTCGGGTGTCGTTAGGAAGCGGGTATCGCTGAGGAATTGGAGCGTGAGTAGCGACACTAGTCTCGCTGGTCGTGCTAAGGAGGCTTTTTGTCTCACAAATCTCGTTGACTCTCGCTCGGTGTCGCTCCTCAAGTAGTCTCACTAGTCTCGCTTATTCTGATGTCGCTAGTGCCATGTACCTGTTGTGTAATTTCGTTAGTAATCTCGCTAGTAAGATGAAATCTCGTTGGTAATCTCGCTAGTGACATAGAATCTCGCTTATTATGTGTATTTCAGAAAAGAAAGGGAGTCTCGGTGGTGAATCATGATTATAGTTTAAGTATGCACATTTAATGATCATGTAAAGGAAGTTTAAGGAAAACGTAACGTGAGGAATGTGTATTTACAGGCCAAGAAGAGCTCGAAAAGGCATATAATCCGCTCAGGGCCTAAGGACAAGTTGTGGGTGACACTTTTCTTTCTTTGAAAATGAATTTATTGAAAATATTTAGTTCGATTTTTCTTATGAGATATGGCTTTGAGATGAACTGTTTTCTTGAAAAGCATGATGTTTGATGATATTGTTCACAAGGCACGTTTTATACGTTTTCTATAAGACGTTGAATGGCATGTTGTGAAATGTTGTTTATCGTGATATATCTGATTTTTCATGAAAGGTTTTCATGTGAACTATTTACGAATAATACTGGTTTCTAAAATGTTTTAGAGGAGGCTCAATGCTGAAGGACATGAGAAGACATGTGAGTTTCCCTGGAACCCAGTACTGAAGGACTCATAGAAGGTACTTAGGCAACTCGCGATATTCCTATGTGCACATAGAGGTTGTGACGTTGGGTGTGTTGAGTCTTGCTCCACCCCAACTAAGGACTGTTATCGACGTTGAGTGCGTTGAGTTTTACTCCGCCTCAACTAAGGATGTTTTCGACATCGGGTGCGTTGAGTCTTGCTCTGCCCTGACTAAGGGAAAGTTTTGAGAACAAACTGTTTTTCGTGTACGATCATTTTGGCATGAAAATATGTGATTTGTTTACGTTGTTGAAAATTATGATTTTACAGAAATGATTATTTGAATCACGTTTATATATATGGTGTTATTATGATTTTAACATGCCTGTTTTCGAACAAAAGATGGTTTTACAAAATTAGTCACTCACGGGGCTTTTGGCTCACGCTTTCCATGTTTTCTTTTCCTCCCAGGTAGCAAGGACGTTCCTGGTTCATTGCCTACTCCAACTCGCCCTACTTAAGCTTTGAGTTTCCAGAAAATTGTCCTGTTTTGCAAGTTGCTTGTATGTAAAACCTTACATAGGTGGCATGTAGACCTAGTTGTACATTTACTGGGAGTTGAAACATGGTTTTGTATAAGGGCTTTATGGAAGAGTTGTATTCTGGATTATCGTTATGTATATAATTCCCTATATGTTATGGTTGAAATATATTAAGGAGCAATATGTATGTTGTGAACAGTATAGGACAAGTGTGTTTAGTGGATGGTATGCGTCAGAAAAGGGGTGATGTATGCTGTCTTCACATCCCTTCTCGGGTTGGGTAAAGTAGCCTCACACGCATGATTCTCTATTTAAACTCTATTTTTCTAAGAGAAAGACAATAATAATTTGTATTTCTACAAGTTATCAATTATGCTTGATGATGATGATCGGCTAAGGTAATTTGCTTCGAGATAGGACTTTGGGCTAGATTTTCTTATAATTAATGTTGGATTGATTTATATGAATTGATTGGATTCTGATCTTAATCCTATATTGAGGTTATTTGATTGAATTGACAACTTTTGATAATTTTTTCTTTAATTGAAAAATTACTTTGGCGATGAGCATGATAATGAATTGAGTTGCATGGTTAATTAGTAGATGTTTTAATTGAGGACTTTACCATCAATTTAGCTTTTATAAGTTAATTGAATCTGATTTACAAATCAAATATTAGACTAAGCTTTCCAAACCTTTCATTTGTCGCAATTAAACTTTGCTTTGCTTAATGAAAATTTAGTTCATTTTTTAAGACTCTATCGTTCTAAATAATGATTAGGAGCATTTAGTGATACCTGACGTCATTTAATGGTGCATTCATTTGTAATTAGTCTTGATCGTTAGTATTCAATGATAGAAGATTAGCCAGATCCATTCCTATCCCCTTGTATTTCTTTAATTTGATTTCTCTACTATTTGTTTGCTCTCATTTAGCTCTCTTGCATCGTTTCCACTTCTCGTTTTTACTTTTGCACTCTTTAATTTTGCATGATCACCAACCGCTTCCCCCCCCCTCCCCGGCATCTAAAGGAATTCAAAAATTGAGTTAAGCAAGTCATAAACTCTCTGTGGTTCGACCCCGTTCTTACCATTATTCTATGTTCATTGGTGGTAATAGTATGACCAGTGATATAAATTGTATTTGCTTTGCCAGAGAGAGGTTTGTGACGCCCATTCTCTAAGAGAATATCAACCCATTATGAAGATCTGGCTAAGGTATTGTTTCTAGCTAAGGTATAAAAGTAGAATTCCCCGTTTTTGCACTTTTGTGAGGTTTAGCTCCTTTATTATCAAACTCTCATAATGTTTCTAAGTTCGTCTCAAGCTATGAATGATGTTGGATTGTATTTCAGCTTATGATGTATAATCAATAGCTATATTTTAATTTGCAATATGTGACATTCAATTGCATGTTAATTCAGTGAAGCAATAGGTTGAATTAACTTGTAAGTTGTAATTTCGCCTCAACAAATATTATCTAATCAACCTCGGGAAGAATTATATTGATGTTGATTCAGCATTTCCAATTGGGCATTCAAATTAGCATGTTCCTAGTTGTTAATATTGTTAGCCAACTAGTTACGATGTGTTTCATCTAATTAAATGGTTAATTAGATAATTAGGGCTCTCACCTAGCATTTCTAAGTGAGCGGCTAAGAAAAGATGTTATGAGAATTATCTAATGAACCTGTGATCAAATTGCAATTTCAATTTCAATATAATTCTCCGCAATTTAAATTCTTGCATTCAACAAAACAACTTCAAAACCCCCCATTAGTTACCCTAGGACTATAAACAATTTGTTTGAAAAAATTGAGGGCTCCTTGTGTTCGACTCGTGCTGCCATTATGATTTTGGTGAGAGTGGTATCATTTGGAGCATAATTGAGAAGCGAATTCCACCTTCCAGTAGACAATCTAATTTTTATTTTACTATTTTTGACTCCCCCAAGCTGTTCTTTAACCCCAACTTCAACAAGGGCTTCTGACAGCTTCCAAAAAGAGTTATCTCTCCTAGCCTAATTCGGCTCGTTCAGCCATTTTATCATTTAATTTCCTAAATTTATAGGTTTTGAGCGTCAAGGTAGTGAGACGAACCATTCGGGTCGTTTTAATGCAAAAACAGGTCAAAACGGAGCTTTGGAAGCATAAACCAAGAAAAGAAGTCAAAATGACTAGAATGCCCCTGGAGAGCGCAGCTGCGTTGAGCTTTACGCTGAGAACCCAAGAGCTCCCTTTTTTGAAGTGTCGTGATGCCCTAGGGGACTGTAGCATCACTTCAAAGTTTGACAGGGATTTCCACTCCGGCTTGCGCCTCGCAGCGTCACGATGTTGTGGCACTTCTTTGAATACCCAGCTGCTCTAGTGCATTTTCATCACAAAAATCCAAATCCATCTTTCATTTTGGCTAGAATTCTGCTCCATTCTCCATTTTCCTCTCCCAAAACTCTATTGTTTTTTCTTTTCAATTCACTTGAGTCTTATTGATCTTGCCCTATGAGGATAATAGGCTAAGGTCAGTGTACTTGGGGATAGAATTTTAGGCTTAATTTCTTGAGATTTTATTCATTTTGTATTAAGTTTTGTTACCAGTGAATGAATTTGATTCCAATTTACTCTTTATTGAAGTTACTTTTATGGAATTGACATCTCTTTATAAGTTTCTTCTTTAATTGCCAAATTTGTTGGCGCTAAGTATCACAATCTAACCTGAGATAGTAGATTATGACCCCACTTGTGCAGACAGTGTAGTGGCGACACCAGAGTGTCAACACATCTGGCAACGACAGAGGGCCAAGGGAAGTGCCGTGATGCGACCGAGAAGGACAATGCATCATCCAACACACCAAGATAAGTGAGCAAGCATGTCAAGCTGAACAACAAACAAGAAACGAGCGTTGGTGCCATTGGCAGTGTCAACGACAAGCCCAGTGGGGGCCACATGGGGCCCCGAGCCATGACCTCAGAAGTAGGGGTCTCTTCGCAAGTTTGGACGAGCTGTTCTAGAGTTAGTTCCATATTGATGGAAGATGGAAACACGTCAAATTCCATGTCAATCGGAATTCAGATGGGCACTCTACGCTGGTGAGTGACCACTCGCCATTTTGCATATGCATGTGTGCCAAAGAGAAAATTGTTCAGAATGTACTATAGGGGGAGGCATGGTGTCAGCTCTCCAGCACCCCTAGGCCCTACAGCCTAAGTGAGCTACCCCATGGCACATGAATGTGTCATGGCGTGGGTGAGCTTTACAAGATGAGTGTCTTGGGTGTTTTCCATTGGGAATGGGATCTCGATGGACAGTGTCCAACGACACAGGTGTGCCGGCGTTGGGCCCCATCCCATGGGCTGGAGGTTCGATATAGTACCCGGTATGCCATCTTGGCTCGAGCATTGACCTAGCATGGACACAGAAAGATTCATTCCCAGAGATGTTCGGATGGATGGATGTCTGAAAGGTCTCGAGTTGGAAAAATACCTATGGGGTGATCATGATGGTTCTCGATAAGCTGACCCGAGCAGGAGAGAGAAAGTTGATGTTATCTCGATACTTAGGACGACATCCAAAAGTGTCTGTGGGGCTCGATAGTCCCCATTGACAAGATATTTGCCCGAGTTGTCTCGATAAGTAGTCTAATGTCCCAGAAAGCCCCGATAGAGTATCATAAGCCTGTTTGGCTCGATGAAGGGTCTAAACTCGTCCCGGCAAAGTTCCAAACCGATATAGATTACAGGGGTTGTGTTGTTAATAATCATGATGACGAAAGGAGGGAAGTCGCACGTACAGGTGACGTGTAAAACGAACGAAGTCAGTTGCGCATGAGTTCAGTTCGGTTGAGGACGAAAGAATCTCGCTTAAGGTCCGACGAAGCTTAAAAAGGAATCGGCAAAATGTAGATTGGGACTTGCATTTCCCTTAAGGCTGACCATAATCAAGCATGAATCATGGTGCCGCACGGTTGAAAAAGTATGACCGTGACACTAAGCATAATACAAATTTTGTTGCACAGTTGATGTAGTGATGAATTTGATGGAGGTTGTTCCTTTAATCAAATCTTTACTAATTAATTGAATCAAATTTGCAATAGAATGTTAGTCCAAGCTTTTCAATCTTTCATTCATCATAATTAAACTTTGTTTACTTAATGCAAACTCGATTGATTATTGAAAGCCGTATAGTCCTAGATAACTGAATCGAGTTTAGACCAAATTAGGGTTGTTTGATTTGATATTTTGGAGCATTTAGTGGCATTTATTGCCATTTAATTATGGTTCACTGGCAATTTAACTTTATTTTTAGCAACTTGTGATAGAGACTAAGCCACCATTCGTATCCCCGAGTATTTATTTCAGTTGATTTCTCTACTTCGCATTTAATTTCTTTAAGATTTCTTAAATTGATTGCTCTGTTCGCTTTTATTTTCTCGCTTCTAAATTCTGCTTGATCATCAAACCCCCCCCCCCCCAAAATCAAAAGCATTTGGTTATTGATTGATACGAGTAAAAAGCTCCCTACGGATCGACCCGTGCTTGCCATTATTGCTACAAATTGTGGTAATAATAGTATGTCAGAAGTTATAAATTTTATTTGATAGTGGCAGTGGTTTACGTCACCCAATCGCCATTTCTCTATCAAATTGATGTCGTTGTCAAGGAGTTTTGGCAACTTGTTTAGTCAATTAGTTGAATGCTTTTTTTTTTTTTTTTACAAAGAAAAAAAATATATTCTAAATAATTGTGTGCTGTTTTTATGTTCCTTTGGTTCATGACACGCGCTTTTGGAGGTTCTGGACTTCAATTCTTTGCAGATATTAATCAAGAAGAGAGGAGAATCCGAGAGGGGAGGAGACTCAGAGATGCCACTGAGGAGGCAGCCCCAACAGAAGAAGAAACAAATCATCTAGTGGAGAATCATTTGATTGAGATGGTAGAGCTGCAAGAGAGAACGCTGCAACAGTTGGCGGAGCCAGATATGGCTTAACAACCATTATGTATCGTTTATTCAGATACGACAATGCATTCGAGCTGAAACCTGGGATAATCCACCTGTTGCTATGGTTCAGTGGTAGCCATGGCGAAGACCCTTACAAACACCTCAAAGATTTCCATTTCGTTTGTGACAGTATGAGGCTGCATTAGTAAATGCAGAGCAACTTAACCTTCGTGCATTCCCATTTTCTCTAAAGGATGCGGTGAAGGATTGCCTTTACTATCAACCTTCGGGCTCAATCACCACCTGGACCAAGCTGAAGAAGCAGTTTCTTGAAAAGTTCTTCCCATCATCCCAAACAAATAGTATTAGGAAGGAGATTATATGGTATCACCCAAGAGATGGGTGAATCTCTTTTTGAGTATTGGGAATGCTACAAACAACTATGTGCTTGATTCCCTTATCATTAAATTTCTGATCAACTCTTAATTCAATACCTTTACTAGGGTTTGCTTGCTAATGACAGGGCAAATATTGATGCAACAGCAGGAGGAGCTCTTGCTGATAAAATTTCAACAAAAGCTCATCAGCTAATATCCACCATGGCTGAAAACTTTCAACAATTTGGAACTCGTGCTAACATTGTCATTCCCTCAAACTCTCAAGAGGTAAGTGAGCTTAAATCTCAGATATCTAATCTGACTAATCTCATGAAGCAGAAAACCATGGAAGGGAACGTGCAGCAAGCCCTTTAGAAATGTGTCCTCAAGTGCAAAGTGGCATGATCCCTGAGGCCAACATTGTTGGTGGTTTCTAGAGGAAGTACGATCCTTACAGCAACACGTACAATCTTGGATGGAAGGACCATCCAAACTTCTAATTGGAAAACCAAGGACACGGGGATAACAAAGCTCAATCGTCCTCATAGGGATCAGGTATATCTCTTGAAGACATAGTTAAATCTCTTGCTAGCCACTCCTTAAAATTTTAACAAGACATCCACCAGCTCCAAAGAGATTCTACGTCTCTACAGTAGGAAACAAGAACGGGGTTTAGCAACCTAGGTACTTAAATCACCCAGTTTGCAACTGCAGTTAGCAGGTTAGAAAGCAAGATGTCTGGAAAATTGCCTGCTCAACCTAACCACTATAATGTGAGTGCCATTACGCTGCGAAGTGGTAAGGAACTTCCTATTGTCACTCCCGCACCGGTTGACCCACCTACTCCAACTTCTACTTGCATCTCTGAGAAAACAGATAAAGATGAAGGAACTTCTATAGAAACACCACCACAACCCTCAAATTCTAAGGTTAGTACACCATCACTTACTTCAGTTGAATCTGTTATTGCTAATGCTCCTTTTCCTAGTAGGCTTGCTAGACCTAAAGTGGAGAATAAGGACGAAGAAATACTGGAGATATTTAAGAAAGTTCAGATCAATATTCCTCTCCTTAATGTTGTAAAACAAGTGTCAAGGTATGCTAAATTCCTTAAAGAGCTATGCACAAACAAACAAAAGAAAGACGAAGGATAAGGATCACGTGGTGGTAAGTAAAAACGTTTCTGCTTTGCTTAAGAAAAATATGCCCGAAAAATGTTGAGATCCAGGTATGTTTACTTTACCTCGTGTTATTGGAGATAAGGTGATATTGCATGCTATGCTTGATTTAGGTGCTTCCATTAATGTAATGTCTTATCATGTTTACTTAGACTTAAAATTGAATGATCTTCAAAGAACTTTTGTCTATATCTAATTAGCTGATAGATCATATATTCAACCATTAGGGATTGTTGAAGATGTGCTTGTTCAAGTTAAAGACTTAATATTCCCTGCTAATTTCTATATATTGAAAATGGATGAATTGTGTTCTCCTTCCTTTTCTACTATTTTGTTAGGTAAACCCTTTATGAAAACTGTTAAGACTAAAATTGATGTGGATCAAGGTTGCTTGTCTGTAGAATTGATGGAGACATTGTTAAATTCAATATTTATGAAGCGATGAAGTTTCCTGAGGAATATTTGTCTTTATGCTCTGTTGTTGTGATTGAATCTGTAGTTGATGAATTGCTGGTTGTGATGCTTCTGAATCTGAGACTATTTCTACTTTACTAATTGATTTGTTTGATGAGGAATTTGCTAATGATAAATCTGTTTCTTCTCAAGTACAAGGGATAGAGCTCAAAGATCTCCCTACTCACCTAAAATATGTTTAGTGAAGAGAATACACTTCCAGTTATCATTTCCAGAGAACTGACATCAAACCAAGAGGAGGTGCTAGTGAGTACCTTGTGAACCCATAAGAAAGCCATAGGATGGACCTTAGATGATAGCCAAGGAATTAATCCTTCTCTGTTTATGCATAGAATAGCCCTTGTAGAAGGAGTTAAGCCCACTCGTCAACCCCAATGTCGATTAAACCCCACTATGAAGGAGGTTGTGCTCAAAGAGATAATCAAGTTGAATGAGGCAAGTATTATTTATCCAGTTCTGACTACAACTGAATCAGCCCCATCCATGTCGTTCCTTATAAAACTGATATGACCATTGTGAAAAATGACAAGGGAGATGGTGCCTATGAGAGTTCAAAATCGATGGCACATTTGCATCGACTTCCGTAAGCTTAATGAGGTAACCAAAAAAGACCATTTCCCTATTCCTTTTCTTGACCAAATGGTGAAACGGCTTGCCAAAAAGCCATTCTTTTGCTTTTTGGATGGTTTTTTTTAGGTTTTTACCAAATTCCCAATGCCTAAGAGGAAAAGACCACTTTCACATGCAACTACGGCATTATGCCTTCAAAAGAATGCCTTTCGGGCTTTGCAATGCTCCATGTACGTTCCAACATTGCATGGTGAGCATCTTTTCTGATTTTATTGAAAAATATATTGAAGTCTTTATGGATGATTTTACTGTGTATGAGAATTCTTTTGATGAATGCTTGCATAACTTGAGTCTGATCATGAAGAGATGTATTGAGACAAATCTTGTTTTGAATTATGAGAAGTGTCATTTCATGGCTAGTCATGGCATTGTATTAGGACATCTAGTTTCTATAAGGGGTATAGAAGTTGATGAAGCTAAAGTAGATGTTATTACTAACCTTCCGTATCCCACAAACATTCGGGAAGTGCACTGCTTTCCTGGTAGTGTAGGTTTTTACAAGCGCTTTATCAAAGATTTTTCAAAGATTGCTTTGCCTTTTTCATCCCTACTTCAGAAAGATCCGTTCAAGTTCGATGCTGAATGTAGAATAACCTTCGACGTGCTGAAAGAACGACTGACCTCTGCCCCCATTCTTCAACCCCCTTTATGGGACGTACCATTTGAGATTATGTGTGACGCCAGCAACCTTGCTGTTTGAGTTGTGCTCGGGCAGGGAATTAATAAGAAGTGCCATGTCAACTATTTTGCTTCCAGAACTCTCAATCCAGCTTAAACTAATTACACCACTACGGAAAAAATTACTTGCTATTGTTTTTAGTCTTGATAAATTTCGTTCTTATATTCTTGGTTCCTCTATAATTGTCTTTACTGATCACACCGCTCTCAGGTACTTAATGACAAAGAAGGAGTCAAAGCCAAGGCTTGTGCGGTGGATCTTGCTACTCCAAGAGTTCAATCTGACGATCAAAAACAGGAAGGGATCCGAAAATTCTGTAGCTGATCACCTAAGCAGAATCGCGCAAGAGGAGGAGATGGTGCCTTTGAGAGGATTTTCCATATGAGCACCTTTTCCAGGTATCTGTTGTTGAACCATGGTATGCTTGACGTGATCAACTACTTAGTTACCAGTGAGTTCTCTCTAGATATGTCTCAATCTAGGCACTAAGATGAGAAATGACTCTAAATATTTTGTTTGGGATGCTCCACATTTATGAAAATTATGTTCTAATCAAATAATTAGGAGGTGTGTCCCTGAGCATGAGTTTGAGTCTATTCTTTCCTTTTGTCATGAGATGGCATGTGGAGGGCATTTTAGTCCAAAGTGTACTACTGTTAAAATTTTTTATTCTGTATTATTTTTTAACACCATGTTTGTTGATGCACATGCATATTGTAAATCTCGCCCAAAATGTCAAATGTCTGGATCATTATCTAAGCGAAATGCAATGCCTCTGAATTATATTTTGATATGTGAAGTTTTTTATGATTGGGGAATAGATTTTATGGGACCTATCCTGTCTTCTAATGGATATTTATACATTCTGCTGGCTGTTGACTATGTTTCTAAGTGAGTTGGGATAATCCCCACAAAAACTAATGCTTCTGGTGTGGTCTCAGGATTTCTTAAAATGATATTTTGCAGGTTTGATGTGCCTCATGCCATCATTTGTGACCAAGGAACTCACTTCTGCAACTATATCATTTGTGACCAAGTTCACCACTGACTGGCTACTCCTTACCACCAGCAAACCAACAGAGATTTCAAATAGAGAAGTAAAAAGCATTCTAGCAAAGAATGTGAATCTTGGGTAAAAGAATTGGAGCTTTCATCTCGACTGCGTTCTGGGCATACAGGATGACCTATAAGACACTAATTGGGACTTCCCCATTCTAGCTCGTTTATGGTAACGCATGCCACCTACCTGTCAAGATTGAGCACAAGGCTTACTTGGTAGTTAAGAAATGCAATATGAGCTTAACCCAAGCCGGTGAGGAGAGATTGCTTGAGCTTCCAAAGCTTGAATAGTTGAAACTAAATGCTTATGAAAACTCTGAAATTTACAAGGAATAGACAAAGTTATTCCATGACCGGTCGCTCGTAAGAAAAAATTTCAAAGTTGGTCAGAAAATTCTTCTTTTCAATTATCACCTTCAGTTTATGCCAAGTAAGTTGAAGTCTAAATGGTTGGGTCCATTTGAAATTACTAACATTTTTCATCATGGTGCAGTTGAGATTCATAGTTTGGAAACTGAAAGGTATTTAAAGTGAATGGGCATCAATTAAAGATTTTTAACAAAGGGGAAACCATGTCGGCTACCTCAAAAGTGGGCTTGGCGCCTCCTTCATATTCGCTAGAGTTCGAACTACCGAACTTAAAAATTTGCGCTTCCTGGAGGTAGTCAGGCGTCAACTTTAAAATATTTTCCTTGATTTTTTTTTAATTGCTTTATTTTGAATCTTAGTTTGATAAGAGATTTTGATGATTTTCTATGGTGCAATTAATTCTTGCTTTGATAGAGTAAAGCACGCTCAAACCCGCACATGCTCAAAAATTAGGGAAGTTATCTATTTCCCTCCCTTTCTTTTTGTTCATGTGCATTGTTTTTTTCTATTGATACATCGAAGACAATGTATGATTTAAAAGTTGGGAATGGTTCAGGTGGCATGCTTGCACATTACTTTGAGATAAGATTACAATTTATTTATAGATTGCTTGGTCTATTTGGTGAGCCCTTGAGCATCTGCGCTCGGGTCTTGTGCGATTTGAATGTTTTGCTTGATAGCACGCTCTTTGCAATGAATGTTGATGATGCACCTCTCTTGTTTAGATTTGTATGATTTTAGGATTGAAGAAACATTCGTGATTTTTTTTAGCCCATTTTAAAAAAAAATCTTGAAATATCATACATATTTAAATGTTTTGTTGAGTCATTCGAAGTCTTTGATGCTTAGAATTGGATTATTAGGCTTGGATGTTTGTTGTCACCCCGAAAGACCCAATTTTTGTTGGAGAGTTACTTTCCCTAGATGTGTGTAAAACTAGACTAGGAGACCAAAAGAGTAATAAGCCTACGTGATGTTAAAATAAAAAATGTAAAAAAAAAAAAAAAAGAAGGTGAAGGAAAAGAAGTGAATAAAAGAAAGAAAGAAAAGACAAAAAGAGTGAATAAAAGAAAAGAAGAGAAAAAATGTGTGTTAGTGCATGGGTAAGGGCGAGAAAGAGCTACCCCTATTGTGATCAGTTAGGACGCCCATGAGAAAAGAGTGGTTATGAGTCCCTACAATGAGTGTGGAAAAGTTCATGCTTTTAGATAAAAGCAATGCCCTTTCTTTTTATTTGTGCGTGTGTTAGGCACCTTGTCGAGTGTTGCACCATTTTGAGTGGGAGTAACTTAAAGTAAATGACCGAGTCAAAGTAGGAGAAAAACAAATTGGAAGCTTGATAAAACCTTTCCAAACATGCTTAGAATCAAAATGATGATGCTTTGCATTCACTCATGCATGATTTTACTTGAAAAGAGTTTTTAAGTTGTTTCTCAAATTGATTGTCTGCAATCTGATTTCTAAATTACTGTAAATATACCTTGAGAACTGTTAAAGCATGAGTAACGAGTTATGTAATCTTACGAGCATATCATTGCATGATTGTGTGTATTTCTACCTTGCTTAGGGACAGTCAAGAATTAAGTAGGGGATGATATAATAGCTCTCAAAAAGAGTTATCTCTCCCAGCCTAATTCAGGCTTGTTTCGTCATTTTATCGTCTGATTTCCTAAATTTGCAGGTTTTCAGCATTAAGGTAGTGCGACAGACCATTGGAGTCGTTTTGATGAAAAAACAGGTCACAACGGAGCTTTAGAAGCATAAACCAAGAAAAGGAGTCAAAATGACCGAGATACCCCTAGAGAGCACAACTGCACTGAGTTTTTCGCTGAGAACCTGAGAGCCCCCTTTTCGGAAGCGTCTTAATGCCCTAAGGGAGCGCAGCATTGCTTTAAAGTTTAACGGGACTTTTTGCGCACGCGCGCACCTCACAGTGTCGCAACGCTGCTAGGGAGCATCACGCGCTCTGGCACTTCTTTAAATACCCGGCTGCTCTAGTGCATTTTCATCACAAAAATCCGACTCCATCCTTCATTTTGGCTTCAACTCTGCTCCATTCTCCATTTTTCGCTCCCAAAACTCTGCTGTTTTCCCTTTTCAATTCTCTTGAGTCTTGTTGATCTTGCCCCACGAGGATGATCAACTAAGGTTAGTGTACTTGGGGATAGGATTTTAGGCTCAATTTCTTGATATTTTGTTCATTTTTTATTAAGTTTTGTTACCATTGAATGAATTTGATTCTAGTTTACTCTTTATTGAAGTTACTTTTATGAAGTTGATACCTCTTTATAAGTTTCTTCAATTGCAAAATTTGTTGGCACTGCACATAATAGAAATTTCGTTGCACGGTTGATTTAGTGAAGAATTTGATGGAGGACTATTGCTTTAATCAAGTCTTTATGAATTAATTGAATCAAATTTATGATTCGAATGTTAGTTCAGGCTTTTGAATCTGTCATTAGTCATAATTGAACCCTGTTTACTTAATGCAAACTCGATTCATTATTGAAAAAGCTATTGTCCTAAATAATCGAATTAGGTTTAAACCAAATTAGACTTACTTGATTTGATATTTCAGAGAATTTAATGGCTTTTTTTGTCATTTAATTATGGTTCATTGGCAATTTAACTTTATATTTAGTAATCTGTGATAGAGATTAAGCTAAATCCGTTCCTATCCCCGAGTATTTATTTCAGTTGATTTCTCTACTTTGCATTTAATTTTCTTTAAGATTTCATGAATCGATTGCCCTGTTCACTTTTATTTTCTCGCTTCTAAATTCCTCTTGATCATCAACCCTCCCCCCCCCCTCGAATCAACTACATTTGCTTATTAACTGATACAAGTAAAAAGCTCCCCACGGATTGACCTGTGCTTGCCATTATTGCTATAGATTGTGGTAATAATATTACATCCGAAGTTATAAATTTTATTTGATAGCGACAGTGGTTTATGACACCCATTCGCCATCTCTCTATCAGCTTCATGGAGCTTGGATTTCAGCCATTGTCCAACCATATGGAGTCTATATGTAAAGCGTTAGAATCACCAAAAGAGGGACAATTTGTGAAAACTAGGTTTTCTTAGGTCATAATCCATGAGAACATGTTTTAGAGTAAGATTCACCTTGAGAAAGGTTGAATCCATCCAAGAGGGCGCCTTAGTTGTATGGGCTTGCTCAAAGACCATTACATTTTACTATTTTTCCAAATTTCTACTTTAGCACCTTCATGTTTTTCTTTCATTCTTCTTGTTATTTGACATCTTATTCAATGAAGCATTCTTCTTCCTCTTTACTTATGAACTAACTTTCTTCAGGGATTTGGTCATGTATACCCTAAGAATAATATGGCTTAAGCAAATATTGCAACTGCATCAAATTGCATTGCTCTCACTTTCTATTTCTTTGGTTAGAAACTTACGTTATATTGTTAATTTGAACTGATCACTTAAATTGGCAAAAAGTTATCTCCTAATACCTATCTTTGGATCTAAGACTTGACCACATTAATCTCAATAGGATTGGGAAGTTGGTTAAAGTGGACTTCTAAATCAATTAGAAGACAACTCTTTACCTCTATGTGAGTCTTGTCTTAAGGGTAAAATGACCAAATGATCTTTTACTGCAAAAGATCTTAAAGCCAAAGAACCTTTAGAACTCGTGCATTTGGATCTCTGTGGTCTTATGAATGTCAAAGCACGAGAAGGGTATGAATATTTCATTAGTTTTATTTGATGATTATTCTAGATATGACAATGTTTACCTAATACATCATAAGTCCAAAGCTCTTGAAAAGTTCAAAGAGTATAAGGCTGAGGTTGAGAGCCTATTAGGTAAAACAATTAAAACACTTTGATTGAATCAAAGTGGAAAGTATATGGACTTGAGATTTCATGACTATATGATAGAACATGAAATTTAGTTTCAACTCTCTGCACCTGGTACACCTTAACAGAATGGTGTATCAGAACGGAGAAGTAGAACCTTGTTAGACATGGTTCGCTCAATGATGAGTCATTCTCAATTGCCTAATTCGTTTTGGGGATATGCAGCAGAGACTACTGTATATATTTTGAACATGATTCATTCTAAGAGTGTTTCAGAAACACTATACGAATTATGAAGAGGGCATAAAGGTAGTTTACTTCACTTCAGAATTTAAGGATGCCCGACACATGTGTTGGTGCAAGATCCAAAGAACTTAGAACGTCGTTCAAAATTGTGCCTATTTGTAGGATATCCCAAAGAAACAAAAGGTGATTTGTTTTATGATCCTCAAGAAAACAGAGTGCTTGTATCGAAAAACGCTACATTCTTAAAGGAAGATCAAATAAGAGAACAACAACCACGTAGTAGACTAGTATCAAGTGAAATTTCCAAAGAAACTACATATAAGTCAACAAGAGTTGTTGATCAAACTGGTCATTCCACAAGAGTTGTAGATAGAACATATCCTTCTCAAGAGTTGAGAGTGCCTCGATGTAGTGGGAGGGTTTTTCATCAACCCGATCGTTACACGAGTTTAATAGAAACTCAAGTCATCATACCTGATGATAATATATAGGATCCATTGACCTATAAACAAGCAATGAATGATGTAGATTGAGACTAGTGGATCAAAGCCATGGACCTCAAAATGGAGTCTATGGTCTGGGGATTTATAGATCAACCAAATGGGGTAAAATCTATTGGTTGCAAATGACTCTAAAAAAGAAAACGAGACCAAGCTGGTAAGGTACAGACCTTTAAGGCTTAATTAGTGGCAAAGGGTTTTACCTAAAGAGGGGTGGACTATGAATAAACTTTCTCTCCTGTTGCCATATTAAAATCGATTACAATACTCCTATCCATTGCCATATTTTATGATTATGAAATTTGGCAAATGGATGTCAAGACAGTCTTTCTAAATGGCTATCTTGAAGAGAGTATTTATATGGCTCAACTAGAGGGGTTCATTGAACAGGGTCAAAAGCAAAAAATTTGCAAGCTTAAACAATCCATTTATGGGTTAAAACAAGCCTCTCAATCTTGGAATATAAGGTTTGATACTGCGATCAAATCTTATGGCTTTGAACAAAATGTTGATGAACCTTGTGTTTACAAGAAAACTATCAATACCATTGTAGCATTTCTTGTATTGTATGTCGATGATATCCTTTTCGTTGGGAATGAGGTAGGATTCCTTACTGACGTTAAATAATGGCTAGCAACCCAATTCCAAATGAAAGATTTGGGAGAGGCTCAGTATGTTCTTGAAATCCAAATAGTTCGGTATCGTAAAAATAAAACGTTAGCTCTGTCTCAGACATCATATACTAACAAAATGTTGTCAAGATATAAGATGCAAAATTCCAAGAGAGGTTTGTTACCGTTCAGACATGGAATTCATTTTTCAAAGGAACTATGTCCTAAGACACCTCAAGAAGTTGAGGATATGAGACACATTCCCTATGTATCAGCAGTCAGAAGTTTAATGTATGCCATGTTGTGTACACGACCTGACACATGTTATGCAGTAGGAATAGTCAACAGGTACCAATCTAATCCTCAAGTATCTAAAGAGAACAAAGGACTATATGCTTGTATATGCTCGTTTTAATTATGTAGTAAACGAAATTTGAGAGTTGGAAACATTTAAATGTGATTTAAATATTAATTGAATGAATAGAGATTCGTTGGATTGGAAATTATCGAATCAAGTGGAAAATTCATTAATTTAATATTTAATATTAATTGAATATAATTAATTAAATTATTTAATTAATTATTATTTAAAATAAATTATTGGAATTAATTTTAAAAGAAATAAAAGAACTCGAAATTCAATTTTGAATTTAAGAAATTCAATTTGTTGGATTTTCTCACTATTGCATGGTTGAAGTAGGAGGTGTTCTCTCCTTAACTCATCTTCTTCCACCGTGTTAATCACCTTCTTTGGTTTCAATTTGCATGTGAAATGGTTTTGCATGTGTTCTTCTATATATAGAGGAAAGAAAGATTGATCAAGGGTTGATCATCTTAATGAATTTTGCTGAAAATTCCCAATAGCTTGAAAACTTTTCAAAAACTCAATTGATTTCAAATTTTCTCCAAATTCTTCCCAAATTGGATCTCACAATCCATTTTAAGACTAGAAAATAATAAGAAAGTCTCTTGTGGTGTTCCACTGAAAAGCACCTAAAAAGTGCTTTTCTTGCCTTTGATTTAGGAATGTTTTTATTAGATTAATATGTTTACTTGTGGTTTTCAGATGATAATGAAGAAAATAAGGTTTAGAAGCAAAAAAAACCAAACCGAGCCGAAACTGAAAGAAGTAGATAAACCCTAGAAAACAAGGCAGCGCAGCCGAGAGCTTCGTTGCGTTACCCCACTATGCTCTAGACCAGAGAGCATCGAAAATCAACAATTATTGGAGTGTAGCTGCAATTGCGAGAGCGTCGCTATGCTCGATGAGGAGCATCCTAGCGCTACACCTGAAACCGGGCTTCCATGAAGGTTTGAGTCCCTATAAGGAGGCACACAAAATTAGAGAGAAAATAGAGCCCAAAAGGTTTGAGTTTGCTACCATCAAGTGGAGATCAAATGAGTGCAACGTCAAAAAGTAATTCAAGAGTTCTTCTTCGTAAGTTTCTCTTTCCCTTTTACTTTCATGCTTGAGAACTCATATGTGAATATGGATTTGATGGCTATGTGCAGTTAAACTCATTGTTTTAGGGTGTTGGATGATTTAATTATGGATTTATGTCAATAACTTAGTACTTTTCATGGATGTTGTTGAATGATATGTTTTTTCAATGCTATTGTGCTTATTCTTTATTGATTGATCATCAATAAGTCTTAGGTTAGATATATGATTGAGTGGTATTATGTCTAATTGGATCTATGGCATTGAATCTCTAACTAATCTTTCATGAAAATAGCTAGGTTATTAGAGAAAGTTGATCATGACTAATTTTAATGATATGCTTCTTAACTTGGTTTCAAGAAATTAATAATCAATTAGGTTGAATAAGAAAGTGTTGGTTTTGAGAGAAAGTAATTTGAATATTATTTTCTAGACTTAAACATATTGTTTGCACATAATTTCATGAAAACCTAAAGCATGACTTAATGAAGTAATTAATGGCATCAACACCCTATAACACTCTTATCCCTTGAAGTTTAACTTGTTCTTGTTTTCTTATTTTCTTGTTTTCAAAATCTAAACTCAAGGTCCATCCCTTAGATAAAATCAATTCAATTCTTAAATAGCTAAGTGAATTTATCCAATTCCATCCCGAATGGATACGATACATGGACTTAAACCATTTATATTATAACTTGACCCGTGTACTTGCGTTCTCACCCATCAAGTTTTTTTATGCAAGAAAAGTTTTTCAGTACCTACGGGTCAAAGTGTTTCATAAAGTATGCATATTAATTACTGATTGCCATCGTCAACTATTGCTGTGACTCCCATCATTCAAAAGCTTTTTCAAAAGATTCTAGACTATTCATATTTCAAAGCCTTTGGATGTCTCTGTTTTCCTCATATTCATGCTTCACAAACAAAGAAATAAGTTTTCCAAAAGAAAATCGTTGGATATAGTAACATAAAGGGAAGTTTTGTTTCATTTTTTATGAAAGTCGATTTTTCTCTTTTATTCTAGAATTTTTTAATTGGCTCGAATTTAGGGGGAGAATCGTCAAGCAGCAGCAGTTGAAAGCCATTCATGAATTTCAGCCGTTACAGCAGCCCACGTTCCTAGCCTTTATGCCACCGACAACCCTCCTACACGCCATCTTCCTTCAACCTTAGGCTACGGCACCTGCTGACCTTCACTGCATGACCTACACTTTAAACCACCAAAATCAATATCTCTAGCCAATTTTAATTTCGATTTCTTTCATAAACCTCAAAATTAGCCTCTTAACTTGCTTATCTTTGAATTCAGGCTTCTAATTTATTTTCAACAGCTGGGAATTCACCAATCTTTCAACCTTGCTCCAGCTTACCTGAGAACCTGACCTTCCATGGTTTCTCCTTAGATTTCAGTTTCTTCCTCACTGAATCTTTCTCTAGCAACCCTTTCTCTCAAACTAGACTCAATTTGTAGCACTTTGGTCGAAGAACTTCTTAAATCGCACGAGTTGATTTTGCGAACCCCCTCTTCTTCGTTTGAGCTTCTATTTGTACTTTAAATCATGAACTTCATGCAACCATTTGGTTTGCCACCTCCTAATTAATCTTATTTATTTAATAAATACCATAATTATCTATAAGCTAGGAAAACTTGGACGCCTACCTCAATGGATTCCCCTCTACACATGGTTTACAAAGACTTGGAGGTTCTTTGACTTCTTCCTCGGCCACTTGACTCTTGCATGCCTACTTTGCTTAGCCAATGGATGCCCCCTCTATCTTCCATCAACGCCCACTTGATCTTCAACTTAACTCCTCATGCATGCCTAAGCTTTACACCACAAGGCTCGGTTACTCCACATAAGTTCAACACCTAGTTTCAACACTTGGGCAATTTTTCTCACAAGGTTCCTCCCTTCAACGCCCAACTTCTCATGTCTTGGGCAACACTTTCCGCCTACGTAGCACCTCCTTTACCACTTAGCTAGCTTCTTATCAAGCTCAACACCTAGTCCTATGGACCAAACCCCATTCTCTCGACTAAGTCATCTCCTAAGCTCTTCATGTGGCATCTTTTCCAAGCATCCTTGAGCCTAAACAAGGAAAAATTTCACCGGGTCTACACACTTAAACAAGTTACTTAATTTAGCAACTTAAGATTAGAAGTAAGGCTTACACTAAGCCTATATGCCTATGCTTAGCTGCTACTTAGATTAATTCTTGCTCTTACTCTTTATCCTATGGTGTCCCTTATACCAAAGGTGACGTGGTATTCATATACCTAGGCTATTACCCCATATTCTCTTGTGAACTTTGCTTATATCCTAACCTTCGTAGCATTAGAACTCCCCTAGAATGCTAAATCAAGTGGCTAGTTTAACTTAACATTACTAAGCCTTAAAATCAACAAGAGAAAAGAGCAAGCAAGTATAGTATGACACTTAAGCAATGATCAAGCCATCAATCCTAGGGCATCCACATAGTTGAACCTCCTAATGAATTTAGCTCATATTAAATAATGAATGAAATACTTTCATTACTTCTAAAGTCATAATTATAAGATTGAATATGAACGGAATAGAACTCAACAAAAGTAGAAATGAAAGTAGATGCTGGAAATACAGAAAACACTCTTTAAGAATGTCTTTCACTCTCTTTAACTCCTTAGGAATGAATTGACCTTTCCCAAAGTTCAATCCTTACTCTCTACACACACTGTTGTGGGGTAAGGATAGCTCTAACTTCTCTAAGAGAACTCCCGTTTCTTGGAGTAGGGTTGGGACTCTAGGTGAGAAATCTTCTAGGAACTGCGGTCTTTCGTGACAGAGGAGTTTTCCTATAACGACCCGACCTTCAATTAACAGGACGCTACGCTATGCATAAATATTTTCATAAACACTCTGGAAATTAGAGGTGATGTAACATGTTTTAACATAATGTCGGACCAAAATTAAATTCAGACATTTTATTTAAATCAAATATAAAAGAATTAAATAATTTAGCGGGGTCCCCTTAAACAGTTTGACTAAAATCTCACGAAATAATCCAGACAACAGAAAGAATAGATGAATAAATGAATAAACAAATAAATGTTCACTACCCTACATAATCACCAACCAACACTCTATGTCCTAGTCTAAGATGCGAAAGCGACAACAGTCTCATGGCATGGTCACGTATCCCTTTTGTCATACGCCTGCCATTCCGTCCCTTACCTGAGAAAAATCATAGAGAAGGGTGAGTAATAATACTCAGTAAGAGACCCACTACTGGGCCTACTGGGTGAGGTTGTTATCCTTTTATCATGTGCACCCGTGTACCCAACATAGGCATAGGCATAGGCATAGGCATAGGCATAGACATAGGCATAAGCATAGGTAGCGGTCCGAAGGTACGCCCAAAGGTCACAGTTGTAAACATAACATACATGGTGATCCCTCAAGGGACATCCTGTCGTAGTCATATTCATATTAGGGGTACAGGGCACGATAAACAGGATAACAATCACCGCGACATAGCATGTATGACTAACATAATTTCCAATTCACCGCAATAAGTTAAATAATTATCATACAGTGGACACAATAAGCGTAACCATAACACATTCAATACAATAACTATAACTTGGTCATAACCAATCCATGTGACATCACATTCCATATACCAGCCAAAATTCATACAGTAACCATAATTAGCCGTTAAGCAACCATAAGCGTCAGCATAGGCCTAAACTCAGTAGTAAGTCCCTTACTTGTGGATGCCTAAAGTGACCAAAACCTATGCCTAAAGTGACCAAAACCTTCAACTCTAGATTCCCAACCACTAGCACTTCCGATCTCGGCCTTCTCTAATGCCCCTTCAAACACAGTATCATAAACTACACCCATAAGATACCCAACCAAGGCAAAATAGCAAGGGAACCGATTCTTACCAAGAACTCACCAAGACCCATGAATCCGATGAGGGGCTGCCGGTCAGCGGCTGCAACCAACGAGACTCAAGATCGGCAACGGCGGACTCGCATTGGCAGGCCGAATGGCGACGGCAGCATAAACTCGCGAGCAACTAGCGGAACAACGACTGGAAGAAACAGGAGAAGAAGAAGAGAGGGGGCTCGACGACTTGAAGCACGAAAAGAAAGGAAGAGAGAGAGAGAAGAAAAATAAAATTCTTTTTCTTTTTTCTTCTTTACTTTTTCTTAACCAAGCATGCAAACCGAGGTTAATAAATAACCATACAAATCAAATCTTTTTCCTTTCCCAAACTAAATTAAATTTCCCCCCTTTCCCAATTTAAATTAATCATTCTCCTTTTCCTTTTCATCTTCCTTAAATAAATAACACTTAATAAAAATCCAATCTTTCCTTTAATATTAATTTTTCTTTTCCTCTTTCTCTACTCTTTAGGTCACTTTACCCACAACCACGTAATTAATCCAATTCTCTAAATGTCTTATTAATCTCGAAGATTCCACACTTAAATCAATAAAAAAAATGGGTACTTAATAAGGAGCAAATACCTAAAAATTTGGGATGTCACATTTCCTCTTGAGGAGAAGGCTTCCCACCTTTATATAGGTTTCATGGTTGGTGGAGAGCGTTGAAATCCACGAATCCAGAGCTACTAGTCAATTTTAGCGCTGAAAACGGCTGACGTTAATAGTGCTTGCAGACGACTAGTCAACATTTCTGGAATTTTAAGGTTTTGATGCAGGCGCATCACATTTTGATGATGCAGGTGCATCGAAGACAGTTTTTACAGAACAACCAAAAACCAAAATAAAAGCTTAAACAGGCCCAAAATGATAGATTTACACTTTTAGGAATTAAAGGTCATATTCATTCATTTTATCCATATGAACATAATTTGAGGGTTTTAACATGCAAAAGACTACTTTTTATAAGAAAAGATACTATGACAAGCCTTAAAAACATGCATTTCGTGACATGTATCACTACAAGTTTAGGAAATTCTATGAATTGGGAGATGTTCAGCAAGCCTAATCACAAAATTTCAAAGTATCAAAGTGTGACTTTGTTACAAAATAGAGATAAAATAGTTTGAGAGTAATTTTGGAGGTCGTTCGAGTTCCTAAGGTGTCGATCAAAAGAGTCTTGGCAGTTCCATTCAATCAAGGGGTTCTTCTACAGTAGAGTTTTCTTATTCTTTCATTCTTCTATTCTTTTTATGTTGAGATTGTACGCCATAATGTTTTCTAAAGCTATGAGTAGCTAAACTTTTTAGTTTTAGGGTATTGATGAACTATTTATGAAGTTATGTTAATATTGTAGACTTTTCATAGATTGTTGAAGATAATATGCTGGTCATTGTTATTGTGCTTAATTCTTGTTGATTGATCATCAATATTTGTTAGGTTAGATATTCAAATTGATGGATTACATGTTTAACCAGACTTATAACGATGAATCATTATTAATCTCTCATAGAAATAGTTAGGTTAATAATGAGAGTTGCCAAAGACTAATCTTAATGCCATGTGATTTAATTTGGCTTCAAGAAGTTAGTAGTTAATTAAGTTGCATGAGAAAATGTAGTCTTTGATAAAAAATAACCGGAGTTATGTTTCTAGATTTAGGCATATAATTTGCAATTAATTTCATAGAATATTGCAAAATAAATTAAATAAGGATTCAATACCCTAGAATACTCTTTGACTCTTGATCTTTCAAACTTTACTTTCTTTCTTTATTACTTTAATTATTTTCTAAAATCAAACTCAATTTCGAATCCTCAAATAAAATTGATTGAACTCTAGAATAGTTAGGTAATTTAAACTCTAAATTGGATCCTCAGTGGAATGATATACTGTAACGACCCGACTTCCTAGGACTTAAACTAGGTCGTCACTATATGCATACATATATCTACAACGACTCTTTTTCATAATTTTACAAAATAACAAAATAACAAAATAACTTTTGGATTAAAATAAATATCTTTTGCAAAATCCAAATAACTAAAAAACCTTGATTGGGGTACCCCTTGTATAATTTTAATAAAACAGTAAACTCGCACAAAACATCTACCCGTGGGAAGTTTAAATAATAAATAAATAAAGTTTTGAATTCAAATGACATAACCAAAATTCTTAAAGATGAAAACATGAAATCTCTTATGCGGAAGCATCGGACTAGTTCCAAATGGCACGATTAAGGTTTTCTCTCATCAATCGTTGAGGTGTCCTTTCACTTACCTGAAAACATAACATGAAAAGAATGAGTACAAAATACTCAGTAAGTAACCCCATTATTGAGGTCAGGCTAAACACTTATATCCAATAAGCGCATCATACTAGTGGGACTTGCATAAATAACTAATCCCGAATGACCATCTAGTGAACGATTGAACCCATCTTAACACACATTTGGTGGCCCGAAGGCTCACAAATGTAGCAGGGCACTCGTCGGCACCCAGTAGCAGCATTAGGAGGGTAAATCGTCACTTTTCTCAAAAGATGCTTATGTTATGTTCACATCATAAATCATACTAAACATGTACTAACATCATTATACTTATAAAACGATTCAAGATATAAGCAGCTCAATTTCACCCTAATTAAGGAAATCATTCAAAATTATCTACAATTGCCTAGATCAAAGGCGGTTCTAGTAGTAAGATTACTTACTTTGAGGCTAGGTGCAAATAACTAACTAAGCAGTCAATTCTCACAAAATCCTTGAATTAAACCAACAATTAAACCAAATAATCTTATCACAAATGCAACTAAGTCACAATCTTTTTTCATACTTCAAACAATAGGTCAAACCAAAATGGACCATTTAACCCTCTTGTACAGCTTGCTTCCGGTTTCAAAATCCTTTGAAACTTTAATCTAAAACCTAAACCCCATGGGTAACAACAATTAAAACCAACAGCAATAGGTAATCATGAAATTAAAAGAAAATCAATACTTACCAAAACAGTCCCAGCCTAACCAAATCTTGAAATCCTAGAGTAACTCACAAAAAACGAATGATGTCGGTGAACCTGAATGAGGAGAGAGCGGCAAGGCGGTGGCTTGCAAATGGCGAACCAAAACCCACTGAAATCCAAGATTGGCTTAAATACATACATATATATATATATATATACTTCTTTAAATTCTCTTTCCCTTTCCTTTTCCAAAACCTTGAATATATATATATTTAAATTTCCCACCACTTAATAATTTATTTAACCAAAATATCTTTTAACAAATAAATTCCCCAACTTAAATCCAATTTCAACTTATCCTCATATTTTCTTAAATTAATCAAGTTCTTAAATCTCAACCAATTCTAAATCTTCAAGTTAAATCCAACTTTTAAATCTCCCACAAATAAATTCAATTTTCCACTAATTAAATTAAATTCAAATCTTTTATCACGGTTACTTTAAATTGAATTATTTTCTTAAAATAATCCAATTAAGCCTCAAAATTCAAACAACTAACCAAATAGTTCAAGATAATTATTTTTTTAAAAAAATAAATTACCTAAACATTTGGTATGTCAATATTTACAAACTAAGTAGTTGGCGCAAAAGAGAGTTGAACCCCGGTTTCGCTCGCTACCTATACTATCACACCCCCTCCCAGATTTGCCTACATAACCTGGAAGGAGATGTGAAAATAGCATACATCACCCATCTTGTGACGCATACCATCCATTTCTACAAACTGATCCTGTGAGTTCACAACATACATATTGCTCCTTCATACATCCAAAACCATATCACATAGGAAGTTATATACATATCGATAATTCCAATTTACAACTCATCCATAAAGCCCTTATACAAAACCATATTTCAACTCCCAGTAAATGTATAACTAGGTCTACATGCCACCTATATAAGGTTTTACATACATACAACTCTTTAAAACAGGACAAATTTCTGGAAACTCGAAGCTTAAGCAGGCGAGTTGGAGTAGGCAAAGCACCAAGAACGTCCTTGCTACCTGGAGGGAAAAGAAAACTTGAAAACATAAGCTAACAGCCCAGTGAGTGACTAATTTTTAACAAACTAATTTAGTTCGAAAATCATCAGGATTTAAACAAATTCTGACAGCATGAGTAAAACATAGAATCATCTCATTTTCATTGATTAAATCACGTTTAAATGCCCTTATCAAATCATACATGGTTTTTCAGCAATTTCGTAAATAAAACAGTACGGTTACAATTCTTCCCCTTAGTTGAGTCGGAGCAAAACTCAACACCCCAACGTCAAAAATAAATAAGGCTCGATGCGGAGCAAGACTCAACGCACCAGCATATAACCTCTATGTGCACATAGGAACATGGCGGGTTGCCCAAGTACCTTCTCCATGTCCTTCAGTACTGGGTCTCGGGGAAACTCACGTGCCTTCTCCATGTCCATCAGTATTGAGTCTCCTCTAAAACATTTTTCCTTTAAGGAAAGCAATACTTTATACAAAACAGTTCATATACAAATCTTTCATGAGAAAACAGGGCAATTCATAAATCAATAACATTTCATAAACATACTTTTCAATACCGTTTAACAAAACACAAACTATGCTTTGTAAATTGATTGATCACAAAATCATAAATAAATTAGAAAAACCAAACTAGCATGTACAACGAAATCATGAAACAAGAAAAGTGTCACTCACAGCTCTTTCTACGCCTTGAGTGGATTATATGCCTTCCCTATCTCCTCTTGGCCTGAAATAAACATTTTTCCTTACATTACGTTTCTTTTACTTGATCATTTAGTTTGCATAATTAAACTCAAATCATGATTCATCATCGAGCCTCCCCTTTTTCCAAAGTAAACTTAATAAGCAAGATTACTAACGAAACTCCCGTATTCCAGCGAGATTACTAGCGGAACTACCAACAGTACATGATACTAGCGACACCAAGATAAGCGAGACTAGCGTGATTTACCTGATCAGGGATACCTAGCGAGAGTCAGCGAGATTTGTGAGATAAAAAGCTCCTCTTCACCCCCAGCGAGATTTGTCTCGCTACTCATTCTCCAATTCTCCGGGATATCAGCTTCCTAGCGACACCCGACAGCAGAGATTCCTTCTTTCCTTTTTGTTCTCACTTCTATCGATTAAAAGTCATATTTCCAGCCAAATTTAGAACTTCTTTCCTTCTACAAACTTGTAGAAAAATATGTTTCTAGCTTACCTCAAATTTTCGTGGCTTAACTTGTCCTTATTCATCAGATATTGCAAGATTTTTTTCGCACTACTACAGATTGCACAGAAATTTCTTATCAATAACTTCCAACTAAAAGTTTACATGTTTCTATTCCATTTCAACTCAAACATCCTTCATAAAAGTTGTTCAGAATTGAGTTAACTTACTAACCTTAAAATTTCAGCCTTAGACTCAATCTCCTTGATTCGTTTCATTCCAAACATTTGATATTGTCCAGTTTGTGCGTCCACAATTAACGTTCTATTCCAGCTTAGATTTCAATACCAAAATGAGTAGGCTTCTATCCAAAATCCACAAGAACACCTTCTTCTACCTTTCCTTATGGTTCGTCTGAAAAATGGAACCGACTTAAGCTCTCGAAAATGTCTAAAAATGATAAAATATTCAATTTACTCACCTATATATATTGCCAACTTAACTCTCTTATGCAGGCTGGCGCGCGGGGTTTCCCTTCTCAATTCAAGGTAAGGCATTCTACACAGCCTACTATCAACACCCTCAGCAGACAGCCACCCTTAACGCATGGGGTCCTCAACGCCTCCTACCTTGAATGCATACAATTCAATCAATTTTATCCGTCTCCAACGCATGGAGACCTTAACGCATGCAACCTTACCAACGCATGGTAGTTCAAAAACATTTCCTTCCCCGCCAATGATCAACTTCTCTTCCAATGCAAGTGACTGCTTCTGTCACACCCCTTCCCGATCTACCCTTCTGTAGCCCGAGACGGAGCGTGAGGACAACAGTCATCGACCCTATTATCGACTTCCACTGTCAAACTTCCTATAAGCCCGTTTAACCACACTTTCTAGAACGACAATACCATTAGCTTTATGACAAACCTCGACTTCGATCGGCAACGGGAACTGTCATGCTACCTGAAAAATGGAAAACATATAAAAAGATGAGCTAAACGCCCAATGAGTGACAAATTTTGTGAAATTAACTTTAGTTCAAAAGCAGGCATGTTATCATTATTATATCACAAAATACTTAATGCAAATCATCATTTCTATAAAATCATACTTTCAACTTAAAATCAGATCACATAAATACATTTCAGAGGAGTTGTACAAAAATCAGTTTGTTCTAAAAAATTTCCCTTAGTTGAGGCGGAGCAAGACTCGACGCTCTCAACGTCGAAAATATTTCTGGCTCGATGCGGAGCAAAACTCGATGTACCAGCAATATCAACCTCTATGTGCACATAGGAATATGGCGGGTCGCCCATGTACCTTCTCATGTCCCTCAGTACTGGGTCCCAGGGAAACTCACATGCCTTCTCAAGTCCCTCAGCATTGAGCCTCCTCTAAACCATTTTAGAAATCAATATTTTACGTAAATAGTTCACATGAAAGTCTTGCATGAAGAATCAAATATTTCACGATAAATAGCATTTCACAACATGCCTTTCAACATCTTATAGAAAACGGATAAAACATGCCTTGTGAACAATATCATCAAACATCATGCTTTTCAAGGAAACAATTCACCTCAAAGCCATATCTCATAAGAAAACCAACTGAACCTTCTCAAAAATTTCGTTTTCAAAGAAAGAAAAGTATCACTCACAGAATTCTTTTAAGGATAGTTTCTCCTCTATCCGCTATTTCCCCTTTTCCGAGCTTCTTGGACGCAGCGTCCTAATCTTGGAACACAAGGCTTTTTATTCATTTGGTAGCTTGGATGGTCACAATCCTACCCTTGGATGCAAGGTTGATAGCTAACGCGAGGTGTATCCCAACTCTTCCTTACTTCTCTTTTCGGATGCATCGATCGTACAACGTCTAATTTGGACGCATCATTCACCTTAAAACTTAGACGCAAGGCTGCTCCTTTTAGGCGCAAGACAATTTATTTAACCCAAAAGATAGTTAAGTTGTCAAGTATGTCTTCTCTTGACTGCAGACCTCTACTACGGACGTAAGGATTCCTTCTTTCTACCTTCTCTCTCTCCTTTCTCTTAAGAACTCTTACTTTGGCATCATCAGTCATTCCTTTTCTCTCAAGGTCCTATTTATAGCTTTGTAGTAGAGGACTGATCATACTACTTCTCCCTCTTTGCCATTTGCTTGCCACATGTCAAGCTGCATGCTTAAGCAATCATGCACTTATCCAAGCGTCACCTTGCATGAAATACTTAACATACTTTCTAACACCTCCTGCTTATAAGGTGTCAAGTTTATATGAAGCCACCTAGCCTTTATAAGCTTATCTCATACGCCCAACATTATTCTAATATACAAATTATTCATTCAATCGTACTGTCCTTATGTGTCCACTGAATTTTCCTTTATGGTTTTAGCTTCATTACTTACTTCTTTTACTCCTGGCCATAATACCTTTGAACTCGTTTCTACACCGTACATTACTAGGTGTCAATGTCCCAAACGCATACTACTATGCGTTGGTACCTTACCGCATTGTACCATGCATCCCACTTCCTACCCTTAAACTCTTGAGTTACAACCTATGCGTTTACTCGAAATCAAAGTTATGTTTCCATTTACCATGGAATTGGGCTCCTCATCGCATAACTGGTAACCACCCCTCAACACACAGCAACCCTTCGATCATAGTCACCTTAAATGTCCTGGTCTTTGAGCATAAACTTCTTTGTCAACACCAAAATCCTTACTAACTCATAATAAACCTTCAACGCATGTTGTTCACGCCCTAAGGTTCCTCGACTTCTCTTTTCTTTCTAGCTTAACACCCTCCAAAGCTAATCCCATAACTTGTTAATTTCCATAACTTATTAATTTCCAAGACTAAGTGTGAGCCATGCGTTTCCTCTCTTTCCTAATTCTTGTTTCCTTTTTTAAAATTCAGTATCAAATTCCCTCCAAATTAAGGTATCATGCTTTAACGCTTACATCTATGCATTAACCAAACTATGCTCAAGAATACATCTAAATTTTGACTAATCTCCAAACTATGCTTTCAATCCTTCATTCTTACTCTTAGTGGAATATCCATTGTTTTCCTGATATTAGGCGTTCAACTAGTCTTACTTCTTCTCTTACTAGCCATCTTAAGAATTCTGAGTTAGGGTCTTACAGCTTCAGCTCATAACTCTTCGTGATTTCGCCTTCAACGCATGCCCACTTGAAAGAAAAATACTCTTCTCTGCTTTCATCGACGCATAGTCTTGGCCAATGCTTAGCTCTTCCACCCTCGGCTACTTTTCCTCTAGCAACGCACAGTCACCATTATACTTTCCTTCTCCCAACACTTGGCATTATAAGCCAGTGCTTACATATACAATAGAAAACCAAAGAAAATTATGAGCTAGGTTGCCAGGTGAGTGACAAGTTTAGAGAACTATGCTTAGCTTAGACGCTCAACCAAATCATGCTCAATAACCAAGTAATGAAACAGTAAATAATTCATCAAAGAAAACTTATAAATATTTGCTTATGCCTAAAAGTTTTCCTTAGTTGAGGTGGAGTAAAGCTCAACACTACTCGACGTCGGAAACAACCTTAGTTGGGATGGAGTACTATTGACACACCCAACATCGAATAACCTTAGCTATGTGGAGTAATCTCAACACAATAACGTTGAATCTCCCTCTATGTGCGCATAAAACTCATTAACCTGTGTTGCCCATGTACCTTCTCATGTCCTTCAATATCGGGGTCCCATAATACAATACTTAGGCTGCCTATATGCCTTCTCTGTGTCTTTTGGCATTGAAGACTGTCACACCCCTCTCTGATTACTTACTTAACCTAAAAGGAGATGTGAAGACAATATACGTCACCCCTCTTGTGACGCATATTGCCCCATCTTACATAACTTCCTGCACAAACATTTCCATACGTGTACATTCATAGAATTCAGTCATATTAACGCATGATCATAATATAATAATCATTCCTGTACACAGTACACTTTTATAATATATTCTCTCATAACCGACTTATAAACAACTAAATCTACATGCCACCAGTGTTAAGTTATTTACACGTACAACAACGATATATTTAACTGTTTTTGGAAACTCGAAGCTTAAGCAGGGTGAGTTGGAGTAGGCAATGCACCAGGAACGTCCTTGCTACCTGGGAGGAAAAGAAAACATGGAAAACTTGAGCTAAAAGCCCCGTGAGTGACTAATTTTTGTAAAACTATCTTTTGTTCGAAAAACAGGCATGTTAAAATCATAATAATGCCATAAACGTAATCGTGATTCAAATAATCATTTCTGTAAAATCATAATTTCAACAACGTAAACAAATCACATATGTTCATGCCAAAATGATCGTATACGAAAAACAGTTCATTCTCAAAACTTTTCCTTAGTCAGGGCGGAGCAAGACTCAACGCACCTGATGCCGAAAACAAGTAAGGCTCGATGCGGAGCAAAACTCAACGCATCAGCATATAACCTCTATGTGCACATAGGACTATGGCGGGTTGCCCAATTACCTTCTCCATGTTCTTCAGTACTAGGTCCTAGGGAAACTCACATGCCTTCTCATGTTCTTCAACATTAAGCCTCCTCTAAAACAATTTAGGAACCGATATTATACGTAAATAGTTCACATGAAAACCTTTCATGAAAATCAGGTATATCACGATAAACAACATTTCACAACATGCCATTCAACGTCTTATAGAAAACGTATAAAACGTGCCTTATGAACAATATCATTAAACATCATGCTTTTCAAAAAAACAGTTCATCTCAAAGCCATATTTCATAAGAAAAACCAAACTAAACATTTTCAATAAATTCGTTTTCAAAGAAAGAAAAGTGTCACTCACAACTTGTCCTTAGGCCCTGAGCGGATTATATGTCTTTCCGAGCTCTTCTTAGCCTGTAAATACACATTCCTCATGTTACGTTTTCCTTAAACTTCCTTTATAGATCATTAAACGTGTATACTTAAACTCTAATCATGATTCATCACCGAGAATCCCTTTCTTTCCTAAAATACACATAATAAGCGAGATTCTATGTCACTAGCGAGATTACCAACGAGATTTCACCTTACTAGCGAGTTTACTAACGAAATTACACAACAGGTCATGGCACTAGTGACACCAGCATGAGCGATACCAGCGAGACCACCTGATGAGCGATACTGAGCGAGAGCTAGCGAGATTTGTGAGAGAAAATCCTTCTTTACGCGACCAGTGAGACCAGTGTCGCTACTTACGCTCCAATTCTCAGCGTTACCTGCTTCCAAACGACACCCGACAGTAGAGTTTCCTCCTTTCCTGTTTGTTCTCACTTCTGTCAATTCAAAGTCATATTTCCAGCCAGATTTAGAACTTCTTTCCTTCTAAAAACTTGTAGAGAAACATGTTTTCCAGCTTACCTCAAATTTTCGTGGCTTAACTCGTCCTGGTTCGTCAGATATTGCAAGTTTTCTCTGCGCTGCTCCAGATTGCACAGAAATTTCGTATCAGTAACTTCCAGCTAAAAGTTTACATGTTTCTAATCCATTTCAACTCAAGCATCCTTCTTAAAAGTTGTTCAAAATTGAGTTAAATTACTAACCTTAAAATTTCAGCTCAAAATTCAATCTCTTCAGCTCGATATTCACCAAACACCAGACCTGGTTCGAGCTGTACGACAGCAGATGAAGCTTCTGTTTCAGCTTCAGTTTTACCATGAAATCTTCCAAAACTTTGCACGAAATTGCCCTAGAACTCTTCTTCAACCTCTCCACAACGTGCAGCTGAAAAATAGCATAAAATGAAGTTTAGAAATGAGTAGAAAGAAGTCGGCAACATTTCTGTCCAAAGAAAGTTATAACCGACGCATCCATCCTTATCCTTTCTTCTTCTTTTTCTTTTTTTCTACTTCCTTTTTCTTCTTTTTTGTCTTCTTCTCTTTTTTAGTTTTCCTTTTTTTTTTTTTTAACAATATGAGATTATTAATACTAATTTGCTTAAAATTTTTGAACGTGCTTACCAATTAGGTGCTTACAAAGACCATCTATTATCCTTTTGAAAATAAAACATGCTTGATAGCAAATCATTAATAAACAAAAGTTTACCAATCCTTAGAGTTTCAAACTATTTATCAAATCAACATGCTTTTCATAATACTTAGCATCATAAAACATCATGCTCCATCATTTAAATGCATGTAAGAGCATGTTCAAACTCATGTTAAGAAACTCATGCTTGCTTAATGTTTTTGGAAGAAAATCAACTACAGATCATGCTTTATCATAACCAAACTCATGCTAGAAAATTTATACTTGAAGAACAATTCAGGCATTCTAGAAATATTGAGAAAATAAATCATTTTAAATAAAATTTTCTCATTCACAACTTGTCTTGCGCTCCTAGTGGGTTATATACTTCCCTTAGCTCTTCTTAGCCTAAAATAAATTAATTCCCTTTGTAAAATTTCTTTAAAATTTCTTCAATCTATGACTTAAGTCAATTGAGTCTTAGATATTGGATTTTAGCTCAAAAAGGCTCACCCACAATAAAAAATCGGCTAAAATCACCAAAGATAGAAATCTGCCCCTAGGCGTGTCCAACAACCCAACAGAATGCCTGCCAGCTTGTCCAGCCCCTATGTGTGGCAAATCATGCACAGCAGCACTGCCTCGCACACACTAATGCTGCCCACACAGCCTGACACTCGTGGGCGGCAACTCCCGCACAGATAGAGGCCAAAATAACCTCAAAAGGCAGAGCGTGGGCACGTGTTCAGCTATGCATGCCGACTAAGTGTCGATCTCCAACCTACCCGATGCCCGCGTCGTGCCCTTGTCGACAGTCTGCATCATGCGCCTTGTCTACCCACTAGCGAAACTAGCGAAACTTGTCTCGCTCAACACCTGCACGCTCGCGATGTCACCCTCTGCTCATTAGCGGATTTGTCTCGCCCAATAGCCTGCATGTCCATAGTGTCGATGGCATGTCAGCCTGCACACTAGGCGTTCAAGATCATCGAAAATAACCTTAATGAAATCCTTACCTTCGGCCATTACCCAAGCTTACCTGCATGCACAACTTCTTCCTCCTTAGCCCAATCTCACCCGACAGTCTCAAAGACACCTCCTTCACTTCTAGCTGCAAAAAATAATGTTTCTAGCCCAAATTAAGCTTTACTTCTTCCTACAAACTTGTAGATAATTGACTTCACTAACTTACCTCCAAATTTCAACTTCAAACTTCTTTTCTTCTGTCAGATATCAAGAATTTCTTCCACCCTACTCCAGATTACTTGACAACATGAACCATCTTGAATCTCCGATGGAATTCGAGTTCTTCCTCAAGGAATTCTCTTCTGGTAGCCCTCTCTCTAAAACTAGACTCAATTTAGAGTAATTTGGTCGAAGAACATCACAAATGGCCAAAGTAAATTGTGCAAACCAGTCTTCTTCGTTAGACCTTCTATTTATAGCCTACACAATAACCTCATGCAAAATCTCAGCTTGCCACCTCCTGCTTGCCCACACCACAATTAACCTCATTATGACACCTAATGATACTTAATTAGTATTAAATTCTCAAGCTCGACTACTCAATAGTTCTCCACGCCTAAAGCCAACACTTAGCCAAATTTTCCTCACTTCTCCTCTCTTCAACACCAACCATACATCATGATCCTCCACCCGACTACACCATAACAAAGGGACTTTTGGCTACCTTCCATCTCAACTACCCGCCTAACCACTTGCTTAAAATCACTCCCACGCCTAAGTTCACAAGCATACCTCCCTTGGCTTCTCTTTTACGCACCTCTTTCAATTTAAATAAAGAAAATTTGTCGAAGTCCAAAACAATAACACAACACTTAAGTTTAGTACTTAAAAATGAAAGTAGGGTTTACAATTTACAAGGAGAATAAGATAATTTTATCTTGTAATTGTCTTGTATTAATCATTTTTTTTTTTTTATCTTTCCTTGATTTTTCTCCTATTTCGTCAGGCTCAAATTCACCCACAGCATTAGCCCCCACTCGTAAGTTGGAATTCATGGTTCAACTTTTTAATTGTTATAAGCTAGACACTTAGAGCTCAACTTGAGAATACTATTTTCTTAGAGCACACACTTTTGTAAAGATAAGACAGATTATAACAAAATAACTATGCATATTTAAATAAGCAATTAATAGCATGAGATTTAAAGAAACTCACAAATAATTTTCAATATAGGATTAGAAAATTTCAAGTTTGAAATAAAAATTATCTAGGTTCCTTATTCTTGTAAAAGTCTTCAAGGTTGAAAAGCGTTTTATTTTTTTCTTCCAATCTAAGCCCCCGCGTTTTGCATATTTCATGATCTTGTTGTTTTAACTTATAGGATTTGCCTTTATTGTTGGTTTTTTACTATGAGTTGAAATCATCCAATGTCTCTTAGACTTTTACCATAAGAGACTTTTTCTACTTGGGCTTTATCTTTTGTTTCGTTTTTGACTATATAGATGTGAAACTCCCACTTTTTCCTTGGGCTAGATTGTGAACAAATTCAACTTGGTCTTGATTTTCTTAATTTTGAAATATAAATGGAGAGCACTCTCATTTCCCACAGATGACGCCAACTGTTGATGTCAAATTTTGGACAAGGGAAAACGCACTTGATCTTCATGTGACAGCAATGGTAAATTTGTAATTTGAAGAAAAGGAGACTTGCAAAACAAAGAAAAATGGTTCTGATGCCTAAGTAAAAAAGAGAACTATATAGTAGAAAAGAATTTAGAAGCTTAAGTTCCAAATCTTGCATCAAGATCAAAATCTATCTAAAGTTCACGATCAATCTAAAGTGCAAGATCAATCTTTAGTTCAAGATTGTCTATCTCAAGTTCCAGATCTCATATGGAATTATAATGGTGTATTTATAGGGAAGAATGAAATAGATTTTATCTCTTCCTTGTAGGATTGGATTAGATTGATATTTCCTTATCCTTGATAAGATTAAATCTAATTGGATAAGTGATTTGCTAGTACTTGGACTTGTTTGAACAAAATCCACTTTAACTTGTATTTACCTTCTCTTATCTTTTCTTGATTTTTTGCCTATTTCATCAAGTCCAAATTCATCCACAAAACAATCTATATTAGAGGGTGGAAATCTCGTGTTAACATTTGACGTTGCGTGCAAAAAAAGAAAATTTGTCTAGATGCTCGATTAGTGCTGAGTTTGATTAATACGTTTTCAACACTTTTATTAACCTATAATTTTCTATGTCACCGATAACAATTTTGAGAAGAGAATATTCTATAAAATTTCAATATGAGAAAGAAACTTCTCCAATGATAGTGTTAGCAATGTTCAACAAGATATTTCCCAAATCAATATAACGATGAGTATTGAATATTAGTTTATCGATAATTTGTTTCATCTAGTGTTAAGTTAGACTACAATGTGAGCATATGGAAGAATTAACTAAGCACCTAACGATTTGTAGACCTCTTTGACTACAAGTTATGTTGCCAAATAATTGGGTGACAATTAAAATGAGATGTCGAATGAGAGTATCATGTTCATAATATTCAAAAGTTAGTATGTGTATAATTCTAGAATATACACGAAATATTTTGAATACTAATTCCATTAACTAATTTTATCAGAACTCATAAAAAGTTCATGCAACGAGGTTTGAAACACATAAATACAAAGTAGTCCACAAATGATCACAACCATAGGGTAGAACAAGATAACATTGTCTACTAAATTATGATTAAGAAAGATTCAAAAATAAATATCTTAGGAAAGGAGTCCCTTCAAATTTTGTTGTATAAAAGAATCAAACTGACCACTCCACCCAAATTACTAAACAACTTCATTTTGGTAAACTCCCTTGGCTATTGGTAAAGGAAGTAGGCTGCACCTAAGTTAAATACTCCCAACTTTTTAACCAAAAAAGAATTGATTATTTTTAAAAAGATATGTTGACACGTGTCAACATTTAATTGGATACAGTAGGGACTGTATAAGATATGGATGCAGCCTCAAAAGTTCTTTTCCAAACAAAATATAAGTGTAGTTTCACTCATATTTTCTTGCGTGTGCTCATCCTATCAAAGTGAAAAAAAGCTAAAGTAAAAGACCCAAATGCCAAAAAGGCAGAACTTCCTTCTCTAACCATCCTCCTTTTTCTTTTTCTTTTTTCTTTCCTTGGTTAGAGAAAAAAGTCTTCAACTTTTATTTTATTTTAAGTAGAAATCAATCATTTTTTATTTAAGTCACATAATTTTGTATTAAGATCCCATATCAATGAAATATCTAGAGATAGGTACATGACATTCTTTCCAAGAGGACAACAATTAAGAAATTGTTTTAGAAACACATAGGGTGGGGGATCAAACCTCTAAGTTCGAGGTTCATAGATACTATGCTAGTTGAGCTGTACTCATTTTAGCATAATTAACTCACCTTAAACTCATATAATTGATATGTTATGCATGTATATATCACAAATCTTTTACGGTATTAATTATATTATTGTTATGACTTCTATAAGCTCGCATTTAGCAATATTCTACTCTTTATTCATTTGTTTCCTAAAAGTTTTAAATGAGAGTGAGAGTTACAAATTTTCCATTAAATTTCATGAGAATAACAATTTGAGCACATGTCAATTATGTCAATCAAAGTGTACATGACTTGATAACAAATTTGAGGAGAGAACTCTATAAGATTTCAATATGAGAAAGTACCTCAAGTGACCATGTTAACAAAATGTTTAATTAGTGTTGCCTAAAGTGATACTAAAAATAAGTCATTAAATATTAGTTGAGGAATAATATGTTTCATTTGGATGCCACATTAAGCTATAACAAGTGTAAGGAAGAATTTACTAACGCCTAACAGTTTGTAGAATTTGTTGACCAGATTTGCCAAATAATTGACTAAGAATTAAATGAGTTGTCTCTAATATGTATCATTTTCATCATTTTCAAAAGCTCGCTCCACGCAATAAAATTCTAAGGTTATTTGTTATCAATTTGCATTAATTATATTCGTCAAAACCAAAGAAAAGTCCACGTAAAACACACCTACATCTAGGGTGGTTCTAAGATGGATACACATTAGATAACACAAATGTAGTCCACACATGTGATCACAAAGCATATGTGATAAAAGTAAGAAGAAAATAAATACAAAGAATAATTAACTTTGTCCACTGACAAGATTAAGAAGGATGGAAAAATAAATTTCTTAGCAAAAGGTCCCATCAAATTTTGTGTAGAAAAAGGTTTGTTTAAAAACCAAGCTGAGCAGCCCACCCAAATTATCAAACAAACTGGAAAGAAATATACAACTGTAGTCTATTTAGTGGCCACACATCTTTAAAAAAAAGTTAAAAGGCTAAAGTAAAAAACACAAAAACAAAAAAGTAGAACATACTTTCTCTGACTTTCCTCCTTTTTTTTTTTTTTTCTTTGGTTGAAAAAAATATATATATCTTTTTTTTTCTTTTTAAATGGATACTCATCAACTTTTTCAAAACTAACATGGATTTCAATTAAGACCCTAATATTAAATTTTCATCGATATTTTTATATTTCTATGGATTCGATATCGGTAGGAAGGGTAAATCGATATTTCCATTATTTCGTAAAAAAATTTACGAAACACAAAAAATAAGCATCAAAATCCCACTAATATAAATATAATATGAATAATAAAATGTTTACTTATTTGGAAATAATAAAATGTTTATTTACTAATTTAAATTTTTTTATAATTTTTTCAGAAGTATTCATCGATATCGATATTTTCAACAAATTTTTTTTTAAACTTAAAGCCTTAATATTTCTATCGAAATCAATATTTTAAATCTGGATTAAAGACCTCGTATCAATGTTTAATTTTATATTGGTATGTCTCAGGATCTTTTTCCTCCTTTTGATAGCTCATGTATCGATGCGAGTATAATTCTATAATTATGACATAATTATAATATATTTTACTTGTTTAAACAATCATAGTTCCAGATTTTAATGTCTGATGTAATATTAATTTAAAAGGAAAAAAGGAAAAAGAATAAGACTTATGCTTGCATTTCAACAACTCCTCCTGTAATTGATGCCTACTATGTATCATGTTTAGTGTCAAAAGACCAAGAGTTTATCGATTACTCTATCTGTTGTTCATGTGTCTCATAATCACGTATCCTTAGTGGCCATGTAAATCCACCTCAAGTTACCAATTTGCCTCTAAACAGTGGCATTTGGTAGATCTTGAGAGAAGACATATTAGTAAAAAAAATCCACTTCAAATTCCCATTTTCTATATTTTTTTACATAATTTCTTATATTTAGTTATTTTATTATATTTATTTATTTATTATTATTATATTATATTTTCTCCATATCCGTGTTCCCATTGTGCTCTGTTGTGCTTCTCAATTTTACAATACATTATTGGCACGAGTCTCTGTCGTTTCCCCCGCTGAAGGTAAGTCCTTAAGGTAGGTCGTTTTTATGTTTATTATAATTAGTAAAGTAAATGTTATTTTGCATGTCTAATATATATTAAATTTCGAATATAAATACAATATTTTGTAATGGCGTTACCTTAAAAAATATTACAAAATTAGAATTTGTAGCATTTGATCATATTAACGAAAGTAATTATTTGTTATGGGTGTTTGATGCCAAAATACATCTGGATGCATAAAAATATGATCATCAAAAAATAATTATTCTTCCTAAAACTTGTTATGAATGGATGCATTTGAGGCTCCAATTTTTTAAATCAATATGTTAGAGAAAACATTTTCTACATTTTGTGTCTTGAATATGCTCCTGCAATAGCGATATCGAAAGAAATATTTTAAAAAGTATTCTGAACTCATCTAATGTCTTCTCGTGGTTGAACGAAATAACGAGTTATTGATTAAAAAAAAAAAATCACATGAATCTTAGCCAACTAGAGCAACAACATTCCCTGAAGTGAATTTGGTGAATTTTAATACTTGTGGATAAAAAAACATGAATCTCGACCAACTGAAACAACATTCCCTAAAATGAATGTTGTGAATTTTAATAATCGTGGTCGTGGTCATGGTAGAGGAAGAAATAAGTATTTTTTTTTTTTTGGTAATTATTGAAAACTTAAAAGAAACCATATGAAATGATGATTATAAAGGAAAAGCTCCATAAGATAAGAAATCAAGAAAAATGGAAAATATGGAAGCAAATTTTGCATATCGGGATAATGATATATTAGACCCATTTAGTATGACAAATTTGGATTTGGCAGACTTCTTTGAAACTTCTAAAGAGAAAATTGGCACAATTGATAAAATAACAAATGTTTCTTTTGATTTTGAGGATATCTAGAATTAATGTTGTTTGCTTTCTTAGAATGTATCTTTAATGTTTCCTTTATCTAAGGTTAAACTTTAATTTTTCAAGCTTTCTTTCTCTTATTGTAATTATTTTTGTTTAATGAAGACATAAGAACAGTTTTCATATGTTGAGTAACTAAAAAATGAGGAATGAATATTTATGTTTAGTAGACTATGCAACTACGTATATACTACTTACAAGTAGAAAATATTTTTTCAAATTGACAATGTTAGAAGCAAAAGTCAAAACAGTATTAGGTTCAACAAACTTAATTGAAGGATTTGGAAAAGCAATTATTATTTTGCCTAGAGGAATAAAATTTACAATTGACAATGCATTTTTCTCTAGTCAATCAAAGAGAAATCTACTAAGTTTTAAAGATATATGTTGCAATGGTTATCATATTGAAATAGATAGAAAGATAGAATATCTTTATATTATATCTACTGTCTCACATGAAAAACGTATACTGAAAAAACTGTTAGTTTTATCTTCTAGAATATATTATATTCAATACGAGTAATTGAAAAATATACAACGATGAACATGAAGTTCATGAATCCATATATATTTACAATTTGGCATGACTGATTAGGTCATCTAGGGTCTATAATGATGAGAAGAATTATTGGGAATTCACATGGACATCCATTAAAGAGTCGGAAGCTTCTTCAAACTAATGAATTATCATGTGATGCTTACTCTGAAGGCAAATTAATAATTCGACTATTACCAGCTAAAGTGGGTACTGAATCACCTACATTTTTTGAACGAATTCATTGTGATATATGTGGGCCTATTAATCCACCAAGTGGATCATTTAGATAATTTATGGTATTGGTAGACGCATCCAGTAGATGGTCACATGTGTGCTTATTATCAAGTCGAAACCTTGCATTTGCAAGATTAGTTGCTCAGATAATTAAAAGCACAATTTCCTGATTATACAATTAGAACTATTTGTGTTGATAATGCTAGTGAATTTACATCCCAAGCTTTTGATAATTATTATATGTCAATTGGGACAATTGTTGAGCATCATGTAGCTTATGTTCATACACAAAAAGGTTTATGTAAAACACCTAAATAGTGCTTTATTTGCCGTTGATTTAGGGATGTTCTTATTAAATATGATGTAATTTGCTAGTGGCTTTCAAGTAATTATGGAGAAAATAAGATTTGAAGGCCAAAAGAATTAAATTAACCCAAAATCGAGTGAAAATAGAAGAAAAGATGGAAAGCCCTCTACAGTTCAAACCCGAGAGTAATAAATCTAGCATTCAGCAGAGCATAGCTATGCTCTCTTAGAGCACAATTATGCCTCCTTTCCAGAAAAAAAATCTGCAATTTTGGAAAGTTCTTATTGAGCAAGCATCTTATTTTCTATAAATTGGGAGGTTCTCAACCGACTTCTACATCTAACTTTGGAGTGTTTGAGACTTAGAATGAGAGTTTAGTGCAAGATATGAAGATTCTATAATGTCGAAAGATTTGAGGATCGTTGGAGGGCCAAATCCATCCCGAAGACAAGCTTTGAAGCCAAATATCTTTTTCTTCCATTTGTTTATTCTTGGTTTATTTAATCTGCTGTATTTTGTTGCTCCAATGTGGGTATTTTTCTATGGAAGCCATGTTAGGCTAAATGTCTCATAGTTTTAGAGGTAGATGAATTCTTAGGTTTAAATTGTTGAACACTTCGCTTCTTGAATGTTAATTTGCATTTACGCTTTCTAGCATGACATTTCTTAATACTTTTGAATGTTTGATCAACGTTTGAATGATTCTATGATTTAAATCTTTCTTGAAGAAGTATGCTTAAATTAGATCATACATGCTAGACTATCGTTTGAAAACATGGAAAGTAGTCGGATAACAATAGAGATTGTTAATGAAGGTTCTTAATTTTGCTTATTCATCTTATTTCAAGTGATTAGTAATTAGGGTTTAAGTAAAAGAAAAGATTGCTTTCAAAAGATTCAATCTGGATTAAAGACTTCTAGATCTAGGTGTTGTGTTCATTATTTCAAGAGTTAAGCAATTGTGTTTATAATACCTTTGGTGAAATCTATTCCCTAAAACGCTTCTTAGTTAATAATCTCCATACTTTGAACACTTTTATTTGCTTTTTTACAATAGTTTATCTTAAATGTCACTACAAGTCAGTTCCCTAAATAAAATTGGAACGATCTCTAAATAGCTAAAAGATAATCAATCCAATTCCCTGAGGATGATACTCGGCTTAGACTATTTTAACTATATTTTAACTTGACCCGTGCTTATGCAATAACACAAAGTTGAGGCATATCAGTTTAGCAGATTCATTTATAAAATATTTGCAATTAATTGCTAGACCATTGCTTATGAATGCTAAGCTTCCTACATCTGTATGGGGACATGCTATTTTGCATGTTGCGTCACTTGCATGCATTAGGCTAGTAGATTATCATAAATATTCATCATTACAATTAGTTTATAACCAGGAGCCAAAAATTTTCCATTTGAGAATTTTTGGATGTGCAGTATATGTTCCAATTTCTTCACCATAACATACCAAGATGAGTCCTTAAAGGAGGTTAGTAATATATATTGGATATGACTACCCATCAATTATTAAATATCTTGAACCCTTGACAGGTGATATATTTATTGCACGATTTGTTGATTGTCATTTTAAGGAGAAATTTTCCAACATTAGGGGGAATAATTTAGAAGTTGGAAAAAAAATGACATGGAATGCATCATTTTTGTCTCATCTAGATCCCGTATAGATCAACGTGAACTTCAAGTTCAAAAAAATAATTTATTTGCAAAATATAACAAATCAATTAGCAGATGCATTTATAAATGCAAAAAAAAAGTAACTAAGTCACATATAATATTTGCAAATGTTTCATCGAAAATATCCGAACACAACAAGTTGTCAATAATGAGTTTGGGACATGTCAGAAGCATGGTAGACCTGTGGATTCCAAAGATAAAAATCCTCAAAAAAGAAAAATAGGCAATAGCCAAAAATGCTTAGTTGAGGATGTAAATATTTTTAAAGAAACCCTGTAGATTACTAATAGTAAAATTAGTGAAGAAGGTGAAATACCTAAAGCTAATAATGAGATTTCAATAAACTATGTCATGGCAGGAAAAAGATGGAGCCGAACTAATGTAATTATTGAAAATATTTTTGTGTGCTCTTGATATTATATCTGAAAATGAGGATTCTGAACCAAAATTAGTTGAAGAATGTCGACATAGAAAAGATTGGTTTTAGTGAAATAAGCAATCAAGGCGGAATTAAACTCACTTTCGAAACATTAGGTTTTTTACCAGTAGTCGAAACACTAAAAGGTGTCAAACATGTGGGATACAAATAGGTATTTGTGAAAAAAAGAAATGAAAATAATGAGGAGACGTATTCTCCAGTGGTGGATGCAATTACACTAAGATATTTAATTGTTCTGACTGTGTGTGAAAATCTGGACATGCATCTTATGGATGTAGCCACAGCATATTTATATCGATCTCTTGATAATATATATATATATATATATATATATATATATATATATATATATATATATATATATATATATATATATAAGAATTGTAAGCATTGGCATATAGTATTAAGTATTGGGACAAAGCAAGTGAAATGTGGCCATGCGTTGTTAGAGCAAAGTAGCCAAGAGTGGAAGAGTTAAGCATGGGCCAAGGTTATGCATTGATGAAAGCAGAGAAGAGTATTGTTCTTTTGAGTGACCATGCGTTGAAGGTGAAAATCACGAAAAGTTATGAGCTGAAGCAGTCACTTGCGTTGGAAGAGGAATTTATCATTGGCGGGGAAGGAAGTGTTTTGGACAATTATGCGTTGGTGAGGTTGCATGTGTTAAAGTCTCCATGCGTTGGAGACAGATAACTGATTGAATTGTATGCGTTAAAGGTAGAAGGCGTTGAGGAAACCATGCGTTGAAGGTAGTCGTCTGCTAAAGGCGTTGATGATAGGCTGCGATGAATGTCTTACCTTGAATGGAGAAGGGAAACCCCGCACGCCAGCCTATATAAGAGAGTTAAGTATAGGTGAGTAAATTGAATATTTTATCATTTTTAGACATTTTCGAGAGCTTAAGTCGGTTCCATTTTCAGACGAACTACAAGTGAAGGTAGAAAAAGGTGTTCTTGTGGATTTCGAATAGAATTTTACTCGTTTTGGTATCGAAATCTAAGCTGGAACAGCATGTTATTAGCGGACGCACAAGCTGGACAGTATCGGATGTTTGGAGTGAAACAAATCGAGGAGATCGAATCTAAGGCTGAAATTTTAAGGTTAGTAAGTTAACTCAATTCTGAACAACTTTTATGGAGGATGTTTGAGTTGAAATGGAATAGAAACATGTAAACTTTTAGCTGGAAGTGACTGATAAGGAATTTCTGTGCAATCTGTAGTAGTGCAAGGGAGTCTTGCAATATCTGACGAACAAGGACAAGTTAAGCTACGAAAATTTGAGGTAAGTTAGAAAACTTATTTCTCTACAATTTTGTAGAAGGGAAGAAGTTCTAAATTTTGCTGGAAATATGATTTGTAACAGATAGAAGTGAGAATAAGAGGGAAGGCAGAAGCTGTGGAAGATAAGTATCGCTAGACTGCAAGGAGCGCTAAGAGTTTAAGCGTGAGAAGCTAGACAGGTAACGCAGGTGTTGCTAGAAGCCTTGCGTCTCACAATTCTCGCTAGGTCTTGTTGGGTCTCGCTGATCAGGTGAGTGTCGCTAGTCTTGCTCACCCTGGTATTGATAGTGGCGTGTAGTGTAGTCCAATCTTGCTAGTGGTCTCGCTAGTAGAGTTGAATCTCGCTCATTAAGATTTATTGATCAAATATGAATGGTTAAAGTTTGTTGGTTATGGAAAGAAAGTTTAGGGAAGCTTAACCCAAGAAATGTGTATTTTCAGGCCAAGAGGAGATAGGAAAGGTGTACAATCCATTCAAGGCGTAGAAAAGAGTTGTGAGTGACACTTCTTTTCTTGTTTCAACAATTCTATTGTACATGTCAGTTTGGTTTTTCTTATTTATTGATGTTTTTACTAAACAATATTGAAAAGCATATTTATGGATTGATATTGATTTATGAAATGCCCTGTTTTCTTATGAAAGATTTGACTATGAACGGTTTTGTATAAAGTATTGTATTAAACTAAAGGACAAATGTTTTAGAGGAGGCTCAATGCTAAAGGACATGAGAAGGGATGTGAGTTTCCCCAGGACCCAGTACTGATGGACATGGAGAAGGTACTTGGGCAATCCGTCATGTTCATATGTGCACATAGAGGTTATATGCTGGTGCGTTGAGTTTTGCTCCGCATCGAGCCTTAATTGTTTTCGACGTTGGAGCGTTGAGTTTTGCTTCGCCTCAACTAAGGGAAAAGTGTTGTAACCGTACTGTTTTACTTACGAATTGTTGAAAAACCATGTATGATTTGATAAGGGCATTTAAACGTGATTTAATCAATGAAAATGTGATAATTCTATGTTTTACTCATGTTCAGAGTTTGTTTAAATCCCGATGATTTTCGAACTAAAGAATTTGTTTAAAATTAGTCACTCACTGAGCTGTTAGCTTATGTTTTCAAGTTTTTCTTTCCCTTCCAAGTAGCAAGGACGTTCCTGGTGCTTTGCCTACTCCAACTCGCCCTGCTTAAGCTTCGAGTTTCCAGAAAATTATCCTGTTTTGCAAAGTTGCTTGTATGTAAAACCTTATATAGGTGGCATGTAGACCTAGTTGTTCATTTACTGGGAGTTGAAACATGTTTTGTATAAGGGCTTTATGGAAGAGTTGTATTCTGAATTATCGTTTATGTATATAATTTCCTATATGTTATGGTTGATATATTTTAAGGAGTGTTATGTATGTTGTAAACAGTATAGGACAAGTGTGTTAGTGGATAGTATGCGTCACAAAAGGGGTGATGTATGCTGTCTTCACATCTCTTCTCGGGTTGGGTAGAGTAGCCTGGGAGGGGGTGTGACAAGAATCCCATAAGAATTTAAGATACCTGAAACATTTAAATCAAGTTCCTGGGAATTGTATTCAATAAAGTTACAAAGATCATTATATGGATTAAAACAATCAAGACGGATGTGGTATAATCGCCTAAGTTGATATTTGTTGAACGAAGAATATCAAAATAATCAAATATGTCCATGTGTTTTTATAAAAAAATCACAGTCAAGATTTGTTATTATAACTATATATGTTGATGACTTAAATATAATTGAAACTTTTGAACGGCTTTCAAATGCAATAGAATATCTTAAGAAAGAATTTGAGATGAAAGATCTCGAAAAAACAAAATTTTGTCTTGACTTACAAATTGAGCATTTAGAAGATGAGATATTTGTTCATCACTCAACTTATACAGGAAAAGTTTTGAAAAAATTCTATATGGTCAAAGCACATCCATTGAACTATCCAATGGAAGTTCATTTACTAAATGTGAAGAAAGATATATTTTGACCTCGAGATGATAATGAAGAACTTCTTGGTTCTAAAGTATTATATCTTAGTGCAATTGATGCACTTATGTATCTTGCTAATAATACAAGGCCAGATATTGCATTTTCAGTAAATTTATTAGCTAGATATAGTTTTTCTCCAACAAAAAGACATTGAAATAGAACTAATCATATACTCCGTTATCTCCAAAGAATGATCAATATGAGTTTGTTTTATTCAAATAAAAAAAAAAATTGATTTAGTTGGTTATGCAGATTCTGGATATTTATCTGATCCACACAAAGCTAGATCTCAAACATGTTATCTATTCATATATGGAAGAACTGTTATATCATGACGGCCAAACAAACCATAACAGTCACTTCCTCAAATCATGTTGAAATTCTTGCAATTCACGAATCTAGTCCATAATGTGTATGGCTAAGATCGATGACTCAACACATTCATGGAACATGTGGTTTATCTTATAATAAAATTCTTCCAACAATATTATACAAAGACAACACAACATGTATAGTCCAAATCAAATGAGGATATATTAAAGGAAATAGAACAAAACATATTTTACCAAAGCTTTTCTATACTCATAAGCTTGAAGAAAATGGCAACATCACTATACAACAAATTTGTTCGAAGGATAACCTAGAAGACTTATTTACAAAATCATTACCAACCGCAACCTTTGAAAAATTAGTGTATAACATTGGAATGCAGTGACTCGTAGATCTCAAGTGATATTTCTATGAGGTGAAGCAAATATATTGTATTATTTTAGAAGTATTAAATTATATGAAATATGTATTCTTTTTTCCTTCACTAAGATTTTTTCCCCATTCAGTTTTTTTCCTATTAAGGTTTTAACGATGAATATTTCATATATATAATGGCCATTTAAAGGGGAGTATTATAAATATTATAATAATAATAGATGCCCATTATGTGTTCATGTGTCTCATTATCACACATCCCCAATAGTCATGTAAATCCACCTCCTACTTGCCAATTTGCCTATAAATAATACTATTTGGTGGATCTTGAGAGAAGACATATTGGTGAAAAAATGCACTTCAAATTCCCATTTTCTATATTTTCTATTGACATAAATTCTTATATTTAGTTATTTTCTTATATTTATTTATTTATTACTATTATTGTACTATATTTTCTTCATATTCATGTTCCCATCGTGCTCCTTAATTTTACAATAACTTCTATATTTTCATAAATCTATTTTAGCATTTAAATTTAAAATAATAATGATGATAATAACCATTTTTGTTCTTGGGTAATTATTTTAAATGATAAAATTACTGAAAATATTTTCAATTATAGCAAAATGTCACTGACAATGAAAGATGTCTATATCACTAATAAATAGTGATAGATAATAATAGTCTATCAGTGTCTATCACTGATAAATAATAACTTTTTTTTTATATTTGTAAATATTTTTACGCATTTTGTTATATTTGAAAACATCTCTTTATGCTTAATAAAATTAAATTTTGCTATTTAATATCTCTATAAAACTCAACTTAGCCCAAGTATATATGAAGTATGTTTAAGTAGCATTTTGATCAATATATTCAAAATTACATGTAGACTTGGGTCTAATAGACTTAAACTTCAAAACTTATCTAATATATTTTTTAAGCTTTAATTTTGCTTAATATGTTAGTAAAAAAAAATCCTTCCCCAAACCGTGCTTGCATTTTTCATTGCACACGGGTTTACCTATGTATACATTGAACTATGGTTCAGTCTGTAATCATCATGTATTGGGCTTTAATTTCGTCCCCAAAAAAAAAAATTGCAATTAAGAAATTGATGGAAATTTCAAATTTTCTTTTTCATATATTCTTTTTTCTACTTTAATCTTTTGTCACTTTACAGGGACCTTTCTAAACCCTAAACACTATGAATATGAACTAAATTGAGATATTTTAAACAATAGATACCAAATTTTTTAAAAAAATAATCACAACTATTAGGATCACTTTTTTTTTTTTTTTTTCCTTTTGAGTTTTGATTGCAGATTAGAAAATTGAACCATCGATTTTTAGATAGTAATTAATATCTTTATTAACTATTGATCCTGTGAACTAAAAACATAGATTAGGGTATACTCATTATTTCTATATTTCAAGTCCAAATCTTACTTTTCTCAAACTTTCTTTTCAATTGTGCTTGTGTTGTAAAAGGCTTTAAAAGATGCCTTTGTTCTCATCTTTTTTTTCTTTCTTTTTCCTTTTTCCTTTTTCTAACACACTGTATTGTACTGTATGATGCTGAAAGTACATTATCATCTTCTTTATCTTCTTTTTATCTTTGCAAAAAGTGCTTCTCTAAATTTACAAAAACAAAACAAAGCAAGATGACAAAGCTTCATATAATTGCATGACCAATCAAATTCAAAGGACAATAATGACCATTGACTACAAAAACATGAATAATAATAATATAAGCCTATGTTTGTGTGAGACCTTTCTATTAATTGCAATCCCCATTTCAGAATATGGTTTTATAAAATTATCGAAGTTAGTCAAACTTGTCCTCTTCTTTGAACACAAAACATTGAAAAATTAACAAACTTTACAAGCAAAGTGGAAAAAGGACAGAGAGAACAACCACTTTCCTTGATTTCCTCATGAATGTTTCCCCATTTGCAATTATTTCTCCCCTCCCTTCCTCTGCAGCTTAATTAGCTCTACTTTTGCTTGCTCTTGTCTTTTCAACCCTTCTTTTTTTTTTTTTTTTTTCTCTAGTATGATTTGTACTAAGCTTGGGTCCCACAGAGCAAGTAATCTCCCCAAATATTAGGAACTTCTTTGCTAACTAATTTGAGTTTAACAACATGTTGGAATGAAAAATCAAACCTCTACTTCTATTTGCTAATTCAAATCTTGGAGGTGATGTTCATCTATTTGCAGCATGTGAAAGAAAGAATTATAATTTTTGTCTTGAATTTTGGTTGTGATTTTGGTAATGGTGTGCCGAGATTTTACAACCCGAGAAGAATGTAGTAGACGAGCGTGATGGGAAGTGCTATTAACATCCCAAAGATGACTCTGCGATACATGAAAAATCCTAACCTTTTTTAATTACCACATAACCCAACAAATAAAAATATGATAATAGTAATGGATAATACTTTTAAGGTTAATAATTAAGTAAATAACAATATTTTTAAAGAATTGCAAATATAAGAAAATCTATAAGTAATAAACTCTATTGTTAACCGACTCCTATTAATGATATGGTCTATCACTTTTCTTACTGATACGACTTATCATTGATCTAAATGTTGCTATATTCAAAAATTCTTTTGCACCGTTCTATATTTGTTAATACTTCTGGTCCGATTGTTATATTTGCAAGTGCCCTATATAATATTAATTAGAAAAGAAACAAGTTACAACAAATGGAACATGGAATCTTACTTTATTAATATGGTAAGCTATTACTAAACTCAAAATTTTACGTCCGATAGATAATGGTTTGGTTTTTGAAATTAAGTTTTGTAAATGCTACTTTCACCTACAATTTTCTATGTTTTTTTATTAACTTTCGTTTTATAAAACCAAATCTAACTTTTGAAAATAAAATAAAAAAAAAAAAAAAGTAGTTTTTTGTTTTCTAGAATTGAACTAAAATTTCAAGTATTTCTTTAATAAATGTGAAAACCACACCATTAAAATTTTGAGAAACAAGCCAGCATAAATTTTAAAAACAGAAAAACGAAAACTTACGCAGTGTTAAGAATGGCAGGATGGACGTTGTACTCTTTAGCAAAAACAAAGGGAACAATGCCTTGGGGTAATGCAGCCTGCAAAGAAGAGATCAAGATGCTTAATTACTTGCATCATTGTGACACATAAGTTTTAAATCCTGTAACACTGAAACAGATAGTTCAAGTAACCTGAACAATAGCGACACGGAGGAGATTGCCGTGCAGACCGATAGCGACCGAAGAGGCCGCCATCACAGCTGGGCCAGTGAGGAACCTTACAGCCATGGCAAATGCAGCGATGGAGTTTCCACAAGCAATTAGTTTTGGTTGTAAAGCCATGAATATGCCTATATATGGAAGAGGAAAGGAAAAACTTTTCAAAAAACCAAAAACCAAAGAGCAAAAGAGAGGTGAGAAAAAGTGATTTGGACCATTTGATGAGATTCATTTCAGAAAGTATAAAATGAACAGGAAATATGAGCACAGGGAACTTAGACCACCAGAGACACAGAGGATTGGGACCCACATGTTGGGTGGTAGAGATTCATTTGTAGTGAAGAAGATAAATATTTATGGATTTGGTTTGTGACAGAGAATGTGAGGAGCAAATGGATGGTCCTGAGTTAGGTGTTAATTGGCAGTAAGGACACAGAGCCATAATTTCAGACAGAGTAGACAACACCACCAACCTAATATCTGCCTAATTTAATTTCGGATTCAACAACAAATCACCACTGCTAACGGGAAAGTTTGAAGACTTCCAAAACAAAAAAGGAAAAATAAAAAACATAACTATTATCAAAACAACCTTAGACTCCGTTAACAATCAGTTGACTTTTTTAATAATCATTTGATTTTTAATTTTATTATTCAAAAATAAAATTTATAATGATTACTTCCAACTTTGTTATTTACTTTGGATTTCAAAAACCATGCTAAATTTTAAAAACTAAAAAAGAGAATAATTTTCAAAAACTTGTTTTTATTTGTAGAATTTGATAAAGAATTCAAATGTTTCTTACAAAAATACGAAAACTATGGTATACAATTTAGGAGAAAACAATCATAAATTTTAAAAACTAAAAGTAATATTGTTACCCAACTAAACTTTGGGTTTTAGTTTCTGGTGTTTGAAGTTTGTATTTGATTTTTTTTAGGGTAGTTTGTGTTTGGTTTCTACCAGTTCTTTGTCTTCATTTTCTTCTTTTCTAACTAAACATCCGAATTCTCACTCTATTTTCAAAAATTAGAAAAACAAATATTTAAAAACTACTCTAAATTTACATGTTTTAAAAACATTCCTAAAATGGAGAAAATAAAACAAACAAATTAATAGGCAATAATAGATTTTACAAGCTTAATTTTAAGAAATTAAAAACTAAATAAACTTTTAATATTTCAAGTTCACAAACGCAAACGTAGAAAGAAACCTAGTAAGGGCATATTTTGATAGCCTATTTCAATAGTCAATTATTGATAGTTTCCAAACAAAAAATGAACAGTACTTTTTTCTTGAGGTCAAGACCAATCAATCAACGACACCCTTTTCGATAATGATTCCATTTTGGGCTCTTCCAAGTCAGAAAATCAAAAGCTCAAAACTCTATCAAACAACCATAGATTAACACGTTTCCAAGGATATAGACTGTAAAATAGAGATAAATTTTGACTCACCTAAGCTAAACATTGCCATTCCAAGCCCAGCATCAGAGAGAATGGAGATTGATTGTGCTATTATTCTAGGCATAGACACATGCCAACTGCAAATTCACACACACATTAAAGAGATTGTTAATTAACAAGAAATTAAAATCACAAAAACACCGGCTTTAAAGTTTCAAACACGGTACCGAAAGGCAATAAGAGACCAAGCAAGGCCAATGAGACTTGAATATGTGTTTGGATTTCTAATCAGCCTTCTCCACACCATGATTAAGATCAAACGTGTCATAACACTCGTCGGAGGCATTTGTTTCGCCGCCCCACTCTCCGGAGCTGCAGCGGCGGCGGCGGTGTTGGTACTCGAGCCGAGCTTGTGGAGTCCTATAGGAACATGTTCTTCTTTCTCATTGTCTACCTCAACTCTCCTTTGGAAATTCAACTCTTCCCCTATGAACTTCCCCTCACTTTCAGCAACTGATTAATCAAAATCACAACAATAATTTCTCGTTAAATACATTGAATAAGGTTTTTGATTATTGGGTTTTTTTTTGTGATTTTACCTTTTTTCTCCCCATTCTGTGGGTGATCGGCGATGAACATCCTGATTTCCTTGGCGTTTTGATCGGAGCGTCCAATTTGTTCATCGTTCCCGTTGAATACATGGAGACCGTCAGTTTCTGAAACTGGCGAAGCGCTCGAACTCCATACGAACATGTGAAGCTCCTTCGCGTCATGGCTGGCTTTACTCGTCGGACCGCCGTTCTGCGGCGGCGGCTGCTGCTGCTGCTGCAGTGGTTGTGTTTTACCGCTCTTCGTGAACTCTGGATTCGGCGCTGGATAGAAACCGAACCTCGGAGAATTCGCGGTCGGGATAGCGGAACTCTCTTCGAAATTTGACGGTCGAGGTGTCGGACCTCTAGACGATTGAACGGAATACAACTCCGGCTGTCCGAAATTGGAGTGCCGTCCTTGATATCCCATCAGAGAGTAGAAATCCGAGTGGTTGAAATTCGAACCTCGTGGAGTAGGGTTTCTTGAAGAGCTTAAACTGTAAATCTCTGCTCCGGTGAGATTCGACGGCCGAGGCGTCAACGCTGGGAGTGAACAAGGCCCTAACGACCGCCGTGAAGCGTTTGATTTCCTCACAGTAACGTGAAGCTTACCGTCGTTGCCAATTTCAGCGTCGGTTTCAAGAAAATCCCTCCCGTCCAACGAAACCACATCAGAATCGACTTTGAAGGAAACAATGGAAGCCGCAGTTTCGGGAAATTGCTCCATAATCAGAATCTTCGCTCCACGATACTCAAACAGAAAAAGCAAAAGCGTGTACCAAATAATGCACTGCATAACAACAACTTGAACCATCAAACTTCCGGAGTTACCTCCATACATAGCCTGTAATAGAGGAATCCCCATCACCAGCGTATTCGGCAGAGTTGAAAGCGAGAAAATCGTAATCATCCACTCCAGACTTCCATTTTTAGTGAAATTCGCCCAAATTGTAAGAGCAACAAGCATGATGATCTTCTGCAGAGTATCAGCAGCGATGAACCGGAAGTTCATAGCATAAGGATCGTTAGTAGAGATGAAATGAAACGAAAGCAAAGGGACGGCAAAGATGGCAACAAAGCGGTTGATGCCGGAGCACTGGTCCGGCGAGAAGATCCTCCACCAACGAACAGAGCCGTAGGCCAAAATCATAGCTACATACAGAGGAATGACCGCCGTCAAGACAGTGTACAAATCCTTACCGGTGATCATCTCCGGCGAGGAAAACAATGAATGGGGGCTTGTTTAGAGCTTCAAACTGAAGTGGGTCTGAAGGGAAGTGGGTGAAAATTCGATTCTCGAGAAGAAAACCGTTAGACAACGAACAGCAGAGAATTATTTGGATGGTTGCAAAGCAGAGGAGAGCTGGAAATTGGGTTCCACCGTGAAGGAGTGAGTGAGTGATTTGTAGGAGAGAGGGAAAATGGAAGAAGAATATATATTTATATATAGAGAGAAGAAAAAGAGATAGATTGAGGAGATGTTGTGGCTAAGAAGGGGTGGGTGGAATGGAGCGGTGGCGTTTGGGTTCTTTTGGTTCCTTACCTTTATGACTTTTTGGGCTTTTTTTAGGGGACCATTCCCTATAGAATCGGGACACTACTCCTCTAACTAACTATACCATGTGGTTGTCTTCTCACTTTGAACCCAACCCTTGAGTTAACTTTTAACTTCCTTTCCCAACACTATGTGATTTCGGTATTTCTTTTTCTACTACAATACAAAAGAATTTATAGATATAACAAATTTTAGATTTAGCTCTCGAGTCTATTAGTGAAGACTATCTCAATGGTAGTAATCTATTAGTGATAGATTCTATCATTAGTAGGAATCAATTAACTATAGAGTTATCTAACGATAAATTTTGCTATATTTGCAATTTTTTACAATGTTGTCATATACTTAATTATTAACTCTAAGAGGGTGTTTGGGGTGAGAAATGAGATGAGTTGAGTTGAGATATGAACTCAACTCATTGTTTGGGAGGTCAACTTCATATGTCACCAACATTTTATACCATGTCTGCCAATAGTGCACACAGCTGTCATCACCACTAATGCGTCATTGCTCAACTCCCGCGACCAACTCCAACGACCACCTTCAGTGGCCAGCTCTGGCGACCACCTCCGACGGCCAAGCCAACTCCGGCGACCACCTTCGACGGCCAACTTTCGATGACCACCTCCAACAGCCAAATCCAGTAACCTCCTCCGACAACCAACTTCAGCAACCATTGCCTGTGGCTAACTCCAACAACATTCAACCACCACTATTGACGGCCAACTTCAACAACCTTTCGATGGTGGCCACTCCACTAACTCCGACAACCATTATCTTAAATTATGACTACTACAAATTTGGCTATGTTGACACATGTGTTTTTTGTTTTGTTAATGTTCGTGACATAAAAGCGTCAATAAACCCTTAATTTAAAGCTTAAAAATAAGTATTAATTTAAGCATACATGTAAAACATTAATAAATATTTGTATTTAAGTTGATGCACAAAATTGTCAATAAAAACATATTTGTTAACACAAAAGTACGTAAGTTCCTTCAAAATGTTAAATTTTCGGTTTTTTAATTAGCTAATACTATTTTATAGTCGTTCTTTATAGTAATTTAACATTAATAAAAATCACTTTTATCATATAAGAAGTCAAACAAACTTGTATGTAAAAATACTTTTGAGAAAAATTGTCAAATGCATGAGTTTTTTTTTTTTTTTTTTAAAGTTTTTATCAAAAATGTTAAAATAAAAATAACTTAACTAGAAACGTCACATGCACAAATTTGTAAAATGATTCTTTAAATTAAAAAAAAAAAAAAAATTTGAAATGCATGATCCAAAAGTAAACCTTAAACTCCATTTTTCAAAACTCCCAACAATACATGTGTGCTTAAAAAACAATAAAATAAAATGCAATTTATAGTTTATTAATATATATATGTAGAATTATTAGATAAAAAAATTTCAAACAAGAATAATCATCATAAAGATTGATTATTTATGTAAAAAAAAAAAAACTATATCAAATGCTCCTGACATATGAACTCAGCATCCCAAATACAAAACACAGACATATCTCCACGAGCATATAAACTCCACAGAAAAATGAACTTCATACATATGAGGTCAACTCAGCGCGCTAGACAGCTCCTAAAAGTGTTACCTATTTTAATTATTTTTTTTCTCTTTTTTTTTTTAGGACAGTTCAAACATGAAAAATACGGATTCCAAGGGGTTGTATTTACTCAAAATTCTCTATTATTTGTAACTTTTTTAATAATAAAACTACTGGTCTACTTTAACTAGTTTGACTTTATGCTCAAGTTTACGCTTTACTCATTTTAAATGGTTAAAAGTATGATGCCTTTGTCATCTTAGGCCATGTCTTAAAAGGAAGAAGAAGGGGGAAAATGATGTGTATACAAAGAACTTGCATGTGGAGAGTTTTCTTTTTTTTTTTTTTTTAAGTTAGAGGGTATGAGAATATTTGGAAAAAGATTAGTTAGAAGGACGCTAGAGTGAGAAATGATGAGCATGTAGGAGAACTTTTTTTCCTTTTTTTTTAATAATATTGGAGTAGGAAAATCAAGTATTTAACTTTGAAGATAATAATACAAGTTGTATACCAGTTGATTGAGCTGAATTATTTCGACATGTAGAGGAAGTTAGTATGGGAAAAGTTATATGGTAGGACATAAATTAGAGGAAAGTGGGTGTAGAGAGAAATTTGTAAAACAAAGTGAATGGATAGATAAGTTCAAGAGAAAATATATAATGTGCACGTGTAGAGGAAGTTAGTATAAAAAAGCATATGTAAAATAAAGAGAAGGTTGTTGTAGAGAGACGTTTGTAAGAGAAGGTGGGCATAATACATTCAATAGGTTCATGTTTGGAGAGAATAGCCATGGGTAACTAATCATATTTTTTATTTAGGTATAAATCTTTGCGATTTTATGATTGATTTTAGTTACTTAAATTATGAAATCAATAGAGGTATTATCCATTACTTATAAATTATATCTTTTTATTTATATGGTCAATGTAGGACAATAATTGTCATCCAAACTTGACGATTAGAGAAAAATGATATTTGAATTTTTATGTAAAAGGATGATTATCGTAAAAATAAATAGATTTTTGCCCAAAGTAAAATAAGGTCATATATATATATATATATATATATATATATATATATATATATATATATATATATATATATATTTATTTATTTATTTATTTATTTATTAATTTTTAAAAGTTTTTATCAACTAAATATATATATTATAGATTCAATGAAGAATCCTAGCAATAAATTAACGAGAGAAATAGTGTATGCATGTTTCTATATATGTAAGAATAATCCTATAAATAATTAAAGTGAAATAAGTTTTTAGATATATAATAATCGACAAATATAATCTAAGTATAATATAAATAATCAGATATCTCAACCACAGTTTTTGTTGGCTGATATAAAAAAAATTGTAATTTTATTGATAGATTAAAAGTTCAGAATCTCCCTCCCTGCGTATTATTAATTTAATAATGATAATTAATATGAATTATATTGTTTGTGATGGTGGGATAAACATACTCTTTTAATCTAGTTTTTTTGCAAATTTGATAAAAGAGAGCGGTTAGAGGTGGAAAATTCAAACCACATACATTATAGTCGATGTTAAACCATGTTCGTTTTGACCTTCAACCTTAAATTTAGACATTCATGGAAGTATATATAAAATTGAATGACATCCAAATTACATGACCCAAAATAGTTTTTCAAGTAATAAATGATCAAATACATATGATTTCACAAGTGAGTAAAACTTGAACCTATAAATTATAGGGGCACTCTGCAAGAATAGCAAAAAATATTCTTAAATTTACAAATACTACAAGAAATTTGTCTTTTTCCGACGACCAAAACCGTCGGGAAAAGTCAAAAAGCCGTCGGGATTGTCGTTGAGAAAGCCTTTTTCCAACGGAAAAAAGTCATTCCGTCAAGAATTAATGATTTCTCGATGAAAAACTCCAACTGGTTCTCTCCCGACGCACACAAGCTAGCATCGGGAAAAGTGACTTCTCCCGACGCCAAAGATGACTTTATGGTGTTGGGAAAATGGCTTCTCCCGATGGTTGGGCATCGAGAGAAATCATTTCTCTGGACGATAAGGCATCGGGAGAAATTTTCTCCCGATGGTTCGGTGTCGCGAATAATAGCTTTTCCCGACAGTTTGGCGTCAGGAGAAAGTGTTTCTCCCGATGGTTATGTGTCGGGAGAAATGCTTTCTCCTGACACAATGCAACATAATTAGCATTGGGAAAAGCCAACAAATGAGCATCAGGAGGGGTATTTTTTATATTAAATTTTTATAATTTATTAAATACCAAACCTGTTTATAATTTGTTAAATATCCAACTTGTTTATAATTTATCAAATATCAAACCTATTTATAATTTATCAAATATCAAACCTGTTTAAATTCAACGTTTAATTAATTTTCTTCCATAACATTAACACTGAAATAACAATACATAGTGTCTTAAAAACTACATAATTAAAACATAAACACCAAAATGACATTTAAAATTATCTTAAACATTACATAGTATCTATAAAACATTAAAACCAAATAACATTACAGATCTACAAATTACATGCCTACAACCTAAACTTTGCTTTTCCGAGAGATCTATCTTGATTCTAGTCCTTCGAGGTACCTACAAAATACAAACTTAAACATTATACATTTACCTATACACTAATATCAACAATTATATAAAACTTAAACATAACTATGCACTTATTCACATATTAATCTCAAATGCAATAGAAAACTTACACTTAAATTTAGTAACATTATAACATATACCAATCTCCAACCTAATCTCAAACTCAATAAAATTCAACTCAAACTTAAATATAACCATGCACTTACTCTTGTACCCCCCCCCCCCCCCCCCCGCCAACTATTCGTTCATTATTAACGCTTCCGCTATAGAACTCTCAAGACTTGCTTTGTTTCTTACATATTGTTTCAACGTCCGTAAACTTCTTTTGATAGGGTACATCCAACTATAGCTAACTGAACCCGCAAATTTTGTTTCATAGGACAGATGGACTGCTAGGTGTACCATCACATCGAAAAATGCTAGTGGAAATATCTTTTCCAACTTACAAAGTATGATTATAATGTCTCCTTGCAAGCGATCTAAATCACCTATGGATATTGTTTTTGTATATAGGTCACAAAAGAATTTGCATAACTCAACAATAGTAGTTGACACATCTTTTTTTAGATACGCTCGAATGCCAATTGGTAGAAGCCTCTGAAGCAAAACGGGAAAGTAACTTTTCCCAACAGTTTTTTTGGCGTTGGGAAAAATTTCATTGGGAAAACCCAAATCTCTTGTAGTGAATTTAGCAATGTTTTTTCAAAATTTGTAAATATTGGCAAAAGAAACAAAAACATATTTCTATTTTTATTATTCCAAATTTACCCTTATTGATATATCAGCATGTATATTAATTATATATATGATATACTTTATATTGGTATATCAATTGACCAATATACCAAACATAAACTATATAAGTTATACAATGGATATACCAAATTTATTATTCAAAAATCATATTTATTACTCAAGAAGCTTTGGTTGCTTTACTATTATTGGTAGACTTAATTTCAATTGATATACTATTGATACACTAATGATATACTTGAAATTATTAGTTATTAATCAATATTGATAAACTAATGTACTTTGAATGAATATTGAATAAGTTCCTAACTATAACTACTAATGCACTAATGATATATTAAATGTGATTTTTTTCTTCTAAATCAAGTATATCTATCAATTAATATATGAAATATGAAATATTTGTTATACAATTGATATACAAAATTAAATATAATTTATATACCATTAAAACCGTAGCAAAAATTTGAAAATAAAACAGATTAACTAATATAATCTATATTTGGTATATCACTTGACAAAATTAATGCATTTAACATGTACCCATTGACATCAAAATTGAATTAATCAAATGAAAATAACTCTATATAAACAAAAAAAAAAAAAATTATCATAATCGAAGAAACAACTTCGACCATAACACAATTAAAGTACATGTATAAATGATATTCTTTAAATAAAGTATATCAGTTGATTGATATACCAAATATAATGTATATTGGTTGACTAACATATCAAAATAGAAAGTATATCAAATATACCTATTGATATATAACTGAGGGTAAAATTTTAAAAATAAAAAAATCGAGAATCGAGTTTAAATTATTTTACTATATTTCCAATCTTAGAAAACTAATGATATATATTCGTAAATAACCTTATACCTTTTGCTACCCATTGTTATTTCCATAAATCATAAGCTTAATGATATTAAGTTAGGGACATTTTTAAATATAGGAAAATGAATCAAAATATTTATAAATATAGCAAAATTTTATTAACTATTGGCGACAAACTACGATAAATGTCTATTTGTGTCATGATAAACACAGATAGTAGTCTGCAATAGACAACAGTAATTTGCTATTATTCGTAAATATAATTAAATAATTTTGTTATTTAAAATAAATTTATTTAAATTGATTATCAATATTTATTAGCGATGTTAAAGTTTTTCCTTTCGTGCATTGCGTAAATAATCATATGAAAAGCATATGATCATCACTATCTACAAAGTCAATATTTCACAAATGGTTGACACTATAGGTAGATGAAAGGATCGTTTTTCTCTTAGTGTTTGAAAATTTACGACAATACTTGACAACTATGACGTCTTGAATTGGGGCAAAGCTACAACATTAGGGTTATTCTTTAGGGGATATATATTTCTCAGACGAACCACTTTCAAGATAGAGATACTCAATGACATGAATGTGGATTTGGACTCTTGCAATATTTTTTGGAATAATTTCAAAAGGTGGTCAAAGGAGGGGGGGGGGGGGGGGGGG
>QLSR01000207.1:833600-931587 GCA_031780015.1 Citrullus colocynthis
GAGGGGGGGGGGGGGGGGGGGGGGGGGGGCTTTTAATTCTTAAAAAATTGATAATTTATGGATATTTACCAACATTAAAACCCCCGTATCATAACTATTTTACCTTTTTTTTTTTTTAAATTAAGTATATAAACACTTCTTCCAATTTTAGGTGTCTTGCTTTGTTATCTATGTTTTTGTCAATGTTTTAAAAGTAAGTCAAATTTTGAAAACTAAAAATAGAATTTGGCTAAAAATTCCAACTGTTTTACTTAAAAAAAAATGTAAACCATGAAAAAAAAAAAGAAAAAGAATTCCAAGTGATTCTGAATATGATGAATATGACGGAAGTGATTTTTATGATTTTAAAAAATCACTCTCTCGTGCATGCTTTGATGCTGCATAATATCAAACACTTTTCACTATTATTATTTTCTTTTACCTACTCATGAATCCATAGGTCTGGTTAAATGTATTTATAGAACTTATAAGGAAGATTGAGCTAATGCTCAACAAAAAAAACTTTTTGATTCTTCTCACCTTGAGACCTTTAAGGTAGATAACGAAACGCAACTAGAATTTTACCCTAAGAAATGTGAAAGAGTAAATTATGCTTATTAATTCTGGTCTCTAGCTTAGACAAAGCTTTAATAAAGTCAAATGGATTCGAGAGCGTAGCTAAGCATGGATCTTTTCCACTTGGTTAAGGTACCATAATAGTCTAGGGTTTCACATTGATAAAATGATGTATAGAGATGTTTATTTTTCTATCAAGAATCCCTATTTAGGTGGAGAGTGGAGAATGGTGAAGGGATTGAACAAAAATTTTCTTGATCCCCATCCTTGCCCTGCGTTGTTCTTTCTTAATTTATTATTATAATTATTACTAGGGAAATTATCTTAAATGACAAAACTACATATTTATAACTAATAGTAAAATATACAGTCTATCTACGATAGACCGCAATAGATCGCAATAGACTACTATTTGTGTCTATCACAATCTACTGAGATCTATCGCAGATAGACAGTGAGATTTTGTTATATTTGTAAATATTTTGGTTCCTGTTGCTATATTTAAAAAGTGCCCTTATTGTTATGCATTTATTATTATTATTATATAAATGTTACATAATTAAAATTTTAAATTTTTTTGTTTAATGGCCAAGATAATAGATATATATGTTTGAATTGAACATTTAAATTTATATTATATATATGATTTGGGAGTAATCATATCAATGAAAATCTTTGGGCAAAAATTTTAACTACTTTCAGAAATTTTGAGTTATTGCAATGAGTGCACAATGTGACCCAAGATGTTAATAACAATAGTAATAACAAGAGAAAGAGAGAGAGAAAAATAACACAAGAAATTGATAGCCCACTTCGGTGTAATCACACCTACATTTGGGAGGCGATGTGCCTGAATGAAAAGAATTTCACTAGATAATTTATATGTATACAACTTCACTGAAATACTCTTACAAGAGTAATGTAACAAACTATAATATCTAGTGAGGAGAATTAGGCTCTCCCTAAATTAAACACTCCCTCCAAAAGAGTATTCGGATTAGGCTCCCCCTGAATTTGATGCTATCAAGACGCAACTCTTCTATCTTTTCATTCCTTGATTGAACCTCGTTCACACTCTTCTATCTTTTCATTCGTTGATTGAACCTCGTTCAATGAGAGATATTCACGATACAAACAGTAGAAGCAACACCCAGAAATCTATCACATGAATTACTCAGAACGATATTATTTGCGAGACTGTGGTAACACAACCGAGATTATGCAGCAACGTCTTCTGCAAAACATACCTCTATCAAAAGTGGCTTAACCTAGCAGCGAGACAGCCGACAAACATATATAATACATAAAAGGAAACCACCCGAATAATACGGGAAGAAGATCACCTTCAAAATGGGAAGAATAAAATAAGTCGAATAAGGAAAGATATAATCTCCAAAAATACAAGTCACGCAACAAAATAGCAACAATAACAGTAATAAGATAAAAGAAAATATCAGTAGTCAACTAAAACATTAACACTTCCCAAAATAGTTATTTAAGTTAGTTGATTTTTTTTTTTAAAAAATAAAAAAGTAAAAGATTTTTTAAAAAAATCTAATCTCCATGAATTTCTCGTAGAGATCTTTGCGTCCAACCTCGTAAAATTAAATGGAGTATTTCATTGGAAATGAATGAGAGCAAAGAAGTAATTTCTAGTCCCATCTTGTGATATCTCTAGGTTTATACCTAACTTTGAGCTTTGACACCAAATCATCAAGATTCTTTTTTTTTTTTTTCTTTTTTTAACTTTTAGAAACATTTAATTTCACAAATCATTAAGGATTAAAATATCGATAACGATATCGACATTTCAATTTTATGGATATATCAATAAATGTATTGACAAAATATCAATATCCACATATATTTCTATAAATCATGAATTTTATAAAATTTATTTAGATTAATAATTAGATAAAAAATAGAAGTTTGGTCATCGAGGATTTGTGCTCTTTTATGAATTGTAGTCCATTGGTTCTCACATTTGTTTCGGGATATGTCGAACCAAGTGATCACGATTTTTTCACATTTTTCACATGAAATGATCAGAGTATTCTAACGCTAAATTATTCTTTCCATCTTCTTGTACTCTTAATAAGATATTCGCCTAATGGTATATATAAATAATAAATTGATGTCATTTTATCCTTACATTCTATATATTTATTCCTTAGCCTCTTCTCTTGGATTGACCTTAAATCAAATATTATCTATTATTTTGTTTACAAATAAATAATTTTCCATCTCCTCATACTCGAAAAGATGTTTGCCTTCAATTTCCCACACCCTCATCCCTTGTTTAAAACTCTAAGTTAAAAAATAATAATAATAATAAAAAAAAAAATACAAATTTGGCCATTGAATTTTTAGGATTCTATCTCAAATTCTACCTATTTGAGTCCTAGTTTAATGGATAAGACAAACCATCTCATGGTTCTCAACAAAATAAGAATAAAAATAAAAATAAAGTTAAATAAGGTTATATAAATACTCTCATACGAAAAAAAAAATTGAGGTTATCTATATAATTTATTTTAAAATTTATTCTTTTTGAACTTAAAAAAATTTAAACAAATTGATCGCCATATTAACGTTAGGAACAATTTTAAACTTATCTTTTAATTTGAAAGTTATTTTTGTAATGAGATACTAACGATTTTTGTTCATATACTTAGGGTCAAGATATTCTTTAACTTTTTTTTTTAGTTAAGGGTATTTTTGGAATAAAACATTAACGATTTTCATCCAAAATATTTTTTAAACTTTTTTTTAATTTTAAGAGTATTTTTGAATCGTTTGAAAGTTTAAGGATATTTTTAACACAAAATGCATAGTTCAAAGGCATTTTCTATAATTTAGTCTAAACCTTTTTAAAAAAATCCTTATATTTTCTGAGAAATATAAAAAAGATGTTCATAAATTCTTGTATTGAAATGATGTGGGTAATTGTTTTATATGACAAAATTGTTGGATATATTTACAAATATAACAAAATATAACTGGACATTGATAGATAATATTAGTCTATTATTGACATTTTGCTATATTTGTAAATATTTTGGTTTATTTTGCTATATTTAAAAATAATCATTCATATTTTAAAACAATAGTTAGATTGCCCATTTGTAAATCTACACATTATAAATTAACTCTTTTTTTTTTTTTAATTTTAAAAAATTGGCTTGCATTTTTAAATTGTTTTTAAACAGTAGATAGTAGAAAATAGATAATAAAACAAGAAAACTATATAAGAAAGTAGTGTCAATAGGCTTAATTTTTAAATAAAAAAAAAGTGTTATTAAGACCTCATTTGAACCATTTAATTTTTTTAGTTGGTTTCTAAAAATTGCGCTTGTTAGCCATAATTTTCTTAGCATGGTTTTCATTTTTTTTTCAATAAGTATTTAAATTTTTAACTAAATTTCAAAAATTAAAACAAAAATTTAAAACTATTTTCAAAACATCACTTGAATTTGAAAACAATCCTAAAATGAATATAATGAAACCAACAAACCAATAAAAATAGTGTTTAACTTAATTTTCAAACCATAATAGTTCTCGAAACAAAGACCAAAATTATCAAACACAATTTAGAAAAGCTAGTGAACAAACTTGTAATTTAACACCCAAAAAGAAGAAGAAGAAGAAGAAGAAGAAGAAGAAGAAGAAGAAGAAGAAGCATACTTCAAGACGAGGTCATTCGTCAATTTTGAACCTCTCCAATTTACCCTAAATAGCACTATTTTTATTAAATAATGGAATTCGTTATATAAAAAAGTGACAGTTTCAGCCACACATTATCATTTAACAGTAAATTACCAAGTCATCATTATAACATAATCTTGCACGAAATCTCAACTCCAATCCCTCCTAGTGCTGCAACCAATACCAATTTTGGTTTCCAATTTTATGAGTAAAACATGCATTACATTACATTATTCATACTTCAGTCAAGCACAAAAATAGGAAAACCCACAAACCACACACATTATCAACAAAACTTCTTCCCCGTCAGTTAACGGCAACCTTTCAACTAACTACTACTGAAAACTTTACCCCCGTTTCTTACTTTACACATACTTCCTCACACGTTAGTAGGTATCTTCCTACATATCACTATTAAAAATTTACAACTATTTAACTTTTGAGGGAAAAAAAAAACTCTACTTTGGGGGGGAGGGGTGGTCATGTACGTTTTCTTTTGAGTTTGTTAAAATTTGGTTTCATTAGTTGAGATTGAGTACCTGTGAAGCCATGGTCTCGGCCCAGAACTGGCACCAACGGGATTGGTGGCTTTTTTGTTGGAGCATTTGAATCAACCAAGCCAATGGTAAGAGTATTAGGAGATGTAATCTTAGTTCTCTGTCTTGGTTCCTCAAGTCTCTCTAAAATCCTTGACGTTTTCGCAGCCAGTTGTTTGTTGCCATCTGGAAGCGACAGAGAAAATCCATCCAACTTGTCTTTAGAAACATAAACTGGACATGTTTCAGGGAATTGATGGGTTACTAGCTGCTCCCAAGTTTCAGCAACTCCAGCTTCTGTGCCATCCATTGCGGTTACAATTCCAACGTCTTTTACTGAGTTTACAGCTCCTTTCAAAGAATCTGGGCCATTCGATTCATTGCCGCCGTCCCTTGCGGTTACAGTTTCAATGTCTTTTACAGAATTCACAGTTCTTTTCAAACAATCTTGGTCGTTCGTTTCATTACCGGAGGTTCCCTCTTCTGCTGTAGGAGTTAATGACCTGTACACCAAGAAAGTTCGATTTTTTAGCTCTAGTAATCATCATTATAGCCAATATTTCGAAAAGTAAATTAAGGGCTACGCAATTGGGCGATACAGAATGTGAGCAATACATTTTTTTTCTTTCTCAAATGTGATGACGTATTAAGTTTGGTAAGAAATCTCGACAAATTTCCTTGAAATGTGGAATGTGGCACAGAAATGCGACACATATTATTGAAGGCGACAATGCTGTATGTTACCTTTGTCTCTAGGAAATTATTTGACATTATTTAGATTTCAGAAAGAGGATAATCGTAATCCAGGAACCTCCTGCGTTCTTTAATCAGAAAACCAATATGGATTAGATTTCGTTTGACTCTGAGAGCATTCATCACCAGTCCAGAAAGTAGAGCCAGCTAGGATAATATTTTATTTAGAATTTGTTTCTAGTTTTGTAATTTTGACAATAATAATTAGGTGGATAACAACATTTTTAAAAAATTACAAATATAGCAAAATCTATCCATGATAGACTCTATCACTAATAGACCCCGTTACTAATATGATCCGATAGACTTTGAAAGCAAAATATAAATTTTGCTATATTTACATTTTTTTTTTTTGCACTATGCTATATATACAAATACTTTGAACCTAAACCTAATTCCTATATTTGCAATTGTCCCTAATTTAATTCCAAAACTCTTTTGAAATATTTTCCAAACTTTAGAGTTTGTTTTAGAATTTGAACTACTGCTAGGGCAATTTGGTGTGATAGGAATAAAGTTCTCCATTTTGTGCTGCTTCCATCCGTGGAGTTCGGTTGTGAATGGATTTTGGATTATTTGAATTATGTGGGCAGTAAATCTGTTGAAGGAAAGGCTACATGTTTGTGTTAGTAGGTTCATCTGAACATTGATATCAGTGTGCGTTATCTTTTTGTTGATGCTTCATGCTCGGAGACTTCAACGAGGATTGGTTTTGGTGGGATCTTCCCCGATTTTTCGAGGCTATTTTGGTATCTCTTTTTCGGCATCATGAGTTCTTATCTAGTGTTTTGGGGGCTGAAGTCTGTGGCTATTTTTAAAGATCTTCGTTTGGCTAGCAGAATGGGTTTTTCTCATATTATGATCTTATCGGATTCGCTAACTATGATTAAGATTCTTCAGGGAAGTTCAGAGCCTTTGATAGAGGTGACTAATCAGGTTGCTGATATTAGGAATATTTTGCATGTATTCTGAACAGTGACCTCTACCTTTGTTCTGAGAAAACAGAATTCATTGGCCCATGCGTTAGCAGGAGACGGTTTCTTGGGCTCTAGGCTTTCGTGGCTCAGTTTGTTTTCTCCTGAGTTAGGTTCTTCCTGATTTGTTTGTTTCTGTTGTTTCAAAAAAACATGTATACGTTTTTAACATTTGACTAAATTTTCAAAATCTACTTTTAACCGGTGGAAAACTAAATAAAGAGAACAGAGTAGCAAATAGTTTTCAGACGTTTAATTTTTAAAACGAAAGAAAAAACGAAAATTTAAAATGTAATTAATTCAATTCATTCCCACCTTGGCTAAGTTAAAAAAAGTTATATAATATGACTACCTGAACGCCAAACTTTCTTTCACAAGAACGTTCAGTTTTCGGTGGAGGCCTCTTTCATGCAACAACGGGTTGTAGTCTTTTAGTTCAACCTGAAAATGTGAAAGAAAATACTTTAAAACCCTACGAAGATATAATGGGAAAGAATGCCATAATTGCATCTTACTTCTTCCGCAGATTGTATAATAATGCACCTAAAAAAGTTTGAAGACAAATTCAACCTTCTCCAATGAGACTAGAATGGAACTCTGGATCTCCTCGCTCACATGAGCGGCAATCAAAGTTTTGATATCTGGTACATAGCGAACTTCCTCAGAGCCAGCAAGACGCTGCAATTTTCCCTTAATAATTCAGAGACAAACTGAAAAGAAAGCTAAACTAAAATGTGTTTGGCACCCTTTGTAGCTGATCGTGGGGAATTGATTCCAAATCAAAATGATAAAACAAAAAAAGTGATAGGTAAAGACAGTTATCATTACATAAAGAAAAGAAAACACTTCATATGTCATAATAAAGATTCGATTATTACCCTAAGAAACATTGATCCATTTTGCGACGGCTGTAGAACATAATAGCAAGGAAAAGTAGATTCATTCAAGGTCTCCATATTCCAATTTGAAAGGCAAACCAACCCCTGATCTAGTGAGTGGAGAGCACCACAAAGTCCTTGAAAAGCTACCAAATAAAGAAAGGAATAAAGATGTAATAAATAGATATCAGTTTCATATGAAACCAGGGGCGAAGGGATAATAAGGCGATGTCATATAAAGCATTTGACCAAAAGCACAATGAAACAAATAAGTAGGGGTAGTCCTATGCACCTAAAGCATTCAACGCAAACCGATCATTTCCTGCTGAAGCAGATTCTAACTCACATAAAGGTGATGGAACTACAACATAGGCGGCTCCCATAATAACACCTACATCAAATTGTCAAAACTTAGAAAAAGAGATTCCATATAGGTGACTACTTTTTATTGAATGATTGATGAAAGAAGTTAAAGGTTGGGAAGAAAATCAAAGATGACCGCCGGTCTCTAGTGTACGTGCAAACATTAATATTACTTTATTATTTATGTCATGTTCTGGGTTAGTCAGAAAAGTCACCAACCCATAACCTTCAAGTCAACTTAAAGGGAACTAGGATAGGTTTTTATGTTAAAAAAAATAAAAGTAGGTAAGATGACCAATTATTAATGATACTTTACATAACGGTTATATGTAACAGTGTCTAATTTTCGTTTGAAAAACTATTTTGGAAGAATCATAGATGTACGACCCAAACATGAGAAGTCAGAAGAGTAATAAATTGAGCTCAAAAAGCTTCTTCCACGACTTGGGTAGTGGAGTCAGGAAAGGAAAGTATCAGACAAATGCTAATTTCAGCATACATTCCCTTATATCTCAAGGAAAATTCCCACATTGTAAACATGTCAATAAGGAAGGCAGATGGGAGGGCAATTGACAAAAGATAAGCTTAATTCAGAACCTACTTACTTTCGCATAAGGTTCCCAAGTTGGTTCGTTGTACAATGTCAAATTTAATTTGTGAAGAATATTGTTGAGACTTGGTAAGGCACTGAGCTGACGGCAGAAACAGGATTGTTTTCTCTCCAACTTTTGTTGAGTTTTCCAAAACGTCAGAGGTTTCCAGAAAATCCCCACTAATTGCGCAGGAAGATTCCTTTATCCCTTTTCTGTAGACTTCTAATGGCATACCATGACATCTACATGTCTACAACATTTTCAGTAACAGTTAAAATTCTTACCCAAAGCCTAAGAATACAGAATAAAGCATTCAGTTTGGCATTTGATATTTTGCTCTATTCCTACTTAGGAGAATATTAAGTCTACTATTGAACTCCCAGAAATGGACACTGGACACTATTATACAATTTCAATTTGCAACATTTGCAAATAAAGATAATTCAAATTTGAGCTATTTCTTCTTATTAGAAATTTTGAAATATTAAAGGATAACTACCCAATAAATCACAAGTATTTCAAGGTGCTTGGATCCTCCCTCTTGAGAACTCTCTCACGCCCGAATTCACTCACTAAAATAATGTCTACCTCTCCTTATTCACTCCCTCAATTTATAACAAATCCCCTGCCAACTCTCTTCTCTAATTACTACTATACCCTTAATATCTTAATAATACTCCAATAGCATCCCTATCAGAACGGAAATGTTGGTTTTTTATGATTGATTAATTGACTTGCATCTGTAATGTTTTTACTCTCGGTTGCTGGTTGTTGTTTTACAATCCCCACAGTTAATTTGCTATTGACTGTTAGCTCGGGGTGCTGGTTAGACAGTTGGCGTGGAAACTAACTTGATATATATTGTTTACATGGAGTGTACTAATAAGAGTGCGTAGTGTGAGTGTATGCTTGATTGTATTAATCTCGGCTCCCTCTCATAATTCCAGTGAATGAAATCTCTCCCTCTCTAATTCAAAAATGGACGTAGACTTCAGTCGATTATTCTTTTCCTTTCTTCTTAATCACTTGTTTTTGTTTTTGTTTCAGAATTGTGATAATTTTCAACAACAACCGGAAATAAGTCCATGAATGCTTGAACTTGGTTAGCTTTTTGCTTCTCTACTGAAGCAAATTGAATGAGCTTATCAGCTACTGCATGAAAATACAACTCTCTTAATCCTAGCCAAAAATAAATAAATAAATAAAGTTTCTATTTATATGATACACTGAATAACAGACAATAGAGGATGGCTTGTTGGCTGCAACCAAACGTTAAAACAGTTCTCTAACAATAACAATTTATTTCCCGTTGTTTAAAATCTCATATTATTTAACAATTTAGTCACAGTAATTTGTCAACACATTGGTCCCTAAGCAGTTTAGTGATTCTCTATGTAAAACAACCTACATAAAACCTGAACAATATTTTACATAGTAATGAGTAATTCATCCCGATGTTAAACTAGAGAAACTAGATTGTTACATATTAAGTTCCATGAACTAGATCAAATTTGAAAGAACCTCAATGAAGTCAATAGTTCAATAAAGTATCCGAGGGCAAGACAACAGAATATGCCGAATTCGGTTGCAGGACAGTAAAAATGTTAGACAAAAAATCAATAATCTGGTTGACAGAATATACCTGACAAGGAGAAAAACCATCAATCATCTGTGTGACTGTCATATATAAGTTGCAGGTTATCTGGTTCGTGGAATAAATGAGGTTTCCTTTGAAATCAAAGCAAGCTATTAATGGTTCCTTCATATCATCCTTGAGGTCTTCCAACCATCGTCTCACGAGACTTTGAAATATTCTGACATCTGCAAATTTGTAAAACATTTTAAACATTAGCTTCTTATATCAGCTCAATCCACCGCCAATAGACAGCTACGATGCACTAGATATAGAAAATAAAGAGGATTACAATTTGTGATGTGAAGGTGCCTAAAGAGGCGAAAAAATGAATCCATAACTACAGTAAACAATTATGGTTAAACAGACCAATAGACAATTAAGGCAGGATGATTTCTTAATGAGGACCAACCAATAGACCAAGAGGATTGATGCTGATATGCATTAGTCACCCCCAATGGTCAATGAAGATATATCCTTTATACAATTTTCCCCGTCATCAAGATTGCTCTACGACTTCCATTTTTATATTGGATCAGAAATGGTTGACATTTTCCACTTGTAAATGAACAAGATATGCACCAACTATTAAGAATTTGTGGAATTGTTGTTTCTCATTAATTAAAAGTAATCACGTGAAAGATCACCACAGTACTCAACGCCTACAGAGTAAGGACAGCTCATAAACTCTTGGAACTTAATTTCTTTTCACATAATATGTGTGGGAGAGTAAACCATTGTTCAACGTCTACCTGGAAGGTATAATTTAAGAGAGCAGCCATCAAAGGCAGAAATACGTCTTATTAGCGCATTAGAATCCTCTTCAATGACGTTGAGATGGCTCGACTTTTGCTTAAAGATCACAAACTCAACTGAAACATGCATATTAGCCGCCTCCTAAGGAAATTAAGAACACAATCCAAAAAAAGAAAAAAGAAACCCTTTGAGTTATCATCCAATTGAGGTGGACCGAAATCTTAGCAGTTCAGCTAAATAAATGGCCAACCATAAGTGTCTTTTCCAAGTTGGAATGCAAATTATAACGTGCAGATGAGCTTAGTACAATCACTTTCCTCATTTCATCTTCACCTCCCCACGAGTATAGAACTTGATCACTTAAAACAGCCGATAATTTCACATCTAGCAGGTCGCAACCAAATCAATTTAATAAACATTCAACAGAAATGCCAGTAAATAGCAGTTATAACGGGAGATACCGCCACATGAGAGGGTTTCATAGCCATTGTTATGAGGAATAAAGGCATCGGTTGGCAAATTCTCCACAGCACGATGGAATTCACGGAGGCTAAAACTTCTATTAGGACGGTACGCAACTTCCAACTGTTTAATTCAGCTAGTAAAAAATTTCAGAGACGAGAAAACTAACGGAATATAACAGTATCAAAAATTTCAAATGTCTTTGATCTAATAGCGTCTGTCTATCGTTGTGTGTGTGTGTGTGTGTGTGTGAATGAAAGTTTTGGCATATCCATACAAGAGCATCATCAAGAACAGAGGAGGCATTCTTGAAGACGTAGCACAAGCCGATTCTAGCAGCGGATGATGATGGTGAAATGGCATAGAGATTGGCGAGCTGCAACAAATACTAACAGATGAACATGAAACAAAAAATCGTGAGATTCGTGAGCCGGAGAGAGAAGGAAAATGAAAGGTTATACGAATCTGAATCCAAAGTGTTCTTACATCCGCTAAGCCGGTGAGGATGGGAGGAGGCAAGGTTCTCAAATCAAGCAGAAAACACAGCAGCCCCATTTTAGGTTCAGGAGTTGGTTTTCACTTTGGTTGCAGTTGCCATTGATTTGGCGCGAAATTGTTTCGTAAAGAGACGAGCTTAAACGAGAACGATTCTGAACCTCTTTTGTGTTTCTTAACCCGCTCTCAGCCCAGTGTGGTATTGTACCGGATTGGTACCACTTTTAGTAGTAATAATTAACGGGATAATAATATTTTAAAAAATTCAATATAGCAAAGTTTCGTGATAAATTTTTACCATTGATATAATTTGTAACGGATAGACTATTATTAACGATATTCTTATTACTGACATACACACATAGCTAGATCTAAATTTTGTTATATTTGTATTCTTTTTCTTAGTATTGTGTTATATTTACTAATATTTTAGGCTTGATTCCAATATTTGTGACTTTGAAATATGATGGAAAAATTGGGGCATCGATTTTATAGAAAATTGATGTGAATAAAAATTTTGAAAAAAATTATATAAATGAATGGAAATTAATGGAATTTGTTATAACTAGTTGGTACACTCTCGTTATGGCTTAAGTAAACTATAACTAATCATTTTTAATAATCATTATTATAAAGTAAGACAAAATTTAGATGTATATTGTAAATGTCGAGAGAACATAAATTTAAAAAAGAAATGAAAAAAGATTACAAAATAGTATTAAGGTTAGGAATGATTTGGAGTGAAATGATTCAATTACTTTGAAAATGAAAGTTTGATTGAAAATACAGCTAAAGTTTGAAAAAAGTTTGAAATTAGAAAAAGTAGTACATTGACAAAGCTTCGTCGTTCATTGGAAATGACATTGGTGTATGACACTATACAATTTTATGTAATTATAAGGGATAGTTGCAAATATAGCAATCAAATGCAAAGTATTGACATATAACAACATTTTTAAAAAATCGTAAATATAGCAAAATTTATCAGATAGACTTCTATCATTGATACTGATAGACCACCATCAACAATATGATCTATCAATGATAGACTATAAGAGTCTATCAACCATAAACTTTACTATATTTGCAATTTTTTAAAAATGTTGTTATATACTTAGTTATTATCTCTAAAATTGCTATTCATTACAATTACTCTAATCATAACCATATAACTGAAAAAACTTAGTTGAACTAACGTGGCTAATTTTTTAAGAAATCAAAATTTTCTCAAAATAGGGGTGGGAACAAAATTCTCCCCTACTGAAATTTCAAGCATCATCGAGATTTCGATGGAAAATTTCCACCATGGTTGTAGGTGACAAATGATTGTTATCAAACTTGCAATTTTTTATGTTTTCTTTTAGAAATGAGGACAATTGCAAATATAGCAATTAGACTCAATGTATTAGCAGATGCAACAAAATTTAGAATCAATTCTTAGAGGTCCATTAAAGATAGACTATATCACTAATAGACGTTTATCAATGAGTCTATACACTCATAAATTTTGCAATATTTGCAATTCTTTAACAATGTAGCCTTAAAAGTACTACCGATTGCATTACCCCTTTAGAAACACTAGTCCATAGCACGTGTGATGAATGTGAGATTCATAGTTTATTCTAGTACATAAAGAAAAAAGTCTAAAAGAAAAAATAGGAATTTATGAAAAGACAAGGAAAGAAAAAGGAATTTATGAAATTTTAGAATGCAAAAAACATGAATGTCCATTCAAACATATCTTCATCATTAGATATTGATATTTCATATCTATGGTCTAAATTATACCCATATATGAGTTATAGTACTTTACCTAAATAGTTGTAACATGAAAAATGATGTGACTATCCATTCAAATATGTCTATACCATTAGATTGTAATATTTCATATTTATGGTTTAGATCACTTCTCTTCATAAAATAATACATCACTTTGTGTATAACTACCTCGACCCAAATAATGGTGACGAATGACAAAATAGAAATTATGTGAAGTTGTCACGCCCCTTCCCAGGCTACTCTACCCAACCCGAGAAGAGATGTGAAGACAGCATACATCACCCCTTTTTATGACGCATACCATCCACTAACACACTTGTCCTATACTGTTTACAACATACATAACACTCCTTAATATATATCAACCATAACATATAGGAAATTATATACATAAACAATAATTCAGAATACAACTCTTCCATAAAACCCTTATACAAAACCATGTTTCAACTTCCAGTAAATGTACAACTAGGTCTACATGCGACCTATATAAGGTTTTACATACAAGCAACTTTGCAAAAAAGGACAATTTTCTGGAAACTCGAAGCTTAAGCAGAGCGAGTTGGAGTAGGCAAAGCACCAGGAACGTCCTTGCTACCTGAAGGGGAAAGAAAAACTTGTAAACATAAGCTAATAGCTCAGTGAGTGACTAATTTTAAACAAATTCTTTAGTTCAAAAATCATCAGGATTTAAACAAATTTTGATAACATGAGTTAAACATAGAATTCATCACATTTTCATTGATTAAATCACGTTTAAATGCCCATATCAAATCATACATGGTTTTTCAGCAATTTTGTAAGTAAAACAGTACTGTTACAACACTTTTCCCTTAGTTGAGGCGGAGCAAAACTCAACGTCCCAACGTCGAAAACAAATAAGGCTCGATGCGGAGCAAGACTCAATGCACCAGCATATAACCTCTATGTGCACATAGGAACATGGCGGGTTGCCCAAGTACCTTCTCCATGTCCATCAGTACTGGGTCTTGGGGAAACTCACATGCCTTCTCATGTCCTTCAGCATTGAGCCTCCTCTAAAACATTTTTTTCCTTTAGTTTAATACAATACTTTGTACAAAACAGTTCATAGTCAAATCTTTCATAAGAAAATAGGGCATTTCATAAATCAATATCAATCCATAAATCTGCTTTTCAATATCATTTAGCAAGAACATTAATAAATAAGAAAAACCAAACTAACATGTACAATAGAATGGTTGAAACAAGAAAAGAAGTGTCACTCACAACTCTTTTCTAGGCCTTGAATGGATTATACGCATTTCCTATCTCCTCTTGGCCTGAAAATACACATTTCTTGGGTTAAGCTTCCCTGAACTTCCTTTCCATAACCAAATAACTTTAACCATTCATATTTGATTAATAAATCTTAATGAGCGAGATTCAACTCTACTAGCGAGACCACTAGCGAGATTGGACTACACTACACGCCACTAGTGATACCAGGGTGAGCAAGACTAGCGACACTCACCTAATCAGCGAGATCCAGCGAGACCTAGCGAGAATTGTCAGACGCAAGGCTTCTAACAACACCTTCGTTCCCCGTCTCGCTTCTCATGCTTAAACTTTTAGCGTTACTTGCAGTCTAGCGATACTTATCTTCCACAGCTTCTGCCTTCTCTCTTATTCTCACTTCTATCTGTTACAAATTATATTTCCAGCCAAATTTAGAACTTCTTCCCTTCTACAAACTTGTAGAGAAATATGCTTTCTAGCTTACCTCAAGTTTTTGTAGCTTAACTTGTCTTTGTTCGTCAGATATTGCAAGATTCCTCCGCACTACTACAGATTGCACAGAAATTCCTTATCAATCACTTCCAGCTAAAAGTTTACATATTTCTATTCCTTTTCAACTCAAACATCCTTCATAAAAGTTGTTCAGAATTGAGTTAACTTACTATCCTTAAAATTGCAGCCTTAGACTCGATCTCCTTGATTCGTTTCACTCCAAACATCCGATATTGTCCAGCTTGTGCGTTTGCTAATAACGCGCTGTTCCAGCTTAGATTTCGATATCAAAACGAGTAAAATTCTACCCGAAATCCACAAGAACACCTTTTTCTACCTTCACTTATAGTTTCTCTGAAAAATGGAACCGACTTAAGCTCTCGAAAATGTCTAAAAATGATAAAATATTCAATTTACTCACCTATATATACTGCCGACTTAAATGCAGGTTGGTGCGCGGGGTTTCCCTTCTCAATTCAAGGTAAGGCGTTCAACGCAGCCCACCATCAACGCCCTTAGCAAACGGCCACCCTCAACGCATGGTGTCCTCAACGCCTCCTACCTTCAACGCATACAACTCAATCAGTTATGTCCGTTTCCAACGCATGGAGACCTTAACGCATGCAACCTCACCAACGCATAGTTGTTCAAAACACTTCCTTCTCGCCAATGATAAATTCCTCTTCCGACACAAGTGACTGCTTCAGCTCATAACTCTTCGTGATTTTCACCTTCAACGCATGGTCACTCAAAAGAACAATACTCCTCTTTGTTTTCACCAACGCATAGTCTTGGCCCATGCTTAACTCTTTTGCTCTCGGCTACTTTTCTCTAACAACGCATGGCCACAATTTCACTTGCCTTGTCCCAACACTTAGCATTATAAGCCAGTGCTTACAGAAGTAGTATGGAAAAATGGGGATAAGCAACAAGGCGAATAATTCAATCAAGCAAGCAAGCATTACTCGAGCACAATGCTCAAGGGCCCAAAGCAAAGTATCACCACATAAAAAAAAATGCCAATTACCCCACCCCTAACTTTAAAAGGATGCATTGTTCGTAATGCATGCAAGAAAACATAAAGGACAAGACTTGGGAAACAGAAACCTTCCCTGAAATTGAAGAATGCGAGGGTGGGCCACAACGACGAACATGCTCCAAGAGAAAAGTAAATGATCAACCCTGCAAAAGAAAATAGTGAAAGAACCTAACCTAAAAGAAGCTAAGCTAAACTAGAAGGCTAAGAAAAATCGAAATCTAAAGTAGGGCACTAAAAGCAGGCAGGGATCTAAGAATCAGAACCAGGAGAACGTGGCCTAGGGAGGTGAAGGTCAAAACCTAAATGAGCGAAGTAGAGATTTTGCCTATCCATGACAAACCGAACATCTCTACAGAGACGTCAAAGCTCGGTGGCATTCTAAGTGCCAATCCTCTTAATACGATCCAATTGACTCTCCTCTCTCTCTCTCTCTAGCTCCTTGGGGTTCATCTATAGTTGCTACCTCTTGGCCCTTATGCGAACCATCACCTACGTCATCCTCATACGCCGCCTCTTGGTTAAGGCGACCTCGGAAGACAGTGATGGAAGTCCTATCAAGGGTTGACTTGGGGCCTATTCTCTCATTGACCTAACCTATTTTGAACTCAACCCTCTTATAGAACTGGATGATCAAGGACGGGTGTCCAAGACTACCAGTGGTTGACCCTCTAACAATCCATCGGATTGATACACGTATAAGGGCATAGAACTGTCCGACATCAACTGAGAGGGCAACGCATAGGGCATAGAACTAGATGCTAACCATAGAATAAGACTCTAAGAACACAATGCTAGGCTACCTAAGGAAATTAGAGCAAAATTCAGCTACCCAAAAATCCTCCCAAACAACCACTCCTAACTTACAATCAGAATAACTCAATACTTCAAATTTAAAAAAACTTTCGTTCCAAACTTTAACACTTGAATTCCTTCCTCCAACTTAGAACAACACAATATTTAGAGAAACCACACAAATCTCAAGCAAAATCAGCAAAATAGGCTCAAACAAAAGTGAAGATCAAGAGATTTTACCTTAGGTTCGGTTAAGACTCCAAATGCTGACAGATGCCAATCGATTCGCACAAGTGGGCAAAAACCCACAAAAAAAAAAAAAAAAATCTTTGATGGAAGAAAGAGAAGTGAAGAAAGTACTTGGATTTTGAAAGAAAAGTAAGAGATTTGAGGAAGAACTTGAAGAAAATGGAGAGAAGATGGGAGAAGCCGAAAAAAGAAAGGAGAAAATGACCTTTCTCATGCAGATAAAACTTTTGAGAGCAATTATGTCAAGATAGCGTCACAACACTATATTGCAGCGTTGTAGCTCTATGCCCTATATATATAACCTCAGCAAAACTAAGTTACCCCTAAATCAAACTAAACTAACTAATTCTAAATAGAATCAAAAATAAGGAAAATAAAATGAAATTAAAAAGAAAGCAATTATAGAAGTTTGTCACTTGGATCCCTCCAGAAGGGCAAGTATTTAAGGTCGGTTGCTCGACCATATGTGGCTCTATTCAGATGCAGACAGGCGAGTCCAACCAATATGTTGTGTCAAAACATTCTAGAGAATCTCCTTCATGAAAGACCTTCAATCTGTGTCCATTGACCTTAAATGTTTTGCCCGTTTCCAAACTCTGAATTTCCACTTCACCATAAGGATAAACTTTAGTGACAGCAAAAGACCCTAACCATTTAGAACTAAGCTTACTTGACATGAGTTTGAGGCGTGAATTAAACATCAAAACCTTCTGTCCAACCTCAAATTGTCTTTTGCTGATCATTGTATCATGGAAAAGCCTAGTTTTCTCCTTATAGATTAAAGAGTTCTTATATGCTTCTAAACTTGTCTCCTCAAACTTTTGTCATTGCAACAACCTTGCTTCCCCAGCATCCTCAAGGTTGAGGTTGCATTGCTTCACTGTCCAAAATGGTTTATGTTGCACCTCAACAGGAAGGTGACATGCGTTACCATAGACCAACCTATACAGGGACATCCCAATAGGGGTTTTGTAAGCGGTCATGTAGGCTCACAACACATCATTTAGCTTTAGACTCCAATCCTTTCTACTTGGGTTTACCACCCTTTCTAGGATTGTCTTGAATTCTTTGTTGAAAATCTTAGCCTGGCCGTTTGTCTAAGGGTGGTATGGAATAGCAATGCGGTGCTGCACTCCATACTTCTTCAATAGGGAGGCTTTTACCTTGTTACAAAAATGGGAGCCCTGATCGCTGATTATAGCCTTTAGGAAACCAAACCTAGACAAAATGTTAGATTTCAAGAATCTTGCAACAACTTTAGAATCGTCAGTAATGGTGGCTTTTGCTTCCATCCACTTTGATACATAGTCAACAGCTAGTAACATGTACTTGAAACCACAAGAAAAGGGAAATGGCACCATGAAGTCAAGTCACCAAAGATCAAATAATTCACAAAATATGATAGGGACTTGAGGCATCTCATTCCTACTAGAAAGGCTACCAGACTTTTGACGCCACTCATAGGTTTTGCAATAAAAGAAAGCATCCCTAGACAACGTTTCCCAATACAACCGCGTCTAAAACTTTCCTAGCCATACATTTGGGGCTAGAGTGTCCACCACAAACATGCTCATGACAGAAAGCTAACACATACTCAAACTCTTCATTAGGGACACAAGTTTTGATAACTTGATCAGAACAGAACTTCCACAAATAATGCTTTTCCCACACATAAAATTTAGACTCACTTTTTATCCTATCTCTTCGACGCTTACTAAGATCAAAAGGTAATTCACCTGCAACAAAATAATTTACCAAGTCAGCGTACCGAGGAGTCATATGAATACCTTCCACATGCAGGAGGGTTTGATTTGGAAAGTCGCCATCAGACAGTAGACAATTCTCATTACGTAAAAGTCTACTCAAGTAGTTAACTACCCATTTTTCAGAACCTTTACAATCCTTTAACTTCAAGTCGAACTCTTGCAAAGGCAGGATCCATCTTAACAATCAGGGCTTTGACTCCTTCTTGGTGAATAGGTACCTCAAGGTTGCAAGATTAGAGAAAATGGTTATCTCGAAGCCAACAATATAAGGTATAAATTTTTCATAGAAATGAGCTTATTTTTAGTAGTTGTATAATTGCAGTCTGACGGTTTTAACGACCTAGAAACGTAGTAAAGGACATGGTGTTTCTTTTCCACCCTTTGGTCCAGGACAACTCCCACAACATAATTGCTCGTGTCGCACATAATCTCAAATGGGAAATCTCACCTAGGAGCTTACACAATTGGAGCACTAATCAGGGTCGCCTTAATTTGCCAAATGCTTGTTTAATTTCATCACTGAAATTGAACTTTATATCTTTTTACAGCAAAATGGTCATCGACAATGCAATCTTACAGAAATATTTAATGAACTTGCAGTAAAATCCTGCATGGCCCAAAAAAGAACGAACTTCCCTCACATTTGTGGGGTATATGAGGTTAGCAATAACATTAGTCTTTGTTTTATCAACTTCTATTCTCTTTTCAGAAACAACATATTCTAGAACTATTCCACGAGACGCCATGAAGTAACATTTTTCAAAATTTAACATAAGGTTAGACTCAATACATCTTTCTAGAACTTTAGATAAGTTATTTAGACAATCATCAAGTGAGTCTTGATAGACAGTGAAATCGTCCATAAATACCTCGATGCAGTTTTTAATGAAATTAGAAAAAATACACATCATACATCTCTGGAATGTGCCTGGGGAATTGCATAGACTAAAAGGCATTCGTCTGAATGCAAAAGTTCCAAAGGGAAAAGTGAAGGTTGTCTTTTTCTAGTCTGCACGATAAATTGGAACTTGGTAGAATCCTGAAAAACTATCAAGGAAATAGAAAAAAGGCTTACCCGCAAGATGCTCAAGCATTTGATCAATAAACGGTATAGGAAAATGGTCCTTTTTAGTTACACTACTCAGCTTCCGAAAATCAATACACATTGTCCACCCGTTTTGAACCCTAACAGGAACATCTACCCCTTTTTATTTCTAACTACAATGATACATGTTTTCTTAGCACCACGTGAATGGGGCTCACTGACTCACTATCAGGAAGAGGATAGATAATACCTGCTTCCTACAACTTAAAGATCTCTTTTATCATGACCTCCCTCAAGGCCAGGTTCAAACACCTTTGGGTCTGACGACATGGCTTGAAACCATCTTCTAATGCTATCTGGCGCATTCAAACAGTAGGACTGATTCCTCTTATGTCAGCCAGGGTCCACCCAATGGCTAGTTTGTGCTTGTTCAGCACATTTACCAACTGCTCTTCTTGCAAGGTATTCATATCCTTTGTGATGACGACTAGCAGGGTTTCCTCCTCTCCAAGTTAAGCATACTTCAAGTGCTCAAGGAGTTGTGTTAACTTCAGCTTAGAAGCCTACACAACAGAAGGTAACATTGGTCAGAAGAATTTGAAAAAGAGTTAGAGTTACGTACTAGATGTGACAGTGTGATAGAAGCAATCTCATCCCTTAACGTTGTGCATTCTCCATGATTTTCATCATTATCCTCATCATCGTAGGTGTCCCAAATTACTTCATATACCAAAGAATTTATAACATCAATCTGACACAAGGTGTGTGTGTGCAGTGCGGACCTTTTTAGCATAAAAAACTATCAAACTTAACAATCTCCTCATTAAACTCGACAGATAACATTCCTTCGTCAACATCTATGAAGGGATCATTTTCATGAAGGGGCGACCAAGAAAAATGGATGTAGATGAATGAGAACTAAACTCTTCCATTTTTAGTATGTAAAAAGCTACAAAAAATATTAGCTCATTTACTTGCACTAAAACATCTTCTACCACACCTAAAGGATGAATAAACGAACTGTTAGCCAACTGCATTATTGCTCTTATTTCATGAATATCATTCAATTTCAAATTTTGGTACATGGAGTAGGGCATTCCATTAATAGAGGCACCTAAATCAAGCATGACCCTCTCGATCTTTTTGTTACCAATCACACAAGATAGGGAGAACATACCAAGATCTTTTTGCTTTTCAGGCATATTCTTTTGTAATATAGCAGAAACTAATTGGCTTACCACAACTCCCTCCTTCTCCTTGTTTCGCCTTTGTTCTGGTACATAGCTCCTTTAGGAACTTGGCATACTTGGAAATTTGTTTGACAACGTTTAAGTGCATAATATTAATTTCTACTCTCCTAAATGTGTCAAGAAGTTCTCTGTCAACTTCATCCACCTTGGGTTTTCCAACTTGGAAAGAAAATGAGCTTTAGACACATTAGAGTTCAAAGAAACAGGATGGTAAAATTTTACTCCCTTTGTATATTTAGCAGGTGGTTCTCCTCTGGAGTATGATCCTTATCAGATTGAACTACATTGGATGTAGAGGGTGATTGTAACTCTTTTCCACTTCTCAACATGATAGCACTCACGTTTTCTTTAGGGTTCACCTCAGGTTGAGAAGGAAGCTTTCTAGCTTGCCTTGTTAACTTGCTCACTGAAGTAGCTAGTCGGGAGATTTGATTTCCCAAGTCTGCCATCCTGCTCCTAGTCTCTAACTGAAATTTCATGCTAGAGTCAGCTAAACTTTTAACCATATCCTCCAGGGACATACCTGAGCTAGAAGAAGCTCCCCTAGTGTTCTGACTCTAGTCACTCTACCCTCCCCATTTGAAGTTAGGGTGGTCTCTCCAACCAAGATTATATGTGGGAGAAAACGAGTCTCACTTCTTGAATTGCCCATTGTTGAATCCTCTAATGGCATTTACCTCAAGTATTGTCCCCTGTTGGACATGTGGGCATGCTTTAGTAGGGTGGCCAGTTATAGAACATATTCTGCAAACAGGCATTGGCTTCCCTTTATCCATGCCTATTTGCCAAACAACAGAAACCAAGTCAGAAATTTGGGATTTTAAATCATTACCTCCTTATTAATTGAGTCAATATGCCCTTGTCCTCGAATTCTGAATTGCTACGAGTTTTCCGCCATAATTGAAATCAACTTCCTAGCCTCACTTGGTGTCTTATTTATAAAAGCACCACAACTAGCGGCATCTACCATCCCTCGCTATTTGGGTAGCAAACCTTCATAAAAATACTAGATCAATAAAGCATTAGAAATATGGTGATGTGGACAACTAGCACAAATTCTATTAAAGCACTCCCTATGTTCGAATAAAGTTTCCCCAATCCCTAATCGCCTCACGAGGTGGGAAAGAATTTCTCTAGGAGTTATCTTTAGGAGTTGGTTTGAGGGCAGTTCTGGGCAATCCACGAGTTTTTAGGCCTTCTATCTTTAAGGTAAGTTGTAAAGGACTTAATCTTGAAGAGTTTGCAAAACATTTCACTTAATTTGGTTAAGAATCGAGTGAGAATGAGTTGTTTGAAGTTGGGTTGAAATTTGGAAATTCTCAAGAACTCTTGCTAGCCGCCCATCTCGCATGCCTTAAGCCCCCAGCACACCCATGAGCGTGATTTTCCGCCCACCTACCATGCCACAAACCTTATTTGCTTTCCTATGAGCCAACCCATGCCTATTTGGTGATTTTTATTAATTTTGGCTTCCATTTGAATATTTTTGGGTTTATTTGACTATTTTTAAAACTGAGTATTTTAGGATATTTTTACATGAATTTGGAATTTAGGTGAATTTTGAGGAATTTATGAATAATTTGGAAGCATGGATAAGGTTTTAATGAAGTCTAAGGGGTTAGGAATTATTAAAAGTATTGTAGTTAACCTAGTTTGTGGTTATGTTTAGGTGATTCAAGGATATTTAAGCTGAAATTCTGGAATAGTTATATGTTAAGGATAAATGAATTTTAGGATGATTGTAGTGGGAACTATGAACTAGGTATAAGTATTTTTTAGCTAAATATTTATTCAGAGGATGATGAAATACTTGGGATTTGATTTTCAAGCCAAACTAAGATTTGTGACATATATAACCCCGAGAGAATGAGCTTTTAACTGTGAATGACAAAATGTTTCCAAATGATGTTTTATACATCCTTATGAATCATGTCCTTTTTAAATGTTTTATGATTAATGATTTCCATGAGTTTGACTTAAAATGCTTTGAATGATATTTGCTAAATAATGTTTATTGAAGCATGATTTATGGGCTTGTTTATTTATGTTATACCTGAGATTTTCTAAATAATGTTCCTAAGAATGTTTACAAGCTCATGAAGTGTGGGACATGTTCTATGTTTAAATGATTTGTACACTAATATGATGGGACCTTGGTACCCAAGGACTTATCTGACAGTATCAAGATAGCCCAAGATTTCGATACTTAAGGACTTATGAGATGGCAAGTATTGGAATCGAGGTAGCACGAGACCCCAGTACCTAAGGACTTATGTGACTGTATCAGGGCAGTTAATGGAAGTTAGGTCTTTGGGACCCACTTTAGTGTGCATTATATTTTTGGTTGTATGTTGGACTGCGTATGCCTTTGGGGATTAGCTCTATATACACGTATGATAGTTTCGAAGTTGGTGTGTTGAGCTTGCTCTACCTCAACTAAGGTTAAAAGGGTACTAGATTTCAGATGTTTCTGGATGTTTTTGAACTAGATGTTTTATGCTTTCTAAGTTATGAATCTATATGCTAAGCTAAGTTTTCGAGTATTTACGAAGCGAGCATGTTTTAATAAACATTTATTCAAACTGTCACTCACTAGGCTTTCTATTAATGTTTTCTAAAATGTTTTCCTTTTTCTCCAGGTAGCGAAAGGATTCCATGAACTTAACCTACCCACACCTCGTCTGTGCTGCAGATCCACCCCAATCTCCTACCTTTTTAGTAGTAGGAATATCATAGTAGTGGAACATATCATGTATAGTTTTGACATGAAGTTTAGGGTGGGTAATGTTTAGTAGGAAACCTTGTGGACTCTGTTTATGTACGTGATACTCTGGTATAAGTACTATGAAGTATTGTTGATGTGTTTAGAGTGTAAACAAGCTATAGTTGTGTTGCTTTTTATGAAGAATGTTATAAACTGTCTATCAGGTACTCAAGGTGAATAGGGTTGCATCAATGTATGGATGTTTTATTTGATAGGTAACTGAGTTAACAGGTGTACAGGGAATAGGTTTAACATGTACTCACGCCCTCTCTCTCAGGTTAGAAGGGGTTACTTATTGAGTATTTTGTACTCATTCTTTTCATGTTATGTTTTTAGGTAAAGGAAATGACACTTCGACTAATGATGAAAGAAAACATTGATCGTGCCATCGGGATTAGTTAGACGCTTCCGCACAAAAGATTAAATTTTTTTATCTTTACGAATTTTGATTGTGTCATTTGAATTCAGAACTTTATTTTTCCTTTAAAAATTTTCACTGTCAGATATTTTATGCAAGTTTCCTATTTTATTAAATTGTACAAGGGGTACCACAATCAAATATTTTTAGTTATTTGGATTCTTCAAAAGATATTTATTTTAGTAAAAATGTTTTTTGATTTTTAGTAAAATTAAGTAAAAGAGTTGTTTGAGATGTATGCATGTATGATTGAGTGATTGTTTGTTTAATTAGGTATATGACATTGAATCTCTACTAATCTTTCCTGAAAATAACTAGGTTATTAGAGAAACTTGATTATGACTAGTCTTAATGTTTTGTCTCTTAATTTTGCTTCAGAAGATTAGTAATCAATTAAGTTGCATAAGAAAGGGTTGCTTTTTAGAGAGAATAATCCGGATATTAGTTTCTAGACTTAAACATATTGTTTGCACGTAATTTCATGAAAACCTTTAACATGACTTAATGAAGTAATTTATGACATCAACATCTGATGCGCACTTTTAGTGTTAACAGCAAGTGTACGGGTCAAGTTATAATATAAGATGGTGAAGTCCAAATATCGTTCCACTAGAGATCCAATTGTGAAGGTTTATGTTACTTAGCTATTCTAGAATCGAATCAATTTTATGTGAGGATTGGAATTAATATTGTGAGTTATGGAAAATATAAACCAAATAAGGAAAGTAATAAAGTGAGAAACACAAGAGTGAAAGAGAGTTCTAGGGTAATGAATCCTTATTTATTTCATCATCCAATATTATAGATTTCATGGATTTTATTGTCATTCATATGCCTAAGTCTAGAAACTTAATTCCAAGTTATTTTATGTCAAAAACAACCATTTCTCATGCAACTCAATTGATTACTAATCTCTTGAAACCAATACAAATTACATGACATTAAAAATAGTCTTTTAGCAACTTTTATGGTCACCCTAACTACTCTCGTGATAGATTAACAACAATTCATTGTTATAGATCAAGTTAAATATACAATCTCTCAATCATACATCTAACCTAACATGTGAAGATGGCCAATCCACAAGAATTAAGCACAATAACAATGAAAAGTATAATCATTCCAACAAAACCATGAAAGTCTACAAGATAAACATAAATTCATAAACAATTCATCAAAACCCTAAAACTAAAGAGTTTAGTCACTCATAGTTTGAAGCAACATGTTTAAGCAAAGTAAACAAAGAAAGAGTGTAAAGAAAGAGAAACTCTACTGAAAAGAGGCTCTTTATTGAGGTAGCACCGTCATAATCTCTTTGGCTCTCATGTCGGAATTCGAAGGGCACTATGACTATCTCGAACTCTTTTGCTCTTTCTTGCAACTAACTCACTCCTTGAACTATTTTGTGAACTCTCACTCAATTCTCTCCTTCTTATGCCTTTTTTGGTCTATAAATTGATGGTAGATTGATGATTAGAACTGCTAGAAACCCCCAAATTTATAGAGTTGGCCGCCCAAAAACTTACCAAAAGTACAAATTTTTCATTAATGGAAACTTGGTGCCGTGGCATTATTGAAAATTTTTAAACGGCGCCACGGCACTAGGGCTGCGTGCAAAATTCTTTGCTCTCAGGTTTTAGCGCCGCAGCGCTATCCAATTTTTGGATGTTTTCTTCTCTTTTTTCCCGTATTCTTGCTCGGTTTTGATCTTTTGGTCTTTTCTTCTAATTTTCCTTATTTTAACCTGAAAACCACTAGCAAACAAGTGAAATCTAATAATATAAACTCCCTTAATTTGAGAGGATAGAAAGCACTTTTCAATTGCTTATCACCACCCTAGAACAGTCTTATCCCTAAAATTTCACTTGTTTTTATTTTCTTTGTTTTCAAAATACAAAATCCAAATTCAACTTCGATTCCTTAGATAATATCAACTCAATTCTTGAATGGATAAGTGAATGTATCAAATTTAGTCCCCAATGGATACGATACTTGGACTTAAATCGGTTTATTCTATAACTTGACCTATGCACTTGCGAAGATCTATCCTTTTTGAGCTGGGAATTTGTGTCAAGTGATTCCCTTTGCTAATTAGCGGCTACGACAATTTATGTCAAAAACGAACTAGCGTCATGACATTGCAAGGTGTTGACGGCAACTGAAATAAGTGCAATGCCATAGTATCGTGTTAGCACTGCGGTGTGCACGCGCGGTGGCAAGCTCATCAAAATTCGTAGCGTAGCATTGCTAATCACATGCATTTAAGAAAAAGCGTAGCGCTGCTCGATTTGCCCGCTAATTATCTTGATTAAGCCTGAAATGTATGTGAACCGTCCCAAACCATATGCTCGATAACCTATTTAAATCAAGAAGTAAACTCGTAAAAGTGTAAGAACGCTTCAGAATTAAGTGGAGTGAAATGACGCATTTTCAGTGCTATCAAAGTGCACCCCATCAAACTTTTGGCTATATAGCTTGTATGCATCACACATGGCATGCATTTTGAGAGGTACTTAATAATAGAAGATTATTATTAAGTGTGCTTGTCCAAATAAGGTAGCAAGCATGATATTATAGGCAAGAGTAGTAGACATTCATGATCACATGTCACATGCATCATGGGTGGTTATCCCTAATTTGTAGGAAAGTGATCCTAAAATGATACAAGTGGGAAGTGGAGGCAAAATTATAGGAAGAAGTGGTCATATTCTCCAAATGTAGGAGATAAAAGGAGGACATGGGAGAATAACCCTAAATCCATGGGTAGTGGGTGGTTTTACCCCAGTAGGGCTACTCCCACATTTCTCTCCTACTTCAACACCCTCCTACACTATAAAAGGATGACCATGGGAGTTGTCGATGGCATCCAACCCTTTTGGCATTTTACTCCTTTTTGGAAGGATCCCTTGCTAAGGAAGTTCTCCCTCGTGTGGAGACTTCTTGTCTCGAGTTTTGTAAGTGTGGTTTTGATAGTGCTTGATAATAAACTATTATGTTTTCCCCGTGACACCTAGTGATGTAAAAGAAAGTATTGAAAAAATACCAAGAATTCATTGGAGCAAAGCTGGCTAAAAAGGGGATCTGAGAGCACACCGAGGGCGGCAGAATCAACCTACAATGGTAGCCTGCGTATGGTGGAAAATTAGGTGGCGGAGGTTTGTGTAAGGCGGGGGGTTGAAGTCATGAGGAGGATGCTAGTTGAGTTGGTCCTACATTGAAAAACTGGCGATTTGTAGATTTGTTTATATACAGAAGTTAAGAAATACAAGAAGTATTCTAACTTTGGTCGAGCAGCCTTCATAATACTCAATTACTTTTCAGTTTCTTCGATTTTAAAAATGTTTTCATTTAAAAGTGAACAAAATATATTTTTAAAAACATATTTCCGTTTTTTAAATTGGGTGTGAGCGTTAAGTATAGAACTGCATGAGTTAACTTAATGAAAGAAACCTTTGGCCAAGTGGTTTTGGTGTTTGTCAACAAATTCATATTTATTTTTTCCATTTTATAATAACATTATCCATTTTTTCAAAATGAAATTGAAGGTAAATATTAAATATTTTTCATACTTCAATTTTAAATCAATTCTCCCTTTTTCTTTTATTTTAATTAGAAAAGCTTCAATTTTTTTAAAAAAATCAGGATTAAAAGTTAAATTGTGCGAAAATATTCATAAAATTAATTTTTTTTTTAAATCATACAATTCCATAACTCCATAAGAGAGTATATTTGATAAATGACACAACCTAAATGAAAGATAGGTTTTATTCTCATTGTTTTCCTTCTTTTCAGATTACCTATTTTAATTTTCTTATTCTCCTATAACTTTTTCTTTTACAAAGATAAATGACACAACCTTAATGAAAGATAATCGAGAGTTGCAAGGAAATCCATCTTTGCATCTAGAACAAGAATTTCCAATCTCGCGCTTCCCTGCGAATTGACCTAGACTTGCCCCTAATGCTATGCTTTAGTAGAAGTAGTCGTGTAGTCTAGTATTAGAAATGTATTTGATCGTTCACTTGCAAGCGGCACAAAGAAGGCACTTTCACTATTTACAAGATATGATCATTAGAAAAAATCGGGTCTTTGATGTTGATTTAAAAAAGCAGATCTTTAATGTCGATTTTGTTAGGATTTGTGCTCTAAACCTCATAATTAATTAGTTCATTAATTTAATTATTAATTATGCAATACTAAATTATCTATAAACAGCAAAATCCAAGATTATTTTATGTAGTCTTGAACAATATGTAATTGACATACAAGTAGATCATGTTCAAGAAACAACCTAAAGGTCTATAGTATATGGATAATATTGGGTGCCTTATCCTGGTAACAAATACGACCAATTTTGTAATAGTTACAAATAGTTTGATCCAAACCATTCATGTGGGGACATGTGAGTGGGCATATCCTATACAAAGAGTTTATATAAGATTGGACTGCAAAATAATTAATCTTTCTTTGTAAGTCATTAGGTGATGAGATTAATATTTCATAGGATAATCATGTGTGACTCGATCTTAATCTTGAGTGAGTTATGAACTTCTGTCGATGAGGGCTTGTCCTTTATTTGCATGGGTGAGAGTGGCCTGAGTCACTGACTCAATAAACCTACCATTTTCGAGGACTTAACTGAATAGGGAGTTGAAAACATAACTTCACAAGATGGAATTCATTTCTTCCTACTAGTGTAAGTAGATGAGTACGTAGTTCCCTTAAGTGCTAACTCTGGGACTTGAACAAGGGACCCCACTCTCTCACTGGCCCGAGAAGGACTTAGTTTATGGTTGGATTACAAACAAATTGTTCATTAGAGAATCAGTGGTCCTTAAAAAAAAGAGGTAATTAAAGGGGTAAAATGGACATTTGAGCCAACCATAATTACGAACAACTCATAATGGATTGACTTGCTTATATTGATTATATCCATGGACACAACTTGTCCTGCAGTACATAAGAGTTCAACTATGGGTCTATAGTGGTTTGCTCTATAATTAATAAATTAAGATTAATTTAATTAAAAGTTTAATTAATTAATCTTGGATCATTGGAGCTTATAATCTATAGGTTTATAAGGTCCCCTTACTAGCTCATCATAGACCAACAAATATCAAATATATTGAAAAAAAATTGAAACGTTTAAATTTTGTGAGGGAAAATATTAATTGTACTAGAAACAATTAATTATAAAGTTTATTTTACTGAGATTCAAATTATAACTTTATAACATGAAGAATTAATTTATTTGGATGAGATTCAAATAAATAAATTTTTAGTTTGAGTGAGATTCAAATTAAGTAAATAATGAGAGAATTAATAATTTGATTTGAATGAGATTCAAATTAACGAGATAGCTATAGAGAATAAATATTTAAATCGTTTTAACATGAGATATTTAATAGATAATTATAATTAAAATCTTTGCAAATGAGTTATCCTAATAGGATTAGGAATATTCTTATAGAGTTCTTGTTAGATGTCACAAAGTGCATGATTTTGATATATATTTTGGTACATTTCTTGAGGAAGAGTATGACTTTATGTGATATTTTGACCTCACGATAACCTAGAATGGGTAAAATGAGCAATCACATGTATATATATTGTCTAAAGTGTGTTTAGTGATTGGGTTCATTATATGAGCTTTTATGTTGAATTTTGATTATTTTGCAGAAATCTGTCTTACTACAACCGAATCACTAGAATGGTGTGGTCGCATCATTGAGCTCTAATTTTCCAGATTCACGCTAGTCAATTCTGGTTGCTATTTTCTTGATCAAAGTTGTTATTCAATGCCTAAAATGCTGGGAAACTATTTAGAACATGATTTTAGGCCATTTCTCAACAACCTTGGCCTATATGAACGAAAAGAACCCTCTATTTCAAGTAACAACTCTTCACCGTCGAGATCATCACAATTTCACACCATTTTCTGTCACTTAGCCAACCTATGGACGTTTCTTAGTTCCCAAAGTCAATAGCCCCAAGAACAAAAGTCCCTCTGAGGCATAGGGACTCTAGGTTATCTCATCTCATGAAAGCGTGCCATGAGAAACGATTCTTCCTTGATAAAATAAGAATAAACCAAGGGAAGGACTAGGAAGTTGAGAACTTGTCCACACCCCTTGAGTTGTATTTTTTTTCTAGCAACATATTTCATTTAATTCTTGAAGTTCTTTCTTCTACCAATCAAACTCTATATTGTAGTTATGGTTCTTGATTTAATAAAGTTAATTATTTTATCAAAATTCATGAGCTAAATCTTTCTAGGGGTTGGCAATATGAAAGCCCTAGGGTTGTTTTGGCTTAGGTTATGTTGCACTTTACACTACCTTGTTTGACACATTCTCTTTGTTGAATTTAAAAGATAAAGTCATTAAGTTAAACTAACCATTTAATTTAACGATCTAGCGGAGCTTTAATGCTGAGAAAGTTAGGGTGTAAGCAGATGTCTAAAGAGATATGAGACTAAGAGCTTAGAAATAGGATAGTCATGTCACCTTAGAAATAAGGGGCACCATAGTTGCTTAAACCTCCTGAAGGAATTTGACACAAGACCGAGTAGGTGTAGTTTTCTGTTCATGTGTATTCAGCATTTGGGCATGATGCGGTCACATCACCTAAGGCACAACACCTGAATGGTTGCAGCATTGGTTGCCTCTATTTGATTACCATTGTTTATTATTTTTAAGTTTTCTCTCACCTACCACAATACAAACTTTTCACTAGTTATCTTGGTTTCATTGCCATAATTAACTACTTAACATCAATCTAGTCTTGTGGGATTCAACACTTGTAATACTCCAAGTTGATTACTTCATTGATTGTGTATACTTGCACGTAGACCTCACCTATCTATATTCTTATCACTCATACATCCGGTCAATCAAGTTTTTGATCCTGAGATAGAAAGGACCTTTCGTAGCAAAAGGAGAGTTAGTGCATGAGAAGAAGGTCGTGCCTTTTCTAATTTGATCCTGAGATAGAAAAGACCTTTGTAGCAGAAGGAGAGAACAAAGATGAAAGCGTCGTGAGGAGAAAGAGTTGAGCACATGAGTTAATTTTGAGGAAGCCGCATTTACACAAATAGATCCAATGAATCCACTTGGAGACGATCCTCTTGCCCCTCCTAGAAACAATGTACAATAGAATGGTGAACAACAACCACAACTCACTGTTCAACCTGTTGTTCAACCTCAAAATCCCATTTACATTGTTGAAGATGAGATAAGGCGATTAGAGATTATACAACACCCATGTTCCAAACTCTTGACACAAAGATTCTTGATCGCCCTATCAAAGCAACAACATTTGAAATGAAACCTTCGATGTTTCAACTGTTGAACTCGTTTGGCCAGTTTGCTAGACTATCCCATGAAGATCCCCATAAATATTTCAAACTTTTTATGAGAATTTGTTGTTTTTCCAAAGCAAATGGAGTTTCTGAGGAAGCCCTTCAACTAAAATTTTTTCCTTCTTCTTTATAGGGTATGCTGAGGCATGATTGGACTCATTTTCTCCAAATTTAATCACTATATGGGAAAACCTCGTAGAGAAATTCTTGGGGAAGTATTTTTCACCATACAAGAATGTTAAATTTAGAGGGGAGATTATAGCCTTCACGCAAGCACCCACAAAATTAGTAGACAGAGCCTGGTTACATTTTACAAAGTTGGTAAGGAAGTGTCCACACCATGGACTCCCAGCAAGCATTATTATAGAGTAGTTTTACAATGACCTCCACCAAGCTTCGAGTCGCTGCTAAAGAAGTCTATAAATGAAGCAGAAGAAATTATGGATACAATAGTTCAATAGTAATCAAAATTGGGGTGATACAGAGACACCAACGGTTAAGAGAGTAGCAGCGATAGGAATCCAAGAAAGCCCCACGTTGGCAGCAATGAACTAGTGGCTCACAACAATTCAGAGTATGTTGCACAACTTAGCACTAGGACCTCAATCACTGGCCACTGTGCAAATAAGGCCTACGTCATTTACTTGCAAATTTTTTACTGCAAATTACTTAACCGATAATTGTATGTATATTCCACAATTTGTTTGTTATGTCAGCTACTAGAAGGTGCAAGAACATTTACCCATATGTAAAGACATACAACCCGGGTTGAAGAGCACACTCTAATTTTGTGTGGACAAAAATGAAGGTAACACGTCTTGACAGAATGTTGAGGCAACACCACCCGCACCTCAAATATTACCAAGAGTGCAACCACCAATGCCACCACCTACCCAAAGTACAGGTATGGAAAAACGGGTAAGCTGAAATATCCAACTAAGAGATCAAGTCTATATTGGAAAAAAGTGATCAACAACTCTCGAAAGGATTGGGCGCCTAAGTTAGATGAGGCATTATGGCCTACCGAACAGCATACAAAATGCCCATCGGATTGTCCTCATATGCACTTATCTTCGAAAAATCATGTCACTTTCCCTTGGAACTTGAACAAAAGGCACATTGAGCTATCAAGAAGTTGAATTTGGATATTAATATTGTAGGGGAAACCTGAAAGCTTCACTTGCATAAACTGGACGAATAGAAGCTACAAGCATATGAGAACGCAAAGATATACAAGGAATGTATGAAGCATCGTCATGATCAACGCATAAGTAAGAAATCTTTGTGTGTTGGTCAAAAAGTTCTCCTAATTAACTCTTGACTTCGCTTGTTCCCAGGAAAGTTGAAATCAAGATGGTCAGGGCCATTTATTGTCAAAGAAAATTTTCCTCATGGTGTCATGGAACTTACTAATGAAGATGACACGAATTGGTAAAACCCTACAACGGAGGCAACGTTGACAGAGTTAAAGTCTCCACAGACCTAGAAAAATCTGAATAAGGAAAGTTGGATGGTCCCTTCATTGATCACGTTCACATTCTCCAAGGTCACATATCTTCTTCTATTTTTTGCTTTTTCTTATTTACTTTAAATTGTTTTTCTTTGTTTTAATTAAAGTGTGGTTGCTTTCTTGACGTTTGAAAGTGATAATTTTATGGAATCATTGATAGAACCTAAAATGTGCTATCTTCCTCAACATAACTAGGGATTGTTGTGCTATTTAATGAGTCAACTATGTTATTTTGTAGGGTTCGAGCACTTAACAGGTGGAACGGGGCGTTAGCAGTGAACTGGAGCTAAAACGGACCAAAACAGACCTCTATTGCATCAACCGGAAAAGAGAACTCCGAAATGACCAAAATGCCCCTAAAGTTACAGTGTAGTGGCCCCACCTAGGCGTTGCAGCAAAGCTTTTTCTCGAAAACAAATCAGCTAGCGAAGAGTAGTAGCGTCGCGGTACTCCAAAGTTGAAGCATGTAAGAAGTTAGCGTTAGCGTCGATTTTTAGGTCAACAGCAACCACCAACCCGAATTTCCACCTTTTTCTCTCTATTTTCTTCTCCCTTTTCATCATTTTAATGTACGAACCCGATCCTTGGATGCACATAACTATGTATTGAAGCTAAGGTAACATACTTCTAGCTTGGATATTAGGAATTTTCCTTGTAATTGATATTCTTATAAGGTTTCGAACTTAATTCATTATATGCAAGATTTAGTTTTGAATTTATATTAGTATGATCATATTGTAGACGCTGGTATATGATCATAGAAGCAATAAGTTAGGTTAGCTTGCAAATCTAATTTGTTGACGAGCATTACTCTAACCAACCTAGGATTAAGTCACTAGAACATTTAATCTAAGCCTCTCCAGTTGAATGTTTTACCTAATTTTCCCTTGAACTTAATGTAATTAGATTTAATTCGAATTTTGCATGTACTTCATTGGTTCATTTCAATTTTAATTTATCGATTAGGATAATTTAATTTTGGTCTTTCCAATTAAATTGATTAGTTACTAACAACAATAAATTTAATGATGACAAATCAATGAATAAGATCATCAAACAAAGAGAATCCTGTGTGCCCCAAGCTAGGACTCTCTCCACTTGAAGTTTACTCCTTTTTAGTTCGTGCATTTTATTTTATGCAATTTAAATTTTCTTGCTTCCAACTAAAAACGCCCCTTTTGATTAGTTAGAATTGTAATTCCCCAATTGTGAAATTCGAAGTGCTCCCTGTGTTCAACCTAGCTTGCCACTACTACTGTTGGTTGAATTCGGTAATTTATTTGGCACGGAATTCGGCGACGAATTTCGTCTGCCAATTATAAAGTACGTAATTGATTACTTAGTTAAACAAGGTGTCTAAATTAGAATACTTGCATTTAGATATTTCAACCCTTAGAGGGAATCTCAAATGTTTTGAGATCGTTTAGAATTTGAAGGGACACTTAGGCATGCGTTGTCAGGAGCAAACTTGTGTCAGGTCACATTTAATAAACACTTATTACGCAGTGACGTCACGCCCAAAAACCACGAACCCAAAAGTTTCTATAAAACACCTTGAATCCCTCATTCTTCCTCTTTCACTTTCCGAACCTCCGATTTTTGCTCTCAAAGCTCCAACATTTTCCTACAATTTTTGGCGAGCTTCCGAGCAATGTTTCTTAAATTTCTAACCAATTCCTTTGCCCTAAACCCAATGGCCTCAAAGAAAGCTTCCTCCCCAACCCAAAAAGATCAGTTGATCGCCCCTAAAACGACCAGTGTTACCCCTTAATCTTCCCAAACCCAGCCACATCGGAGCATCCTTCTGACGGCTGCCCAGCACCCTCGACCTGCTAATAGGGGCATCTATGCATTTTTCGCCCACCCATGACCACCTTGTGATCCCAACATTACCCCCACCATCCTAGCTTCAACCGACACTTTTTCCCCATAAACAACCCTATCCCTTTCCTTGCGTCCACCCATCCCTACTTACCCAATCGAGCTCCTTGTCTTAGAATTCCCTGTGTCTGAACCACATGAGGAAACAACCTCAATAGTCCTAAGTTGGAGAGCGCGTCGAGGCCCCTACCTCAAGCTCTAGTGATATGGTAGGAGCCAGCGAGGCGGCTAGAAGAGATGAGAAAAATATCTTTGGGGACATTTTGGATACTATAGATGTAGAGGAATGGTTTGACAGGATGGTTAACCAACCTCCAAAGAAGGAGAAAAATTCGCCGCAAGGGTCTATCCCTACAGCTAGCGACCTTGAAGAGTCAACATCCGACTTTGATGATAGGCCTATTGGGAAAAGCGAAGAAAAAGAAGGTTGCGGCGAAAATGCCAAAGGAAGTTGCACAACCCGAGAAGAAAAGGCCCTCTAGGGTCCTCTAGGGTAGTGGAAGATGAAGAGGGGGAAGTAGTGAAACCTTTGAGAAAGAAATTTGAGAAGAGAGGATGTGTGCACGTCTGCAGACCTTGAGTTTATTATCGCCGCATCTACAATAGAGCAATTGTTGGCCCAAGTATCAGAAAAAGGGAAACAGGTGAAGGAAAACATCCATCGACTGAAGGAGAATGCACAACTCCTTCTCTCAGCCAATGAATTGGACAAAGAACTGAGAGAAGAGGAAATTGAGCAAGGAGGGCTCGAGACCAGAATGAGCCATTTGACAACAGAAAGAAGTGAGAAAGAAGAGCACCACTTGGGAGCAACAGCAACGGAGTTTGAGAAAGAGTTGCTAAAGGATAGTGATGCGGAGAGGCTACTGAAAGCTCAGCGCATCAAGAAAAATGTCAAAATTATAAAGAAGGGAAAAAGAAAAAAGCAACTGCCTAAGGAGGTAGCTAAGCAAAAAAGCCACCTATCGGAGAAAAGAAAAATACCAAAGGAAGCGGCCAAGAAGTCGGCGTTAAAAATAAGGAAAAAAGAGATGGGAGAAGGGAGTAGGATGCCTACAAGTCCCAAAAGAAGAAGAGCTAAGAAGGGAAAGAAAAAATGGTGGTGGAACCGCCTAAGGAGGTGGGTAAAGACTGGAAGAAGCAAGTCAGCGACCTCCAGTTGAAAATGGGGTTCTTCTCCAAAATGATCAAGGTGCCCTTGAACCTATTGTTGACTGTTGCATTTCTATAGTTGTGATGCATGCTGATTGCGCCACTTTGAGTGTTAACCGCAAGTGTACAGGTCAAGTTATAATATAAGATAGTAAAGTTTGAATATCGTTCAATTGGAGATCCAATTTAGAATGTTAAAGTTACTTAGCTATTCTAAAATCAAATCAATTTTGTTTGAGGATAGGAATTTAATTTGTGAATTATGGAAAATACAGACTAAATAAGAAAAGTAATAAAGTGAGAAACACAAGAGTCAAAGAGAGTTCTAAGGTAATGAATCCTTGTTTTTTTCATCATGCAATATTATAGCATTCATGGATTTTATTATAATTCATATGCCTAAGTCTAGAAACTTAATTCCAAGTTATTTTCTTTAAAAAACAACCCTTTCTCATGCAATTCGATTGATTACTAATCTTTTGAAACCAATATAAATTATATGGCATTAAGACTAGTCTTTAACAACTTTTATTATCAACCTAACTACCCTCATGATAGATTAACAACAATTCATTGTTATAGATCAAGTTAAATATACAATCTCTCAATCATTCATCTAATCTAACATGTGAAGGTGGCCAATCCTCAAGAATTAAACACAATAACAATGAAAAACATTACCATTCCAACAAAACCATGAAAGTCTACAATATCAACATAAATTCATAAACAATTCATCAAAACCCTAAAACTAAAGAGTTTAGCCACTCATAGCTTGAAGCAACATGTTCAAACAATATAAACAAAGAAAAACTGTAAAGAAAGGGAAACTATACTGAAAAAAGACTCTTGATTGAGGTAGCACCATTACAATCTCTTTGGCTCTCACGTCAGAACTCGAACGACACCACGACTCTCTTGAACTTTGTTCCCCTTCCTTACAACTAACTCACTCTTGGAACTCTTTTATGAACTCTCACTCAATTCTCTCCTTTTTGTGACTCTTTTGGTCTGTAATTTCGTGCTTTGATTGATTATTAAGACTGTTAGAAACCCCTAAATTTATTATAGAGTTGGCCGCCTAAGAAAACTTTCCAAAATACAAATTTTACAGAAAAAGAAACTGGCGCCGCAGCCCTACTTTATAGTGCTGCGGCACTATCGAATTTTCACAGACAGCGCCACGTCAATGTTGGAGAGTGCCGCAGCACTGCCGCTGTGCTGCGCAGCTTTGCTCTCGGGTTTTAGCGCCATGGCAGTGTCGTCCTAACACCGCGGCGCCGCCCCAATTGTGGCAACTTTGTTATTTTCTTTTCTTTTTCACCGCATTCTTGCTCGGTTTTGATCTTCTGGCCTTTTCTTCTAATTTTCCTTATTTTAACTTGAAAACCACTAGCAAACAAGTGAAATCTAATATAAACTCCTTTAATTTGAGAGAATAGAAAGCACTTTTCAAGCGCTTTTCACATGCGTTAAATTATCAATCAAGTTTTCCTAAATTCAACCTAAGTATAAGTAGAAAGTAGGTTTCTCGATGAGTCTGTGTCACACCCCCTTCCAAGCTATCTTCTTAACCCAAAAAAAGGCGTGACAACAATAGACATCGATACTTTACAACATCCACTGTCAACTTAGTTCTCCTCAAATTCTTACCAAGCATTTGATAACATAATTATAATTTACATTCAGACCATAAATAATACCAAATGAAACTTTATAATAATAATAACATCAGAGTTTTTACACAACTTCCATTCCTTAGACCATAATATGTACAATGCTAGGTCTAAGTACAAATATTTACAATGTTCAAACTAAGAAGCAGATCCAGACAAGTTTGACGAGTAGGCAAAGCTCCCCGGTTCTGCTCGCTACCTAGAAAGTTGAAAATATTTGAAAACATGAGCTAGGTTGCCTAGTGAGTGACAAGTTTATAAAACTATGTTTGGCTTAAAAGCTCAACGAAATCATGCTCGTAATTCAAATAGTAAAGCATTGAAAGCTTAGAAACATTTGTATATGCTTGAAAGATTTCCTTAGTTGAGGTGGAGTAAACTCAACGCTGCTCAACGTCGAAATTCAACCTTAGTTAGGGTGGAGAAATTTCAACACGCCCAACGTCGAAAACAACCTTAGTTAGGATGGAATAATCTCATCATACCCAATGTTGAATAACCGTGACTCTGTGGAGTGATCTCAACACAACAACGTCAAATTTTCCTCTATGTGCACATAGGAATTATAATCCAAGCTGCCCGTGTACCTTCTCTAGCCCTTTAGTACCGGGGTCCCATTATTAAGGCTGCTCATATGCCTTCTCTATGTCCTTCAACATTGGGGACCATCTACTGTATTCAGGCTGCCCATATGCCTTCTCCTTGTCCTTCAGCATTGAGGACCATCTTTTGAAATAAAGCATGCCAAATCATTTATAAACCTGATTTAAACAATTTTCTCAGAATTTTAGAGTTTTCTCAAACAACATGCTTTTCTCAAACAGCATGCTCAAAATCATGTAAAAGCATATTCAAACTCATATAAGCAAACACATGCTTTACGAAATACAACTTTTGCCAGAAATCTCATATTCTGCGATAAACCAAGCATTCTAAAAATATGGAGAGAATAAATCATTTTAAACGAATTTAAGTCCCTCACACCTTGTTCTGGGCTCTTAATGGGTTATATGCTTTCCCTAGCTCTTCCCGCCTTAGAATAAATTAATTTTTTTTTTGTCAATATCCTTAAAATTCCCTTCATGGCATATTTTAAGTCATTTTAGCTAAAAAAAGCTTACCGACAAGCAAAATTTAGCCAAAATATACAAAAGTGGAAAACTGCTCCTAGGTGTGTCCAACAGCCTTGCAGCACGCACACCAAACCTCAAATAGGCGGAAATTCTCGCACAGCACATGGCCCTACACGCCCAGCCATTGCCTCGCACACGTTGCCCCTCATGTGCGAGTCTTTGCGTCAATTAGTGAGACCAGCGAGATTCGTCTCACTCAACTTTTGCATGCACGCCACGCCACCAGCGAGACCCCGTCTAACCCCCACAGCCTACACACGGTCAGCAATGCCTCTTGCTCACCCTTGCATTGCCAATGGCGTATCGGCCCGCCCCCTCGGCATCCAGAACTTATCAAAATAACCTCCAATGGTTGTTCCTTCCAGCCATGGCCCAAGCCAACTGCATGCATTGCCACTCCAAAACTCACCGACAGCCTTGAATACACTACCCTTACTTCTAGCTCAAAATTTCAGCTTCTAATTCTTTTTCTACGACCATATATCTTCAAATCTTAAGTTTTTGATGAAATTCGAGTTCTTCCTCACAGTGTTTCCTTTTGGCAGCCCTCTCAGTGAAACTAGACTCAATTTAGAATAATTTAGTCGAAGAAAATCGCAAATCGCTTGAGTGGTTTGCACACACCAACTTCTTCTACCGAACCCTTCTATTTATAGACTTTCCAGAAATCTGCATGCAGACTCCTAGCCCACCACCTCATGCTTGCATGCATGCCCATGCCACACTTAACCTCAATTTGACACCTATTATGGCTTGCTTAACATTTAAGTCTAGGCTTTGCTTAATCAAGAAGGAATGGTTGACACATTCTTGTGCAAGACCTCATCCACGCATCCTTTTGAGGTTAGTTGGTTATTCTTCTCAGCTACCTATGCACGCAGCCCCCTTGGTCGATTTGGATGCATAGCTTGGACGCATAGCACCATGCATCAACTCCATAGGTCCTTTTGGACGCATGGCTCCTCAGCAGAAGAAAAAGTTGATGCATGATGTGAAGTTCTATTATTGGGACGAGCCCCAACTCTACAAAAAGGGGCCGGGTCAAATCTTCAAACTATGCGTTCCAGAGACTTCATATCAACGCATCCTATCTCAATGTCATGACTTCAATGACATTTTGGAGGACAGCAAACTGCGGCCAAAGTCTTACAAAACAGATACTGCTGGCCAACTCTTTTCAGAGATGCCAGGGACTATGTGATCAAGTGCGACAAATGTCAACGCACTGGAAATATCTCAAGTCGAAACGAGATGCCACTTACCTCTATCTTAGAAGTTGAGCTCTTTGACGTTTGGGGTATTGACTTTATGGGCCCATTTCCGCCATCAAACGGCCACAACTATATACTGGTAGCTGTAGATTATGTATCAAAATGGGTCGAAGCAATCTCTTGCTGTAAGAATGATGCGGCGATAGTCTCAAATTTTCTTTAGAAAAATATATTAACGAGATTTGGAACGCCGAGAGCCCTGATTAGCAATGAAGGTATGTATTTCATTAATAAAATCATTTCCAAGTTGCTAATCAAATACAATATACATCACAGGGTGGCAACTGCATACCACCCGCAGACAAATGGGCAGGCAGAAGTTTCCAATAGCGAGTTGAAGACTATTTTGAAAAAGTGGTTAAGTCCTCTCGAAAGGATTGGGCGTCCAAATTGGACGAGGCGTTGTGGGCATATCGGACAGCATTCAAGACGACTCTAGGAATGTCACCATACACGTTGGTCTTTGGAAAGGCATGCCATTTGTCGTCGAAATTAGAGCATAAGGCATTGTAGGCAGCCAAGAGATTGAATCTAGACTTGAAGGCAGCTGGGGAAGCGCGTCAACTTCAACTGAATGAATTGGAGGAATGATGGCTGCAAGCTTACGAGAACGCAAAGATATACAAAGAGCGAACAAAGCGTTGGCACGATCAACGCATCAGTAAGAAATCTTTGCATATAGGTCAAAAAGTTCTCCTTTTTAACTCAAGACTGCGTTTGTTTCCAGGGAAATTAAGAACAAGATGGTCCGGTCCTTTCGTGATCAAGGAAATTTTTCCTCATGGTGCTGTAGAGCTGATGAATGAAGACAACACCTACGCATTCAAAGTTAATGGTCAACGCGTGAAGCCATATTATGGAGACTGCTTTGAACGAGACAAAGTAGCCGTGGACCTAGAAAAGATAGAATGAGGAAAAGATGGACGCGCCCTGCGTTGACAAAAAGCACAAATATTCCAGGGACGCATCCTAACCTTTGTACTTTAATTGCTTTCGTCTTAATTTTTTTTCTCTTCCCGCAGTATTTCATTTCGTCCTCTTTGTTATTTGATTTGATTTTAAGTGATTCGTATTGTTATTTTAGTTTATTTTTTTATCTGCGTTGAAAAATTTTATTTGGATGTTATCTATTGTTTTGCGATGAGTGATCTGAACTCATTCAATACAAGACGTCGACATCAAAACGATGCAACACGATTATATCGACGCCTAGGGGGAATCTGAAGCGATTCTGTCACATCGCTATTAGATCAAGAATTCGAAAAGCGGACTGCGCTTAAGCTGGCTGACATCAACGGATGTCAGATCATTTAATGCGGCTATGATGTCATACATCGAGCCGATAACCCACGCGCTCAGCTAAAACCCTTTATAAACCCCTCTTCAGCCCCTTTTGGGGTACGCTTCCTTTCTCTCCGAATTTTCAAGATTACCGGTGCGATTTTCGGCCTATCTGAACGATTTCCAATTCTCACCCACTTTTCTCGCTTTTCACCTATACCCTTCCCATGGCTTCCCAGCAACCCACCCCTTCCAAAAACGCTAAACCTATGGCCTCATTCTCGAGGCACGATAGTGGGAATCTGTTGACTACCTCGACCACGCCCGACATTGTCCACCCCAACAGTCCTGAGTTGGAGGCGACATCAGCCCCATCTCCGTCACGCTCCAAGGACCTGTCTGAAGCACAAGAGGCAGGAAGGAATGATGAGTCCACCGTCTTCGGAGACATTCTAGACGCCATTGATGAAGAAGACGATGATTGGTTGGACGGGTTGGTCGACCAGAGGATGAAAAATGAGTCGCGTGGGTCAGTCCCTGCGATGAGTGGTCTTGAGGAGTCGGACTCCAATGAAAGACTCATTAGAAAGGTAATCGCGACAGTGGAAAAGCAGAAGTCCGCCCCAAAGAGGAAAATCAGGCCAATAAAGGCCGGGGAAGAAGAAGCCGAGGAAGATGTACCGCCCCTAAGAAGAAAAAATGAAAAAGTAAAGCATGCGGGGACATCTAAGGCTATCGCATCATCATTCACCGCATCATCTGTTGAGCGGTTAGCGGCGAGGGCGGCAGAGAAATCCAAGAAGCTGAAAGATGACTTCAAACAAATGAAAGAAAGAACAGAGTCGATTCTCGCCGCAGCGAAGAAAAGAAAAGAGGAAAGTAAATCTGGCAAACAAGCTGCCAAAGAGGCCGCCAGAAGAACAGAGTTTCTCCGTCGCATAGCTGAGATCGCGACGGAATTAGAAGTAGAAGTGGAAGTGACTGAAGCGGAGAAGCTACCCAAAGCTGAACGCATCAAGCAAAATGTACAGAAAATAAGGGAGGAAAAGAAGAAAGAAAAAGAGGTAGCATTAGCCAAGGAGAAGCTACCAGAGAAAAGAAGAAGAATGAAGTGGCGAAGGCACCTACACTAGTCATAAGGGACGTGGACGCAGGCAGAGCAAGGAGAACGCCTGCTAGTCCCATCAATATGAATGAGAAGGGTAAAAAGAAATTGGTTGAGGAACCAGCAAAGAAGGCGGCGAAGAGCAAAAAGAAACAATTCAGTGGGCTCTATACTGAAGTGGGATTTTTCCCGAGCCACTTGAGCTGCCCGCCTTCATCATACAAGGGGTCGACGCATTAGGTTGGAGGCAGTTTTGTGAAAGCGCCCAAGTCATCCAACCCACCGCCGTGGAGGCATTTTACGAAGGAACCATTCACCGCAAGGCACACCAGGTCAAAGTTGGAGATGAGGTGATCTCCTACGAGCCTCAGGAAATCAATGCATTGTTTGATCTTCCCAACATCCCGGCGGCAGAAGGTAATAGAATAATGTCGACGCCTACAGAAGCTGAAATGAATGACGCCCTCACAATCATCGCCAAACCGGGGTCAAAGTGGAACATTTCCCCAAAGTGCATTCAAACATTAGCGCCACCATGCTTGATCGTCGAGGCCAACCTATGGCTTTACTTCATCAAGCGGTCGCTAATCCCCACAACGCATGACGCCTCAATTTCAAGGGACCGTGCCATGGTCATTTACTGCATTATGTGGGGAATTCGGCTGGAAGTCTGAGACGAATATTAAAGGACTCACCACATCTACTTAAGGCGACCAACCCAAAGAAGCGGCCGACCAAGTCACAAGAACCACCCCTCCACCCCCCTCAACCCAAGAAGAAGAAACTTGTCAAGAAGAAATTTGAGATTAAGGCGTTGAGTTCACAACCTAGTGAAGTCGAAGAAGCTGATCAGCTCGACGCCAACCCACAAGCCTTGACCATTTATACTCCTCCCATCGACCCAATCCATGAGGAGCCTTCTTCACCACCAACTACCCCTTCCCCGAAAATCCAAAAAGAGCCACTGCATGAACCCGCCACCCAACACAACCTCCCATCGCCCCTTCGAATTCCTATTGCAGACTTAAATGAAGGATTGACGAAAGTGTCACCGCCTTCTTCGCCCCACCTAGAGTTAACCCTCTCCCCACCTCAATCATATCTACCTTTTGAGAGGCAACTCCACCACCACCCGTTGAGCCAACCCTGACTCTGAACCCTGAGGAGTCAGTGCCCTTTCATTTTTCACCGCCTCGCCCAGAACCTCAATCGTCCAATCTTCCAACTCCACCAACTACCGAGCCTTCTGTCTGCCCAACTTCTCAACTGCCAGCAGAAGCGTCTACAAGCACGCATCATCAAGAAGAATCATATCACTTGCGGCATGCTTCTGCCCCATTGCAGTTTGTGGATTTGAGTCTGGATGAATTGCTGCGATACTCGGATGATGGGATCCTTCACCCCATCATGGGAAACCTGGATGAAATTCGGCGCAAGGAGATGGAAAGTCTCCAGCGGCAAGAAGAGTTGGCTCAACAAGTTTCACAATTGGGTTAGCAAGTGACTCAAATGCCGCAGCAGCAATTGGAGCTTCGAAATTTTGTTCAACGCCAAGCTCAGCGTTAGGATGAACAATTCAGCACTATGATGAATTACATTCTTGAAGTGTTCGTCCAACACATCCCAGCGCCAATTATTCCTCCTTCCCTTCAGCAACCCCTTCAGGTCAACGATCCAAATCCTCCCCCAGCGGACAACAATGACAACGCCCCGGGGAGAACTTAAATTTGGGGGTGTTCTTTGGGACTTTTACTTCTTTTCTTATGTTCATCCCTTTGATTCTTTTTGTAAATAATACAACGCATAATACATTTACATCAATGCAATATTCAATTCATGAATCTCTGTTCTCTTTTGTTTGTCCTTTCAATTATTTCTTGACTTATTATTTTCTCCGTCTTGTTTTTGTTTCTGCGTCCAACCTCCATGATGATATTTATGCTCTTCCCCTATAGGCTTATTGAAATAAGAGGATTAACTCACAAACCTTAGGATATTACACTTGGTAAATTACTTCTAAGAGTTAGTATGCGTCCGAAGCTTTGCCTCAAACCTCTTTTACACAATTTTTCTAAGGCAATCTCATAACTCGATTTCAGCAATGAGGACCTTGCTGCCTTTAAATTTGAAGGTATGAAAGGTTTGAGCCATGCGTTCAGAATTCATAAAACATAAAAAAAAATTATAATAAAAATAGATAAATAAATAAATAAATATAAATAAAATTTTAAAAAAAAATTGTGGACAAACAATTCCGCTGACAGTGCACAAAATTAGGCTATTAAGAGTTGAGTTGAGAATGGCTCGTTACACCATATAATAGAAGGTGAGAGTCCAAGATCAGCGAAAAATAAATAAACGGTACCATTGTTGACGCAACCAAAAAGGAACACGATAAGTGCCGAGTTGTGCAAGGGTATTTGCTCGATATTGGCTGCCTCCATGCACCCCATCATTGGTATGTCAAAACGAAGGTAGATAGCCCGGATCAACGCAAGTCCACTGTAAAAGAAAAATTTTGTTTGAGGTAGATAAAAATAGAAACTTTATGAATGAATAAACTCCATGGCACATTACTAAAATGAGGACATCAGATTGGCTGAAAATGAGTAAGGGTAATTTTGAAGAATAAGCTTGCCGCATCTAAAAATGAGAAATACTTTCAAAGCGTCAATTGAAAAAGAATTTGGTGTGGTTATCTGATTGTTGACATAGTCAAGGAATAGAAGGCATGTTGAGAGGGTGAGCTTTTACTTAGACTTGGGCTGTAGAATTTAATAAATCTTCAAATAAATGTTTTGAGGACAAACATTAACTCAAATTTTGGGGTGTGATAACTTGTAGAAATACAAGTTATTATAGTCACTATTTGAATTAATTAGAGTAACTTTAGAGCTAAACGCATGATTTTGGTAGTTGAATTATGTAAAATATATCACCATGCGTTGGCACTATTTACAAAATAAAATACCTGAAAAATTATGAGCTTTTCTGTTCTTAATGCAGGATTAAGAAGAAAAGAAACCCAAATAACCCAAGGACTAGAGACAAAGCTGCTGCGAGAACAAATGGAAACACTGTGTTGATACCATGCGTCGATACCATGCGTCGAGGAGATTAAATACGGACGCCTGGGCAAAAGCTGTCAGGTCATTATGGAAAAGGACAACACGTTATCAGATCATGGCAGAACCAATGTACCTACAATGTAAAAAGTCTACGCAGCAGGGCAGGAAATTTAATGCAAAGGTTCAGGCCATCATGAGCTTCAACTTTTCAACGCCTATAAAAAGCCCAAAGCTTCAAAGGAAGAGGGGAGGGAGAAAAACTAGTTCAGGAGGCGAAAGCTCTGCACAACTCCTCCATCATAACCAGCCTCCACTTCGAGCTCGTCTGAGAGAAGGATTCTGAGAACTTTCAGAATCATCTCCCAGTGAGTGAGAACCTTCACCCTATGGATTTTATGTATCAGATAGCAAGCATCTCAAGCCTCCATGAAGCAAGAAGTTGCCAGTGGCAGCTTGACGTCTTCTATTTCTGTTTATTTTCCATTTCCCTCCTTTTTACTTATGTTTTGTTAATGACATTCGAGTGAATGGATTAATTTCTTAATATAAGTTTGATTGACGACTATCTTCCATTTATTTCCATATTAAATATCTTATACCATGTTATTTGAATGCTAAATGGGTTAGATGTTAGAGTTAGTTTTTCTTAAGCAATATGAAGTATGTTACATCCTGATGAATGCATATCATTAGCTTGCATAGCATTGTCTAACAAACAAATGTAGTAAGCACGACTGTCTAGCTTGAGAGAGTAGATGGTTAATCTTTAGCATTTATCAAGACTAGATGAAGAGCAGAGATGTAGTTCATCTTTTGCCAATGCAAACTTACCATGCGTCTGAGAGATAAGATTAATGTGGCGTTGAAGCATCGAAAGATAGATTCACAAACTCAGTTAGTAGGTATGTAATACTTAGATAGGCTTAAGTAACAACTAGCTCCTGCGTTAACTCTACGTTTATCACATGGTTCCATTCATTCTCAACGCATGCTATCTAACACTAAATGACATTTGAAAAACCATCGCCGCGTCCATCTCATTGTTAGTATAGTTATAAATACATACAAATCTTGCACATATTAGTTGTATAGTCCACCGCATAGTCAAGCATCTATTCTCAACGCCTAGTTATTACAAATCCCTGCGTTCGACTCTGGACTCACCAGGAAACCTATAAGAGCTTATACTTGGGCTTCTTATAGGAAAACTTGCTTAATCATTATCATACGTGAGTAATTTTCGACGCATCTTTGTACAGAAAATGATAACATCTATTTTTGTGCAACACGCTATGAAACTCAAATGTAAATCGAACATAGAAAACAAACAAATCAAAAAATCAAACAACACCCTCATTAACCTCAACTAACTCAAAGCTTGTTCCACGCCTTGCTCACTTGCCCACTAAGCAACACATCAAGCCTTCACCCATGCTCACCCTCATGGACACATGCCTCACCAAGCCAACGCATCACATACCCACAGTTGGGCTCAGCTACCTAAGGTCTTCAACCTAGCCCACCTTCTTGTCAGCCACACACACCACCCATGCCAAACGCTCTCGGCCACCTCCCTCTCAAGTACCTGCCAAGCCACTTGCTAGTCATCTTCCAAAGATAAAAGTAAGGCTTACAATAAGAGGTCGAACGCAAGGACTTATGCGGATTTAAACTCTCAAAATGTACTAGCGATTTTTAGAACAAACGAGGATTGTGTTGCGTTTAACTATAAAAACAAAAGATTAAATAACTAATAACAGGTGGAGATGGTGAAGAATGCATTTACAGCATTTAATCAACAAAAGTGAAAAAAGAATCGAAAAAAAACAGGGTTAGGGAACTATTATTGTCTATCTTCAGAAACACAATGTAAATTATTTCACATTCTCAACTTATAATCTGCACCTCTAGGTTGACAAATTGCATGCTCATATGTTTATGATGCATGGTGAAGTGTTATTGAACCTTAAGGTTATTTCTATGTCTAGAAATACTTAGTTTGCTTAATGAGTTCCACAATCATTTACTTTTTTAAGCAGTTGATTATTTCTACTTATCTCAATTATCTAGATGGAAACAAGCAATATAATCTCATACATTAAGAAAAAATGAAATAATCTCAACGTTATTCTTAAATAGACAATAACTTGGCCCCAGCCATCAAGAGATTTAGCTACTCATGCTTACCAACAAGAAAATGGGAATAGATGTAGGGATGAAAGTCATGGACAATAGTTTAGATTAATGAAACAGAGCAAGTGTTACAAAAAGTACAATTTCTTGGTACAAGGTGTAAACAACAAGATAGAGATAGAAAGTAGGAAAATAGTTGGTGGTTGATCAATCTCTTGACTCTGCCAAAGGTGGTTGCGTAATAACTGTTGTAGTGGTGTGGTTGATCGGAAAGGAGACTACTCCCTCGAGCGTTCTGTCTCCAGTTGCCTTCTTGGAAGAGTTTTGCTACTAAAATGAAGAATCCCCAAAAAAATCAACAACCTTTTTAGCCTTCGAATCTGCCCTTTTATAGAGACTGCATTGTAACGCTGCCAGATTCATGTCATTTTCAGCTGATTGGTTGCTTTGCATCAATCTTGCATGATTGCATAATTCTCGGCTAAATTGGTTACCGCTCGTCGTGTCGCAAATGAAGCAGATCAATTTTCAGCTGTCGAGGATCTTAAAGCTTGCATCTGCTGATTTATGGTTTTGCGTCTGTCACTTGCAAGACGTTCTATCATGTGTCATGCATTTCCTGCACTAAATAATATGTTTTAGTGATAATTTAACTCGAAAGTATTTATCTTAAGCAAGTCAAGAGTGTAAAACACAAAGAAGATTTTTATCAACAAATTTAAGTCAAGACTACCACATAATCCTTTAAATCTTTTCCATTATTCTAAGCAAAAACTATAATAACTTATATTTCTACAAGTTATCATTGAGCCAACCCACCACCTCCTACTTCAACCACTAAGCCTATCTTGACTCCTGACCCTATGGAGTCGACTCACCAGAGTTCCCCTCCGCTTCAACCTAAAGTTCAAATAGAAAGAATTCGCTCTTGTGGAGTCCTCAAGTTAGCAAGTCCTGTCGCCTCCACCTACTGTCAATAACCCAGCCGGCTAAATCCCAAGCACTTCCCAAAATCCACTAAGGTTGGCAGATGTTCAAACAAGAAGGCGTCCAAGTGTGACTTACACTCCTTCGCCTTACACCTTATCGCATGCACCATAGTCAGTACTTTGTAGACGATTTAGACGACTTGTTGATGTATCTTGATGAAGGCATTCTCCATCCTTTCTTGGAGCATTTTGAGGAGCCGAAGCATCGAGAAGATAGGCTCATACAAATGAATGAGGAGTTGGCCAAGCACGTGCAGGAGTTGACACAGCAACAGGCAGAGTTGAAACATTTTGTTCAGTGTCAAGCTAAACGCCAGGACGAACAGTTCAAAACCTTGATCAATTACATTTACGAAGTGTTCGTCCAACGTATACCGATGCCCATCATTCCTTCTTCCCTTCAACAACCCCTGAAGTTCACTAATCTTAATCCTCCTCCTGTGTCGAACAATGATGACAACGCGGGAGGAAACTAAATTTGGGGCTGTTTTATTTTGGTTTCTATGTACTTTAATTTTATTAAGTCTTTTGTAACCATTCTTTATGAACGCATTGTAATTTCTTTGACACGATGAATGATTAAATTACATACAACTTTTCTTGAGCTTGTCTATTATGTTTATTCAACGCCTTATTGTTTCTCGCCTTGTTTGTGTATTTGTGTCTAATCTTAGTGATAATACTTATGCTATCCAATATTTAAATTTATTAAGACAAATGTTAGCCCAAAAGCCTTAGGATCTTATCTTTGGAAAATATTTCATATAGTATGCGTGCAAACTTTACCTCAAACCTCTTTTGCAAAATTTTTTTTTAAAGATAATCTCATAACTCGATTTAAAAAATGAGGTCCTTGTTGTCTTCAAAAATTTGTTGGTGGAAGAGGTTTGAGCTTATGCGTTCAAATTTCATAAAAATCTCTTAATGTCCAAAAAAAAAAAAGAGAAAGAAAAGTTTTCTGGACAACAAATCCGTTGTCAATGCATAAAATTAGCCTAATAAGAGTTTAGTTGAGAATGACTCTTGCTCGATGTCGGTTGCCTCCATGTATCCCATAGTTGATATGACAAAACAAAAATAAGTGTCCAGGATTAGCAAAAATAAATAAACAACTCCACTGTCAACGCTAAGAAATTAAAATAAGTGGGATAAGAGCTGAGTTGTGAAGAGATACCTACTTAATATTGGCTGCCTCGATGCACCCCAATGTTGATATGTCAAAACGAGGTGGGTAGCCTGGATCAACGCATGGGTTTGACAAGCAAATAGTGTAAAAATGAGGGATAAGGATGTCTGGAAATGAGTAAAAGAATTTTGAGTATTAAACTTACCGCATCTAGCTTTAGGAAATATTTTCTAAGCGATGGCTGAATAAGATTTCTTGTGGAGAATTAATTGTTGAAATAGAATCACAAACTAGAAAGCATGTTAAGAGATCTAACTTATGCACTAATTTGAGCAGAGGATTGCAATAAGTCTTTAAATAAATGCTTGAGGACAAGCATTATTCTAAATTTGGGGGTGTGATAACTTGTAGAAATACAAGTTATTGTACTCTTTATTTTGAATAATTAGATTAATTTAGAAGAGAACACATGGGTTTGAGAAGCAAATAGTGTAAAAAGAGTAACTCTACGTTCATAATGTTCATAAAAGCTTTTATCCTGAAAATTATGAGAGTTGTATCCTTTTGAATGCATGATCCAATGAAAAGAAACCAAAAACGACTAAGGACAAGCAAAGATGCCGCCATAATAACTGAGACCAAACCATATCATTGTTTAGTCAAGGAGAAAATAATAAATAGACACATGGGTGTGGCTATCGTGTCAATATGCAAGTGGACGATTAATTTGACTAAGTCATGACAAAGCCAATGAATCTTAGACGTGAAGAAAATTGTGCAGTAGGATATGGAATTAAATGCAAAGGTGTCAGACAATCATAAGGATCATTTTTTGGGCGCCTATAAATAGCCCACAAGACTCAACATGAGAGATAGAGAGAAGAAACCTACGAAAGCTCTACTTAATCTCCCTCACTTCCACCTCCATCTTCAACCTCGAGCTTTTTCATGACAAATTATGAGTGAGAGCTTAGTTTACCTCTCTGAAAATGAGAATCTGCCACCACCAGCAAGAACATCAAACAACCACCATCTAAAGCCTCCAAGGAGCAAGACGTTGCAAATTGGCAGCTTGATATCATTCTTTCCATACTTTGCTTTATTTTCTAAGACTTTCTTATTTGTATTGAGTTAGTGATTTCGAAAGACTCACGATTTCTTTAACATAAATTAGGTTGTTACATATTTTCATTATTACGTCTACTTCCATTATTCATTATGGCCAACTAATTTCTCAATGGGTTGTGTCATAGCCCCTCTCTGATTACCTACTTAACCAGAAAAGAGATGTGAAGACAATATACATCACCCCTCTTGTGACGCATATTGCCCCATCTTACATAACTTCCTGCACAAACATTTCCATACGTATACATTCATAGAATTCAGCCATATTAACGCATGATCATAATATAGTAATTCTTCCTGTACACAGTACACTTTTATAACATATTCTCTCATAACCCATTTATAAACAACTAAATCTACATGCCACCAGTGTTAAGTTATTTACACGTACAACAACGAGATATTTAACTGTTTTTGGAAATTCGAAGCTTAAGCAGGGCGAGTTGGAGTATGCAATGCACAAAGAACTTCCTTGCTACCTGGGAGGAAAAGAAAACATGGAAAACGTGAGCTAAAAGCCCCGTGAGTGACTAATTTTGTAAAACTATCTTTTGTTCGAAAACAGGCATGTTAAAATCATAATAATGCCATAAACGTAAACATGATTCAAATAATCATTTCTGTAAAATCATAATTTCAACAACATAAACAAATCACATATGTTCATGCCAAAATGATTGTATACGAAAAACAGTTCACTCTCAAAACTTTCCCTTAGTCAGGGCGGAGCATGACTCAATGCACCCGACGTCGAAAACAAGTAAGGCTTAATGCGGAGCAAAACTCAACGCACCAACATATAACCTCTATGTGCACATAGGACTATGGTGGGTTGCCCAAGTACCTTCTCCATGTCCTTCAGTACTGTGTCCCGGGGAAACTCACATGCTTTCTCATATCCTTCAGCATTGAGCCTCCTCTAAAACATTTTAGAAACAAGCATTATACGTAAATAGTTCACATGAAAACCTTTCATGAAAATCGGGTATATCACGATAAACAACATTTCACAACATGCCATTCAACGTTTTATAGAAAACGTATAAAACGTGCCTTATGAACAACATCATCAAACATCATGCTTTTCAAGAAAACAGTTCATCTCAAAGCCATATTTCATAAGAAAAATCAAACTAAACATTTTCAATAAATTCGTTTTCAAAGAAAGAAAAGTGTCACTCACAACTTGTCCTTAGGCCCTGAGTGGATTATATGCCTTTCCGAGCTCTTCTTGGCCTGTAAATACACATTCCTCATATTACGTTTTCCTTAACCTTCCTTTACATGATCATTAAACGTGCATACTTAAACTCTAATCATGATTCACCACCAAGACTCCCTTTCTTTCCTAAAATACACATAATAAGCGAGATTCTATGTCACTAGCGAGATTACCAACGAGATTTCACCTTACTAGCGAGTTTACTACGAAATTACACAACAGGTCACGGCACTAGCGACACCAGCATGAGTGATACCAGCGAGACTACTTGATGAGCGATACTGAGCGAGAGCCAGCGAGATTTGTGAGAGAAAATCCTCCTTTACACGACCAGCGACACCAGTGTTGCTATTCACGCTCCAATTCTCAGCGTTACCTGCTTCCAAACGGCACCCGACGGTAGAGTTTTCTCCTTTCCTGTTTGTTCTCACTTATGTCAATTCAAAGTCATAGTTCCAGCCAGATTTAGAACTTCTTTCCTTCTACAAACTTGTAGAGAAACATGTTTTCTAGCTTACCTCAAAATTTCGTGGCTTAACTCATCCTAGTTTGTCAGATATTGCAAGTTTTCTTTGTGCTGCTCCAGATTACACAGAAATTTCGTATCAGTAACTTCCAGCTAAACGTTTACATGTTTCTAATCCATTTAAACTCAAGCATCCTTCATAAAAGTTGTTCAAAATTGAGTTAAATTACTAACCTTAAAATTTCAGCCCAAAATTCAATCTCTTCAGCTCGATATTCACCAAACACCAGACCTGGTTCGAGCTGTGCGACAGCAAATGAAGCTTCTGTTTCAGCTTCTGTTTTACCATGAAATCTTCCAAAACCTTGCACGAAATTGCCCTAGAACTCTTCTTCAATCTCTCCACGACGTGCAGCTGAAAAATAGCATAGAATTTCGTTTGGAAATGAGTAGAATGAAGTCGCATGCGTCTTAGAGATAAGATAGATATGACGTTAAAGCATCGAGAGTTGAGTTCTCAATTTTGAGTTTAAGACATGAACGCCCCGTGAAAAGCGCTTGAAAAGTACTTTTTATTCTTTTAAATTAAGGGAGTTTATATTAGATTTCACTTGTTTGCTAGTGGTTTCCAGGTCAAAATAAAGAAAATAAGAATCGAAAGCCAAAAGAACTAAATCGAGCTAAAATCAAAGGAAAAAGAAAAGAAAATCACCAAAATGCCAAAAACAGGGCAACGCTGCGGCGCTGGTTTGGCGCTACCGCGGTGCTTTTTCTTGAGAGATCAAACGACCTCAACGCAGCAGCACAAACATGGTGTTGCGGCACGGCGTCAAGGGTAGGCTTTTATGACGCACAACGCCGCGGTGCCATTCTACAGCTTGGTGGCGCCACCATTTGATGTCGGACAGCGCAGCAGCGCTATTTCCCAGTGTCGCGGCGCCATCTTTCCTAATTTGAAAAATCTATAATTTTGGAAAGAATTTTAGGCATCCAACTCTATAAGTTGGAGGGTTTCTAGCAGCCCTAAACATCAACCAAGACACTAAAAGACACAAGAAGAAGAGAATTGAGAGAGTACATTAGAAAGTTCAAAGAGCGAGTTAGGTGCAAGGAATAGAGAAAAGAGTTTGAGAGAGAGTTGTGGTGCCGTTCAAGTTTCCAATGTGAAGACCAAGGACATCTTGGCGATTCCTCCTCAATCAAGAACTTCTTTCCAGTAGAGTTTCTCTTCTTTCCACTCTTTCTTTGCTCATATTATTTATGAAAATGTTGCTTAAAGGCTATGGTGGCTAAACTCTTTAGTTTTTGGGTATTGATGAATTGTTTATGAAGTTATGTTGATATTGTAGACTCTTTATGATTTTGTTGTAATGAATATGCTTTTCATTGTTATTGTGCCTAATTTTTGTTGATTGGCTATCCTTAAATGTTAGATTAGATGTATGGTTGAGATAATTGTGTATCTAATTGGATCTATAACAATGAATTGTTGTTATCTATCATGAAAATAGTTAGGTTAACAATGAAAGTTGCTAAAGACTACTCTTAATGCTATGTAATTTGTATTGGTTTCAAGAAATTAGTAATCAATTAAGTTGCATGAGAAAAGGTTGTTGTTGAGAGAAAATAACTTGGATTTATGTTTCTAGACTTAAGCATATGAATTGCAATAAAATCCATGAATCCTAGAATATTGCTTAATGAAGTAAACAAGGATTCGTTACCCTAGGACTCTCTTTAATTCTTGTATTTCTTATTTACTCGCTTTCCTTTTTAGTTTTCCTAAATCATAACTCAAGATCGAATCCTCAAATAAAATTGATTCAATTCTAGAATAGCTAAGTAACTTAAACCTTCACAATTGGATCCTCAGTAGAACAATATTCGGAACTTGACCGTCTTATATTATAACTTGACCAGTACAATTTTGGTAAACATGGAAAATGCGCATCACTCCGCTTAAGTAATGTTTAGGAAAATGTTAGTGAAGTCTCCTCAACCCTACTTTCTCTATTGATTTTTCCACATATCAACGCCTATTGTTTTGGTTGTGCTTAACATTTTCACCATCACTTTCATGCATCATCACTCTCCATGTTCACCCATCATTTTCATACTTGTACATCCATCTGTAATTAGTTTTTATAAAGCTTTTTCAACGCATTCTTTTGTATAGTATATCGCATCAAACCAACAAAATTCTTAACATTAATTTCTACAAATTCCTGTGTTCAACCCTAGACTCCTCAGTAACCCTATTACAAACTTTCACTTGGGTTTTTAATAGGAAAATTTGCGTTTAAATGAACAAATTTTTTACATTCTCAACGCGACATAAGGCTAAATCCATACTTCTTTTAAAGTGATTATCAAAGCAGCAAAGCATTTTTTGGTCAAACTGTACGTATTAAGATTAATTTTTATTTAATCCAAATTTATTTTAGATAATTTTAAATTCATTTTTATCCTTCACATAAATAATTCTTCTATCGCATTGGTGATCTCTTAGAAGATCTACATATCCTTAGTGTTGAGAAGTATGTTCTAAACCATCGTAATTAATAAATAATTTGAAATAATGGTTGATTATTTTATATATGCAATTATCCATTAGAGAATAATCCAAGGTTATTTTATGTAACTTAAACATGTATGTGTTGACATATAAGTGGATCATGTTTAAGTAATAACCTAAATGGTCTGTAGTATAAAGATAAGGTTGGATGTCTTATCCTAGTGACACTATGGGTACGGACCACTTTGTAAATGTTACAAGAGTTGTAAATGTTACAAACGATTTGATCCAAATCGTTCATATAGAGACATGTAAGTGAGAGTATCCTATATAAAGAGTTTGTATAAAACCGGACCGCGAAATGATTAATTGCTCTTTATAACACTGTTGACTGAAGAGATTAACATTTCATAGGATGACCATAGGTGATTTGACCTTAATCCTGAGTGAGTCATGAACTCCTGTCTATGAGGACAGTCCTTTGATCTGTATGGGTAAGAGTGGCCAGATTCGTCGACTCAATATGTCTACGATTTTGTGGATTTGTCCAAGTAGGCAGCTAGGAGCATAGCTACACAAGATGAAATTCACTCATTATCATCTTTAGAGTAAGTAGATGAATTGTTCCCTTAGGTGCTAACTCTGGGTTTTGAACAATGGGACCCCTCCCTCTCACTGTCCTGAGAAGGTTTTGTCTATGGTAGGACCATAAATAGGTTGTTCATTAAAGGATTAGTGGGACTTAAGAAGTTAGATGTAATTACAGGGGTAAAATGGTAATTTGACCCAGCTGTAATTACGAGCAATTTGTGAAGGGTCAACTCACTGTTGATTGGTTATATCCATGAACACATAAATATGTCTACAATATGAATAGTATAGTTGTAAGTCTTTAGTAGAGTGACCCACAGTTAATGAATGCTAGTAACCAGCAAGGTGGTGGATGTACAACTACAACCATTAAGGAGGTCAGGGAAGCCAAGGCTACAGTAGTTTAAGGATGTCTCTTGAGGATATGTTGAAGAACCTTGCAGCATCAACCACGCATATCCAATGTAACTAGGAGTAGTTTATTCAGGCCACCACCTCCCACATCCAGAGCATGGCCACTTAGATCTCCCAGCTAGCTGATGTTGTTAGTAGGTTGAACACCTAGTATGGAAGCTTCCTTCCCAACCCACGTCCAACATGTGCAATGTCTATGTCATCACCTTTGTGAGCTACATGGAGACTCCCTGTTGTCTGTTGGTGGGCCAGTTGTTGAGCCTATTAAGGATGTGAATGATGTTGGATCTGAGGAGAATAAGACCCACTTGCCAAGGAGACATAGGGTAAGATTCGATCCACCTCTGAATTTACGTTCTGACGTTCCTATTGCCCATTTCCCTAGCAGGTTAGCTATTGCTAAGGTAGTTGCACAAGAGGATAAGGGGAAATGTATCTAGCCCTCAGGAGACAAAAACCCTACTTCAAATGGCAAGAAAGTTTAGATTGAGATTCCCACTGAGGGAAAAAACAAAAGGAAAAGGTCAGGCAGGAGGTTGTCCTTCCAGATAATTTGCCAGTTAAGCAAAAGAACCTAGGTACGTTTTCTATACCTTGTGAAATAGGTGCTAGGAAATTCGAGCCTGTGATGTTAAGTTTAGGTTCTGTAATTAACATAATGTCTACCCATGTGTATGTTGATTTTGCTAACCATTCCCTTATTCGGCCAATTGGTTTAGTGAAAGATATGCTTGTTAGAGTCAATGGCCTAACTTTTCCTGCTGATTTTATGTGCTTAATTTGAATGTGAATTCTGCTTCTTCTACCTGTGATTTATTTGTGCTTCCAAGGAGTTCCTTTTTAAAGACTGCTAAAGTAGTGATCGATGTGGTAAAGGGTCCCCAACCCTAAAACACAATGAAAAATGTGAACTTTTATGTTTCTGATAATCCCTTTACCACTAATCATATGTGTTCAAGTTCTATGATTTTTCAAGATAGTGGTCAACCTCCTAAGTTGGAGGTGTTGGATGGGGATGCAATGATCTCCTCGGAATATGGATGATAAAATCAAATATGGTCGAGCATAACGTCCTTAAAAATTTGCGCTACCTAGAGGCAACCAGGATTTACATTTTTGTTGTTTTCTTTTTTGGTTATTTTTGTTTTTATTGAGCTTATTCTTTTCATGTTTCTTGATTCTTAGGTTTTTATAGCCATTTTGGAGAGAATTGTTTTTGTGAGTCAGACATCACCTCCATCCTTCATGCCAACTTCCAAGGAATATTTTTGTGTTCCCTTTTATTTTGTCTCATGCTTCCCTTTTCTATGTCACATTGGGGACAATGTTAGATTTCAAGTTGGGGTAGGGTATATCTGTGTCTGGCTGGAGCCCTTGAGCATCTGAGCTTAGGTTATTTGTATGTTGAATTGCTTGTTTGCTCATGCTTTGTTTTGTTCGTTATGATGACTAGTTGATGATGCACTCCCTTGTGTTTTGAGATGATTAATCATGATTTTTAGCCCTTTTTAAAAAAAATTCTAATTTTTCATGCACATTTAAGTTCTTTGTCTACATATATTATGTCTCACATGCTTCGAATTGTATTACTTAGCTTGTAGTTTTGTTGTCATTCTGATAGTCCCTACTGATTTGATATTGTCTTGCATGATAGGTTGTAATGTAATACCGAGGAGTAAAAATAATTATATGTCTTCTTGATAAAATCTATAGAAAAAGAATGTTGTGTTGGAAAAAAAATGTCATGAACAAAAACAAAAGAAAATGAACTTGTAATGGTATGCATGACTAGGGGCAGAAACCTTCCCTGTGCTTAGTTAGGACACTCGCGAAAGAAGAGTGGGTATAGTTTCCTGCAGTGTTGTGTGAAAGCTAATGCCTCTAGGTAAAATAAATGTAAGTTTAGGGCTCTAGAAGTTTAATTTTAAGCACCTCAGTTGACATATTATTGCTTGGATTTTTGTTGGCACTTGATGATTGGTGCATGAGTTAGTGTAGAGGGGAAACAAATTGAGAGACATTTAATACCATTCCCGAATGCAAGGACTTAATTAAAAGGCTTTGAACTCACCCTTGCATGAATGAGTTTAGGATTAGTTTTCAATTGTGCTTTATTGATTGATTATGAATTTATCTCATTGTTGAGTGCAAATTCAATTCTAGAAGACTATTGAGACTTGAGTAACGAACCTTGCATAATTGAGGGAGCAGGATTTTTGTGTGACTATGTGTTTTACTCTACCTTGCTTGAGGACGATCAAGAATTAAGTTTAGTGTGTTTGATAGCATTGAAAATGTGTTATCTTACTCCATTTAATTCGAGATTGTTCCTTGTTTTTATGCTTTATTTGGTTATTTTGTAGGTTTCAAGCACCTAATAGGTAGAACGGGGCATTAGCGACGAAATGAAGCGAAAACGAGCCAAAATGGAGTTTCATTGAATCAATCGAGAAAGAGAAGGCCAAAATGACAAAAATACCCTTGCAGGCATGACGCCACGTCGCCTTGTGGCACCATGTCACAGCGCCTCACAGAATGATGGCCTTTTGTGAAAAGCACACAACGTTAGGAGCTCCAAAGATGAATCACAAAAATTTTCGCGACAATGTCACGATGCTTCGATCAATGTATAAATAGGAAGTAACGTTTTTAGGTCAATTCGGATACCAGCCAATTGGAACTCGAACCCTCTTGATTTTCTACATCCACTAGGTCTTTTATGCATCGAAACTCTTCCCCATTAATCAGTATGTCGATTATGGGCTAAGGTAACATTCTCTAACTTGGGTTTCTAGGATTTCTCCTTTATTTGAAATATTTGTGAGTTTTTAAATCCATTTAGTCTATTTGCTAGTTTCAGTTCTATTATCAATCAATTTTTATCATATGGGATCTCCTGCTCCCCGTGCTTCGGACGCTTGGGGATGTATGGTTATGCTTTTTTATTGAAGTTCAATTCATTACACTCGATTGCATCTTAATCATAAAAAACAATATGTTAGGTTAGCTTGCTAATCAAACTAGATGAGTATTGATCTAACCAACCTAGAATTGAACCAAACAAATGTCTAATTATGCACCTGAAAATTAAACATTTACCCTAATGTTCCCTAGATCTTAATGCAATTAGGTCAATTTGAACAGCGTGCTTTCATCTTTTCAAATTGGACTAGCTAGTTGCTTAGGACAAATTAATTAGCCTTTCTAATTAATTTGGTTTAATTTCAATGATGAGAATTCAATGACCAAATACCTTGAAAAGAAGAAAATTCATTACAACCCAAGCTAGATTCTTCTAATATATTACTTTTTCAATCTTCAATTTGTGCTTGTTATTTTATGCATTTAAATTTCCTTGCAATAGACCAACTTCAAACCCTCTCCCCTTTGGTTACCTTGAATTGTTAACTTTTGGTTGGAAAATTCAAGTGCTCCCTATGTTCATTCCAATCTTGCTGCCACTATAGTTTTAATAAGTACGAGTATTTATTTGGCACGAAATTAGGTGATGAATTTCGTCCACCATCCTTCTCAAACTCACAACCACCAAATGTCGCACCCAGGGTCGTCGTTGTCTACGCGTGTTTTGTGCTTCTCTGTCCATCCACCGTCTTCTGTGGGTTTTGTGTCAGCTAATCACCGTGGACCGCCACCGTTCACCAAAATCTTGCTGTGAGTAAGGACCTTTTATGGTTTTTCTTAAAGGATCTTGAATACTCATTGGGTTTTGTTCTAAGTTTTTCCTTACCCACAACTTTACATTTGGAGTTGGAGGTTACTAAGTTGTTGTCAGCATATCAAAAGCATTTTGGCACGTTTTGGTAAGTGTATAAAGCTTTGGAGCCCATTGTTTGATTATGGTTTGTGGGAATTTTGGGATTCTAACCCTTGTCATGGAATTTAGATTGGGAGATTTGTTTGGGAGCTTTGGAGCGATTTTGGGAGTAAGCTACATTTTGGGTTAGGTTGTATTGGTGATTTTTTAAACGATTGAATGTTAGGAATTGGACATAAATGTTTGATTTTAATTTAGATTCTGGATTCTAGAATTTGATTCAAGGTAGTGGAAACTAGAAGGGGGTTGGTTTGCTAAAGTTTGTGCTAAAATTTGATGTAAGAGAATATGAGCATGATAATGTTTACTTGTGTTGTGTTATGAATTTATGTAGTGGGGCATTTATGTATGTTACCAATTATGTAAACATGGTGATAATTACCTTCCTATCAGTAGTTGTGTTTCCCTAGAGGTTTTGTGTTCCTTCGGGAATACCAAAGGTTATGTGTATCCTTTGGGATTCACTAGAGGTTTTGTGTTTCCTACGGGAATGACAAGGAGAATCTATGAGAGAGCCATAGGGACTAGAAGATAGCGGAGTATATGCTTAATTCCATTCCAATGCCTTTTTGTTGGAGAAGAACTGTATCTAGCTAATAAATTTACTGAAAATGCAATATCTGGTCTTGTATTATTAGCAAGATATATAAATGCACTAATTGCACTAAAATATGGTACTTCAGGACCAAGACGTTCTTCATTATTATCTTGAGGTTGAAATATATCTTTATTTACATCCAGTGATCGAACCTCCATCGGGATGTTTAATGGATGTGCTTTGTCCATATAGAATCTTTTCAAATTTTTTCCTGTATAAGTTGACTAATGAACAAATATTTCATCTGCTAAATGTTCAATTTGCAAGTCTAGGCAAAATTTTGTTTTTCCAAGATCTTTCATCTCAAATTCTTTCATAAGATATTCTATTACCTTTGGAAGCTTTTCAGGATTTCCAATTATATTTAAGTCATCGACATATATAGCTATAATAACAAATCCTTACTATGACTTTTTTATAAAAACAGACATACATATTGGATTATTTTGATATCCTTCTTTCAACAAATATCCACTCAGACGATTGTACCACATCAGTCCTGATTGTTTCAATCCATATAATGATATCTGTAACTTTATGGAATATAATTCTTGGGAACTTGATTATATGTTTCAGGTATCTTAAATCCTTTTGGGATTCTCATATAAATATTATTATCAAGAGATCCATACAAATATGTTGTGACTACATCCATAAGATGCATGTCCAGACTTTCATACACAATCAAACCAATTAAATTTCTTAGTCTAATTGCATCAACCACTCGAGAATGCGTCTCCTCATAATCAATACCAGGTCTTTGTGAGAAACCTTGTGCACCTAGTCTTGCTTTAAATCTTGTGACCTCATTATTTTCATTTCTTTTTCTCATAAATATCCATTTGTATCCCACAGGTTTCACACCTTCTGATGTTCAAACTACTGGTCCAAAAATTTAACGTTTTGAAAGTGAGTTTAATTCTGCCTCAATTACTTCTTTCCACTAAAACCAATTTTTTCTATGTCGACATTCTTCAACAGATTTTGATTTAAAATTCTCATTTTCATATATAATATCATGAGCAACATTATACGCAAAAATGTTGTCAACAACTACATTAATACAGTTTCATCTTTTTCCTGTTATGACCTAATAGATTGAAATCTCATTATTATTTTTAGGTATTTCACTTTTTTCACTAATTGGACTATTAGTCATGTCTAGGGTTTCTTAATAGATATGTACATCTTCAACCAAGTCCTTTTGACTATTATCTATTTTTCTTTTCCGATGATTTTTATCATTGGAACCCATTGGTCTACCATGCTTCTGGCGTGTTCCAGACTCATTAGAGACAACTTCCTATGTTAGGATATCAATTTTCAACGAAATATTTTCAACCGGTATATATGACTTTGTTACTTTCTTTGCATCTAGAAATTGATTTGGTAATTGATTTGCTATATTTTGTAAATGAATTATTTTATGAACTTCAAGTTCACATTGATTTGTATGGGTGGAAGGAAAGGATTCATCGCTAATCCCGCTCCAAATAATTAACCGTACTTGCTAGAACCGTAGTAGTGGCAAGACCGGGTTGAACACAGAGAGCGTTAGAATTTCTCAATTAAGTAGTTAACAATTTAGGGTAACCGATTGGGGGTTTTGAAATTTGATTACAATAAAATTTAAATAACATAAAATAAACGTGATGAATAAAAGAGTAAAAAACTTATATGAGAAAAGCCTAGCTTGGGTTGTAACGGATTTTCCTATTGAATATAAGTTGTCATCGATTCTTCGTTACCGAAATTTAATAATTGCCTACACCTAACCAAATTAATTAGAAAGGCTAATTAATTTTTCCTAATCGACAAACTAGTCCAAATTGATAAGATGAAAAACATGCAAATCAAGTTGTTCTTCTTAAGATCTAGGAAATGTTAGGGTGAATGTTAAATTTTCAAGAACTTAACTAAACATTCGTTTGATTCAATTCTAACTTGGTTAGATCAATACTCATCTAATTCGATTTGCAAGCTAACCTAGCATGCAATCAATTTAAGGAATTGAACATTAATCATAAAGTAGTGATCATAATATTCCCAAGCGTCCAACAAAATGATAATGGCAATACAATGAAGCTAGGAATTGGATCAACAAATACAATAAACTTCTGTTTGGAATCTACCAATTATAAGAAATAGGAAAAATGCTAGAAACCCAAGCCAGAGAATGTTACCTTAGCCCATAATCGACATATCAATCAATGTGGGAGGGGTTCAATACATAAAATTACCAAAAGGGAGATGAAAGTTGAGAGAAATCGTGATGAGGTTGGCTGAAATTTGTGGTGTCTTGACCTAGGCGAATAAGGTCTTCTTTGATAAATCGTGATGGCGTCGTTGTAGGGACAAAAGCCCTAACGCAGTGAAAAAGTACAAAGAACCAGACCTCCTAATTTAAATTCGGAATTATGAAATACCAATACATTGATAATTCAACAGAATTAAACTAGATTAAGCATGTAATTAAGGAAATAAATATCAATCTTTTGAAATTGATTAGGAACGCCACCATGTGATTCACTTCCTATTCTTTGAAGAATTGAGGAATGTGGTTTGTGAGAACCAATCTTAAAAAATTGGGAAAAACTTGGAGAGAAATTTTGTGTGAAAAAATGGTAGAACTATTCTGGCTTTTTTTTTTTTTTTTTTTTTTTTTCGATCAACCTCTAGAAAACCTCTGAGATTTGAGAGGTTCTTATCAATGGTGTGTGGGAGAGAAAAATATAATAGACGTGGGATCACTCCACGTCTCAAATAACTCCCCTACATGGGAGTTATTTGTTTTTATATATTAAATTAAATAAAAACTAATTTAATTAATTAAATCTAATATATTTAATAAATTCATTTAAATCTCTCAAATAACCTATAATTTTAATTCAATTAATTAAATTAAATTAAATTAAATTAAATTAAATTGAGTTAAATCAAATAACCAATTAATTCTCCAATCAATCAATTACCAAATTAAATACGTAAAATTTAATTTAACTTTCATTTGAATCAAATTCAACTATATTTTTCACATAACATATAGTTTTTAATGTGCATCTTATATGCAATAATTTTAACCTATAATTTTAATATGAATCTAATTCATATTAAATTAATACTTGAACTACTTTTAATATTTAATTCTCTCATAAATTTAATTTTTGAATTGTGTCCAAAATTAAATTTATACAATAAAGTTAATTAAAATATACACTTTATATTATAATGTATCATTATACATTATACTATTTTCCTAAGTGAATTTGAACATTTCAAATTTCATTTAAGACTTAATTACCTCAATACTCTTTCCGAGCTAGGAAGAAGGCTAATGAACCTACAAATCAGAAGCTCCAACGATATGAGATTAACTGGTTAAACTCATTAACCATGTTAATCAATATTCGTTAATTGTGGGTACACTCCACTAAAGACCCACAACTGCACTCTTCTCACTGCTGATATATTTCTATGTCCACAGACCAATAACAACAAATTAGCCCTTCACAAGTGTTCGTAACTCCAGCTGGGTCAAATTAACGTTTTACCCCTAAGTTACCTCTATATTCTTAAGTATTAGTGCTCCTGTAGTGAACAACCTGTTTATGGTCCAACCATTAAACAGAAACTCCTCTCGGGCCAATCAGAGAGTGGGACCCTTTGTTCAAGTCCTGGAGACACCACTTAAGGGAACACTCATCTTCTTACCATAAATTCAAGAAGGAGTGAAATTCATCTTGTATATTTATGTTCCTAGCTCCCCCCTCGATTTTGTTCCAAAATGGTAGGCATATTGAGTCGGCAAACCAACCACTCCCACCCATAAAAATCGAAGGACAATCCCTCATGAATAGGAGTTCATAATATACTCAGGATTAAGACTAAGTTGCCTAGGTTATCCTATTGAACTGGAAACCTAACTAGTCAATGGAGTTATATCTAGTGGTTACTATTTCATGGTTCATTTTATGCAAACTCATTACATAGGATACCTCCACATGCATGTCACCTACATGAACGCGTTGGATCACTGCGTTTGTATCAAATACAAAATGGGTCGTATCCATAGTGTTACCAAGATAAGGTACCCCAACTTTATCCCTATACTATAGACCCTTTAGGTTGTATCTTAATCATTGATCCCTGTATGTCTCTACATATTGTTCAAGACTCATATGACAGCTTAGGATGTTAGTTTATTGGATTTCAAGGTTTTAAGACAAAATAAATATAACACATTCAATAACACTTATTGAAATAACATCAATGACGCTTTATTAATGGCAGTCAATTATTTACACTTACTATCTACGAGTTTTAGGACATAAAACCCAACAACCGCAATACTAGGATACAGTGTCGTGGCATTAACAGAGATATGTGCATGTTCACGATCGGAGCATCGCGGTGCCAAGGCCTTGCTCCAAAATCCTAGCTTTCGGGAAAAAGCGTCGTTGCACGTGGCTTAAGGGGCGTTCTAGTCATTTTGTTTCCCTCTTTCCTGGTTTATGCAATTCAACTTCGTTTTGGCTCCATTTTAACTCTAATGCCTGATTCTACCTATTAAGCGCTCAAAATCTACAAAATAACCAAATAAACCCGTAAAACAAAGGAATAATCTTGAATTAAGCGAAGCAAGATAGCACATTTTCAACACTATCAACGGGAATCTAAATGAAATAATAATGGTGCATTCCATGTAATTTCTTTTTTCAACTTTTTAATTCATCACCCTAATGTTGGAAATTTGTCTCATTAAAATGACAATCAACAAATTGTGCAGCAAATACATCACATGTCAATGGTTCAAGATATTTTAATAATTGATGGGGGATCAAATCCAACATATGTTCCTAACCTCCTTTGACATCTTAGTACATTGTAGTGGAGCAGTTAGAACATATACTGCATATCCAAAAATTCTCATATGGAAAATATTTGGCTCATAGCATGACGAGTACTTATGTGATAAGCTACTGGCCTAATGCGTATAAAATAGCATGTCCCCATATAGATGTTGAAATCTTAGCTCTCATAAGCTATGGCCTAGCAATTAATTGCAAACATTTTATAAATGATTTTGCTAAATCATTTTGTGCATGAACATGAGCTATAAAATGTTCAACACTAATCCCAATTGACATACAATAATTATCAAAAGCTTGGGATGTAAATTCACCAGCATTATCAAGACAACTAGTTTTAATTGCATAATTAGGAAATTGTGCTCTTAACTTAATTATCTGAGCAATTTGTCTTGCAAATGCAAGGGTTCAACTTGATAATAAGCGCATGTGTGACCATCTACTGAATACATCTATTAATACCATAAAATATCTAAATGGTCCATTTTGGTGGATTAATAGGTCCACATATATCATCATGAATTCGTTCAAAAAATGTAGGTGATTCAGTTTCCATTTTAGCTGGTGATGGTCTAATTATTAATTTACCTTGAGAGCAAGTATCACATGATAATTTACTAGATTGAAGAATCTTTTGGCTATTTAATAGGTGTCCATTTGAATCTTCAATAATTCTCCTCATCATCGTAGATCTTGGATGACTCAACCAGTCATGCAAAATCGTAAATATATCTGGATTCATGAACTTCAAGTTCATTGTTGCATATGTTTCAATTACTCGTACATGAGTATAATATAATCTAGAAGATAAAACAGACAACTTTTCCAGTATACATTTTTCATATGGGATAGTAGATATGATATAAGGATATTCTATCTCATTTTTTATATCAGTCTCAATATGATAACCATTGCAACGTATATTTTAAAATCTTAATAGATTTCTCTTTGATTGACTAGAGAACAATGCATTTTTTATTGTAAATTTTGTTTCTCTAGGCAAGATAATACTTGCTTTTCCAAAACCTTCAATTAGGTTTACAGAATTTGATATCGTATTGACTTTTGTTTCTAGCATTGTTAATTTGGAAAAATATTTTTTACTTGTAAGTATTGTATGTGTAGTTACACAGTCTGTCAGACATAAATCTTCATTTCTCATTTTTGAGTCACTCAACATATGAAAATTGTCTATTTCTTCATTTAAACAAGATAAATTACAAAAAGATAAAACTTGAAATACAAAAATTTAACTTAAAAAAATGTGTAAGATAGATGTATTTCAGCATCAAGCACCCATGACAAATAATTATTTCCATTAATGTCAAGGGTTGTGAATTTTAGTTTTGTAAAATTTGTCATGGTAACACTACCACAAAGAATTGCATTTATATTAGAAATTTAATATATACTAAACATGCAAAACAATATTTAATTTACTAATTATAATAAATAGAAAAATGGCATATCTTTAGAACCTACCTTTGGCAAGGAAAATGACAAGAGCTCATACTAATAATGTGTTGTAAAATTGAGGAGCAAAATGGGAACATGAATACCAAGGAAATATAATATAAACAACAATTTTGAAATTATGAAAATAGGAAATTTTTCCAAATTCTCCAACTCTCTTTGAATTCTCACCAATGTGTGTATCTACAAAATCCACCAAATGTTATTATTTATAGGCAACTTGGCAAGTAGGAGGTGGAATGACTTGGACACTAATGTTGTGCAATTACAAGACGCATGACCTTTGAATACTAAGTATGGACATCTAAATTACACATATTTTAAAATATTTATAATAATATCAAGATTATTACGAAGAAATAAATCTCCAAGAAAATTGAATTTTGAATTAGATTAAAAAATTAAAATAATTACTAGCTTTTTGGGGTTTAGGTATTAAATCTTTTTAAATATAAAATTTTAAATAGTAAATAAAATAAATAATTAAGTACAATTTTTAATTATTTTAATATAAAATTAAAGATTATTTTCAAATATAGTTAGATGAGTCAAACAAATATAGAAAAATTTCAGCGATAGACAGCGATAGACTTCTATTACTAGGCAATAGAGCGCAATAGAATTCTATCGCTTGGTGATAGAAAGAGTGCTAGAATCTATCATTAAAATTTTTATATATTTATAAATAGTTTGATATTTTTTTATTTATAATAATTTCTATAAAATCAATTAAAACTAAAAATATAAAAGGATATTCTGAGAATTATTCAAATTTAATTTTCATTGCAGATTGAAGTAAAAGACCATCAAATAAATTTCTAATTACAATTGAGTAATTTTTCATAATACACCATCAAGTGTTATTTGATGACCATTTCAGCCCATTCCTTTATGGTCTACATTGGAAGACTCAAACAAGAAAGTAAACATGCCCCAAATGAAAAGTTAAGTCAATTTTTGTTATTTCAAGATCAATTAAGTCCAAATTTGTAATTGCACCACAAAATGTTGTATAGATTTGGGGAGGCCACATACTCCTATATATCACCAAGCAGGCAAAGTCACATGGGTGGGCTCCCAATATGTAGGCATTCTTCCTCATCACATTAGAAAAAAAATGATCTAAGGGGAAAGTCTTGGTAAGCAAGAGATGTTGGGAAGTCCCTTTTGCTTACTTGGATTTTTGCCATTTTGTGGTACTTTCAAATGGTGTACTTGTGCTGGCACTTGGATTTGCTTCATTTTTCTTTGACCTAATTATTCATTATTTTTTATTTCTTTCTATTATACATCATCACTAATTGAAGAAAGGTTCAACAAAAACCAAATAGGAAGCTGACTTATTGGACCAATAATAGAGTATATTCGTTTTATTTTTGTATTATTTTTTAACTTACACATAGCTAAACAAGCCTTCCAACGTCAGTTATGTTTCTATATACTTTTAAAGGTTGTTTTTAAATATAGAAAAGTGAACTAAAATATTTACAAGTATAATAAAATTTTACTGTCTATCCGCGATAAACCACTATCTGTGTATATCTGTGTCATGATAGACATAGTAGTAGTCTGTCACGATCTATCGCGGTCTACCTGTCTATTGCAGATAGACTACAATATTTTGTTATTATTTGTAAATATATTCAATAGTTTTGTCATTTAAAATCATATCCCTGCTTTTAACTTTTTCATTTCTCAACTAACTTTTTTTTTTTTTTTATGAAATGTACTAATTGCAACATAAAACTGATATAGAATTGATAGGGAGAGTTGATACACAACTGTGTGATCTTAAAGATAAAGCGTTGAATGTGATGAATAAGGATTCATTTTCATCTATGAATCGTGTTGAAGGTTAATTTTAAATATAATATAATTTTTTTTTTTAAAGAAAAATTTCTCCACATATATGATCAAAATCCAAATCTTTGCTTGTAGGTAAAAAAGAAATTGTGAAGCTATGAGAAACAAGATATGGTACTAGTGTAAAGAGCTTCATTTAGTAAGTGAAAAAAGTCCAATTTGAGCAGGAGTGCAATAAATGCACTCTAGAAAATAGATGATCCATTGAAGTAGATGATCCTCTTAAATGCTAGTTACTCAAGGACACCATCATCCACATCTTATGACGCTACAAATATCAATAGTATTGGTAATGTATCACAATCAATTCTGATTCACACAGTTATTCACACAATTTGAAAATTTATAGGTATATTAAACACTTTTAAAGTTTATAAACTTATTAGACATGAAATTAGAATTTTAGGAATTTATTAGACTTTCTTTTTCAAGTTTCAAAACGTGTGAGACACAAAATTAAATATTTAATGACCAATAAAGTTGTTATTTTAGAAATTTTAATATGTTAAATTAAGTCCTTGAACTAGTAAATTTGTGTCAAGAAGGTCTTCAAAGTCTAAAAAGTATCTAATAACCCTTATGTCTTTCAATTTTGTATCTAATAAAGTCCGTTTGAAGATGTCTAATAAATTTTTAAACTTTTAATTTTATGTGTAATAGATTTTTGACATATTTGAAAACTTAAATAAGTTAATTGAATTATTAGTTTTAAAATTAAATTTTATATATAATAGAATTCAAAACTTTTGAGTCTACTAGACTGTTTTTTAAATTTAAAAAAAAACCTATACAATAGTCCAAAGACCTGTTAATTATAAAATTGAAAAACTAAGGGTCTTTTAAAAATAAAATTGAATGTTTGGGAAACATACTTAATACTTTTTAAAATTCATAACCTACAAGACAAAAAATTAAGAATTTAAATATCTACTACACACTTTTTTAGGATTAAATAGATAAAAATTTAAAGCCCCATTTGGTAACTATTTCATCTTTTATTTTTATTTTTGAAAATTAAGTCTATTAACACTACCTTTACCTCCAAATTTCTTCCTTTGTTCTTTAATTTTTACCAATAGTTTAAAAAATAAACTAAAATTTGAAAAAAAAAGGTATCTTTTAAAAATTTGCTTTTGTTTTTGAAATTTGACTAAGAATTCAACTATTGTACTTGAGAAATATACAAATCATGGTAAGAAATGTGGAGAAAATGTGCTTAATTTTCAAAAACCAAAGAAAAAAAATGAAATGGTTACCAAACAGTGCCTAAATTAGGATTCGTTTTGTAACCATTCATTTTTTAAAAAAAATTAATTATGTTCCCTCTCAATTTCTTACAATAATTTGCATATTTCTTAATACAATAGTGGCATGTTTTGCAAAACTTCAAAAATAAAAACAAATTTTTAAAAACTATCTTTTCCAATTTAAAAAAATATATGTTTTTAAAAATATTAAAAAAAAATAAATAAATAACAAAGTAAGTCATCTAAACTTGAAAATAAGTGTTTATAGGCTAATTAATTTTTAAAAATAAAAAATTAAAAACTAAATAGTTAGTGAAGAAGTTTCACCGAATCAATCTAAGTTTAAAATATTTCTTTAACTAAATAACTTTCCATAAATTTGAAAAGGAGTCCTTGCAATTAGTTTATTATAAATTTATCCCAAAATAATAACTTTTATGGACATTATTAAATGTATAGATGTATAAAATAATATGGCGCGAGAAGCAGCGTGGATGCCCCGCCCCGCCCCGCCCCGCCAAATTTGAGGGAAAGGCGGGGAAGGATGGAGGCACGGACCGGGCACGTGGTGGATGGTGATTAATATGTTGTCCTTTTTTGTTATTGTCTTTTTATAAAGGACAGATTCATGCATTGCATATTACAGCTTCCCTTGGTAGAATTCTTGAATCTTGTTCTGCACCTTACAACATTCACTCCTTTTCACTTTTCAAATCTTTCTCATAATCATCATTGCTTCATTTTCCCAAACCCTCCCAATCATCACATAACAACAAAACTTTTACAACACCCAATAATAATAATAATAATAATAATAATAATAATAATAATAATAATAATAATAATTACCTTTCAACAAAGTCTCCAATCACCCATTTTTCACCCATAATCAATCATAGGGATGCCAAATTATCAATCATTTTATCTATTATAAACTGTATCTTTGGTCTCTCAAATTTAAAGGTTGGTTTTTAAATTGTATTTTAATTTTTATATTTTTTTATTACTTTTAAAATGGAGTAATTATTTTTAATGAAAAAGCGGTTAAAAATATTTTTAAATACGACAAGATGTTACTGTTCATCCACAATGACATTTTACTATATTTGTAAATAAGTTGACTCATTTTGCTATTTTTGAAAACCACATTTTAAAACGTTTGTTTTGTATTTATAATTTTCAACTTTTGTCTATTTTGGTCAATGTAATTTCAAAACATCAGTTTTAGTTAATTTTAGTATAACTATTAAACACAGTGGAAGTGAAACATTTCATAAAAATTTATGGCTACATTTTATAAAAATTTAATGAATTAATGATATTGTCATTTAAAATTTTGGTAGGATGAAAACAAATGGATGAAATAGTCATATTTTTTAAAAATAAGGAGACCAAGACAGATGTTTCAAAAAGTACATTAGCTAAAATGAACAAAAGTTAAAACTATAAAATCTAAAATGAATGTTTTGAAAATGTAGGAAACAAAATAATTCATGATAAATTATTGATCTTCTTTAGTACAACAAATGTAAGGATTGATGCACGAACTTGTGATTTCAAAAGAGAAAATATATTGTCTTGATTGCTTAGTTATATGTTCGATTAGCAATAAATTTTTGAATTTTTAGAAAAAATTGTTATTAGCAATAAATCTTTGAATTTTTAGAAAAGTTTGTTAATAGGTCATTCAACTATCAATACATGGAAATTGACAATTATTGGTATGGTGTTACAATCCAGAGTATCATTAAAGTAACTACATAGATAGTCTTCAGATTAGATCTATTCGTCATTTATGTCCAAACTTACTATTTGTGTGACACAGGTCAATGAGTCTACAATTTTTCATAGCTTAATTACTTTTAAACCCTCAATATAGGAAAGTACACATATTTAAGTGTATAGTAATATTTTTAAAGAATTGCAAATATAGATAGATTTTATCATCGATAAACTTCTATTAGCAATATAGTCTATTAGTAATAGATTCTAATATCTAGATCTAAATTTTATTATATTTGCAAATTATTTTATATTTTGCTATATATATAAATACTTTAGTTTTGATTACTATATATGCAACGGTTGCATTATAGTATGTCATATGAGAAGAAAACAAATAAACAAAAAGATAATTCATTTATAAATATAAATATATATATATAATATATATATATTCGTTTTAAATTGACAAATGCATCCCCATTAAGGAAACACGAAAAATATTTTCTTATCTTTCAAATTCATTTAAAGAAAGGAAAAACTATGTCACATTTGGTAATTATATAAATTTATTTTTAATTTTTAAAAGTTAAGTTTATAAATATTGTAATGTCCTAAATTTAGAAAAGGGACATAATGAACAGAGTTCACGTCGGAATAGAAAGGATCTCGAGGATATGGAAGTATGGTTAAGAAAGGCTTTAAAAAAAATTGAATGTTACTATATATACCAACAAGGTGCGCTTTCCTTTTCGGTGGTTCAATCAGAGGAACTCCAAAATCAAATGTGCTTAGCTTGGAACAATCTTATGTTAGTTGACTTCTTGAAAATTTTCTTAGGAAATATGTGAGTAAGGTCAAAACATTCTGAAAGGATCCGTGTTGGTTTGTGAGAAAGTCTTCACTCTTAGAAGCATTATATATTGCTTGGATGACATTGCCAGGTCGGAGGGGATACAGAGGAATGTGGAGCCATTCGGATTCTGAATCTTGATCCTAATCTTAGACCTAGGGTATTTACAAATGGTATTAAAGCAGAACCTCCCCCAATAAGATGTGATTTGGGGACGAACTAAGTGTAAGTTGGTAGGCATGTAACACTTCAAGTTTTGGAGGGGGACATGAATGAACCAAGATCACATCCGAACGAGAGTGATCCTAAGAATATGAAAGTAGCTAACAAGAATTGAAAGTTACTACCTGTACCAACAAGGTGCACCTTCCTTTTCGGTAGTTTAATCATACGAACTCCAAAGTTAAATGTGCTTAGCTTTGAGCAATCTTATATTCGAAAACCACTTGAGAATTTTCCTAATATGACATTGTCGGGATGCAATCTGAGTCTTGATTTTAAATTGACCAACACACCAATTACTTAGAGTTTAGAAAATTTTGTCCTAAATTTTGATAAAGGTAACAATTTTGTTCATGCAATTTTGTTTGTACTGAATTAAATTCTATATATTTTAAAATTTTAACAGTTTAGTTAATGAACTAACAACTATCTAGTTTATATATTTTCAAATGTCTGATAATATAGTTTCCAATGTAAAAATCTCATAAAAAATATAATTTTTTTTTTTTAGATAGCGAGTTTAGTCTGTATCCATTAGAAAAAATGTCCATGTTTGTTTATTTATCTCCATGTGTAAAAAAAATCCTACTAGATCTTAATGCTATTTTTTACAAATATATATTAAATTGTTATAAAGTATAGGGATTAAGGTATGAAGTTTAAAAATTTATAGACTAAATCATCATAAGATTAAAGTTGGCTAAAATATCATTTTGGTTCTTATACTTTAAAGTTTATTTGTTGGCTAAAATATCATTTTGGTTCTTATACTTTGAAGTTTGATTAATTTTAGTTTATATTCTTTCAATTGTCAAATTTTAGTCCATATATTTTTAATAAATCTTAAATTTAGTCTCTCAAAGTTAATTTTCACCACATTGATTATGTGAATATGTTTTCAAAATTTATAGGAAAAATGTTAGTTCATAGCAATTTTTTTTAAAAAAATCAATCATAATGATAATTTAGGCCCCTTTAGTAACTATTTTGTTTTTTTTTTTGTTTTTGTTTTTAAGAATTAAGCTTATAGACATTATTTTCACCTCCATATTTCTTCCTTTGTTGTCCAGTTTTTACAATAGTTTAAAAAACCAAGCTAAAATTTGAAAAAAGAAATATAGCTTTTAAATTTTTGTTTTTTTTTAATTTGATTAAAAATTCAATCATTGTACTTAAAAAAGATGCAAATCATTGTAACGAATGTAGAGGGATAGACTTAATTTTCAAAAACTAAAATAAAAAAACGAAATGATTAAAAAACGAGATTTTAGCTAGTTTAGTCCAAAACTAATAATAATAAAATAAATAATAGAAGTTTGGTAGTCCCACTTAAGGGTGCGGAAACCGTGTCGTTGGGGATCAAAGCGTCGGAAAATTAGGAGTTTGGCAGTTCCACTTTAGCACAAGTTAATAGAAAGACAAAAAGCCAAAAAACTTGCTGCACATGTTATTCTTCGCTTCATACATTAATCAAATCAACTATTTATTAATTAAGATTAAAGTAGTTTAATATTTTTTAGCGTCTGGGCTTTTTCCAGGAAAAAAAAAAAAAAAACATATTTAACCATCCTCAGATCTAAAGAAAATAAAAATAGTTAATTTTCAAATTTTATATTAACTTTACCAACCACATCTACGAATATAAAAATAAAACATTTCACCCTTAAACCCACTGTTGATACTAAACTTATTTACGTGGAAATTAAGAGGAAGTGATTTTTAGATTATTAAAATTATTTTTATTATGTTTAAAATTATTTTTCATTATGCAAATTTGATGTTTAATTTTATATTTTTAAATGTAATTTTTATATTATCAAAATTAATTTTAAACGATTAAAAACATATTTTAAAATAATTTTGAAAATGATAAAAATAATTTAAATTATTACAAAATTACATCCCTCTAAAGCTTGCTCAAATTGCCACAAGTATTTATTATTTAATTTCAGGAAAAAGTCTAATTTAAACTTTTGAATTAAAAGTTGACCTTGTATGTTGATTGGTCCAATTTTTGGTAATGAGATACAACATTTTATGTTGTATATAAAATTTTAGAGGGAAAAATTAAAAAGAAAAAAAAAAAACTAATCTTTTAATATAACTTTTCTATGAAAAAAAGGAAAAAAAACACTAAACAACGTCAGTTCGACCCTTTTTATATGGGTTTTTCATCCACTTGAAATGATATATTTTTCTTTGAATTACATAATAAATTTTCATACTACTTTAATAAGAATTTGAAAAAAAGAATAAATTTATAATAGACAATTTGTGTTAATTTTAAGTTTAAATGAGTAAAAATAATCATAATTTCACAAATAAAGATTTAAATTGATTCATGTTTAAAAGGTTAAACAGTTTGTTTTCTTTTCTTCTTTTTTTAATTTCTTTTTCAAGTTTAGACAATTATTAACTTTTGAGTAGTGGGGACAAGTTCAAAATATAGAAATATATGTTTTGTTAAAATATTTATTTAAACTTTTTATGCTTTGAGACATGTTCAAATTTATTCCTTATACCTTTAAATGACTAATTTTAGTGTCTTTACGTTTTGATAAATCTTAAATTTAGTCTATGCTACTAGTTAGTTAATTTTTCTAGTAACTTTTTATTGTCTATAATTCTTGCAGTTTTAATTTTTGAAAACATATTTACATACATATTTTCTTATATGAAAAATACTTGTTAGGGAAATTATTATAAATGAAAAAAAAATCAAACTATTTACAAATATAAAAAAAACATTGTTTATTTGCGATAGACCGGGATGGACTTCTATCACTAAGTGATAGAAGTCTATCAGGGTCTATTGCCCAATGATAAAAGTCTACTATGATCTATCGCTGATAGATAGTGAAATTTTTTATATTTGTAAATATTTTGGTTTATTTTTATATATTAAAAAATAACCCTATTTGTTATTATTTAACCAATTTCTATTAAAAAAGTTATTTAAAAATACTACAATTGAGATTTCTTAAAAAAATGAAGACTAAAATTAGACCTAAGAAAGTATAAAGGCTAACAAACACAACCAAACAAAAATGATATTCTAATTTTCCTATTCTTAACCATGTTGGCCATTTCTAGGAAAAAAAAAGATTCAAGGAAAGCTCAGATCCAAAGAAGATAAAAATAAAATAAAATAATAAAAAAATAAATAGCACAATGTTCCGTTTACAGACTTGAAGAACAAAGATCAAAAAAGCAGCATTTAAGAACACAGTGAACTCTGCTTCTCCGAGACAGCGAGAGAGAGAGAGAGAGAGACAGAGAGATTTGTGCTTTCGCTCTTTACACGTTTGCTTCAATATTCCATGAAATTACTTGCAAGTAAGTGATCTCTCTCAACTTTCATTTCACTCATTCCTACTGTTTCATCCTTCGGAAATTTCGACAGAAGAGCTATAGGCTTTGGCAAATCCAGACTTGTATTCAACAATCTACAGCTTCTGCGTCTTCTGTTCTAATGAGATGCTGCTGTGAATCTGAATGCGGATGCGAATGTGACTGTTTCGGTTTTCTGGCTTAATAATAAGGTATTTGTGTTCGTGATCCAACACTGTAGCAAAAATCTGTACTGGTTCTCTTCTTTCTACTTCTGTAATGTGTTTATTTTAACTTCTCTTCTGTTCTTTCTTTGAGCAGTTGTTTTAGTGGTTTCTGATTCTTGATTGAGCTAATAATCATGGCTGGAGATATCGAGCAGCCGTTTACCTTTAATTTTCAGGTACTGGTTTCGCTTTTTCCCTTTCCGAGTGGCTTACTTTATTGTTTGTTGTGAATGATCTGAAAATTTGGAACTCGAATTACGCGTTTCATTTCTCAACCTAAATCCGAAAGTTTATTATTTACCCGATAGATGCGCACTACTACTTGCTGTTGTAGATTGTGCTGTTGCTTTGTCCATCGTTAACAATAGTTAGATTTCTCCTATTCTATTCTGATTTCGTCAATATCTTCTCAAAAGAACGGGAGAACGTTCTGTTTTGTTGGAATTCTAAGCAACTAGTGCATCATTTACTGTTACTAATTAGAGGCTCAGTTTTACTGATACGGTAAATTATTTTTTGCCTTATCCTCAAATTTGTAGGACTTGATGGTTATTACAAGTAATTGTAATGAGGTATTTTATAAGCGAACTGTTACGAACAAAAGTTTTGGAGCTGAACAGGCAGATGATGTTGTAGTTATGAACTTATAATGCATTTACAGTGAATTCAAAAGTCAAATGTTAACTAACAAACTGTGTGCTATGAGCTGGCCTTTAAGCTGCTAAGATATGATCTGTATAATTTTTGGGTATGTCCAGTAAGAGTAGGATGCCATATTTTTTCCAGTTTTTTCAGGGCTCAGTGATTCCTCTCTAATGTCCAGTTGTTTGCAATTGATCAGGTAGAGTCTGCAATCTCAGACTCCATATCATTTGGAAGGTTTGAAAAAGAATCTTTATCTTGGGAAAGGAGGTCATCATTCTCTCATAATCGTTATCTAGAAGAGGTAGAGAAATTCTCCAAACCGGGTTCAGTCAATGAGAAAAAGGCTTACTTTGAGGCTCATTTCAAGAAAAAGGGAGGATTACGTGGTCAGAATTCGGCAGAGTCCCATACAATTGAGAATGATGTACCAGAGCAAGTGAATCAAGAGGCAGAAGTTGAGATTATAAACATGGAGAATCATGACGGCCATTTTGATGATAGCTCTGTCAGTTCACAAGACCATGGGGACCATTTGGTGACAAAATTTGAAGAAATGCCAAAACATGGAATTTCAGCTCCTAATCCTAAATTTGAAAATTCTTTCAGCAGCGTTGTTAATGCTGAAATAAATGAACAAGATGACACTGGGGAGAACAAGTTCTCAACTTTTGTAAGTGATGAACCAGAGGTTGAAATAAATCAAGATGCCAAGAGTCATGGAATGAGTGAGAATATGCAACCTAAAGCCATGGAGGCAGTCCCCAAAACTGAACTAGTGAAGAAAGCTGGCAACAACTGCTCAGGAAGTCAGCAAACTCTCGCTTCAAAGGTGCAGTCCTTCTCTCTAATCTTTTCAAGATTTGTTCAACTTTTCTTTGTTATCTTCAATTCGTATACCAATTACATTCTGATTCATTCATGTTGCATCCTCCAAACCCATTTTTCTATCCGAATCCTTAGCATAATAACAATTCTTTTGTTACTTACTCCTCTGCTCCGCCAATCCCCCGAACATTAGATGATTTCTAGAAGACAAACAAAGGCCTCCAGATCTCAGGCTAGTATTCATCAGAGTCAAAGAAATTTTTCGGGTGATGTTCCCAAATCCAGTAATAGCAAAGGCGAGCCTTCACATACAACTTGCACAGAAGCTCATCCATCAAAAACTGCCATTTCTCGTGCAAATGCTGTCCGTCGAATACCCAAAGTTGAGGTAATCTGTGGCTTAATATAATGCGACTTGGAATTCTGATTTGTGCCATTATATTTATAATATGAAATAATATTTCTGAATTCACTGAAGTCCTGATTTAATATAGTTCATCTGTTTTCTTAATTTAAAATTTCTAGGATTCTAAAGTTCTCAAGGGAAGAACTGTTCTCGAGAGTAGAAGGTATACATACTGGTTCTTGTTTTTGTTACTTTTTATTTATTATTTATTTAGTTTAGCATCTTGGATAAGTTGATTGAGACCGTGAAATGATTTCCTTCAGATGTAGTGGTGAGAAGGTACAAACTTCTGGAGTATTATATTCTTCTCCGTCGAAGCTCGAGTCTAGATCATATTTAAAGACAACCACCAGGTTCTACTGCCCTATCTAAAGAGATATTTTCTTCTTTCTAGCTTTTATATCGATATCAAGGTTCTCATATATTTTTGATTTAATATGAATGTAGGCAAAGTCGGCCTGTCAACTCAGCCATGCAAGATACAGGGAAAAGTGCTTCAGCTTCAACTAGAACGGGCTTGGCAGAAAGGAGAAAACAGGCAAGCATAATCTCTGTTATTAGAGAGCAATACACATTCATATCCAATAGAATATAGATGGCCTACTACTATATTGTTCTTACTTGAACATGTTTCATCTAATGTTGGAGGAGTAATTGTGAGTCAAGGAATCTAATAGATTTAAGAGCCAAGTAAGAAACATGGGTCGCAAAGTTTTGAGAGCCAACAATAGCGAGAGTGAGAAAGAGAGAGATAGCAGCATAGCATTATCTAAGCCAACAAAATGGAAATTTTTTATATTATTATTTGAAAAGCGTATTGACATTGGTTGTCTGCTGTTGTCTCAGAGCAAGCCAGATTCTGAAATGAAGAAATTACAGAAAAACGTTGACATCAGATCAAAACCAATACCGTCTTCTTATGGTGCAGTTCGACCAGAGTCAGATGGGAAGAAGGTAATAGGATTGTCTTCCCATATATTCTCTTGACTGAAAATTCTTTTCTGTTGTACGCTTTTTTAACTACAGTCTTGAACTACAATCTCTAAAAACCGTATACAGTGTGCATGCTGTAGGTTGTTAACTTGACAGTCAATTGAATTGGTCATCTGATGGATTGCTTGCAGTTACCAAATACTAAGAAAAGAGGAGGTAGCATCAGAAAGGAAAATAGGAACTGTTACTTGTGTCCCGGTGTAACTTAGTATAGGAAGACTTTGAAGATATGACACAATTTTGACCAGAGCAATTTGAAATGTATCTAAATGCCCTTTGATAACCATCTCTTTTTTTTTATCAAAGCTCATAAAACACTACTTACTTATAGTCTTTTTGCTTAACTACCTACTGTAAAACATTTTCAAAAGCCAATCTAAATTTGAAAACTAAAAAAAAGTTGTATTAGACTTGATTTTTTAGTTTTGAGATTTCATTTAAAATTCAAATGTGTTATTCAAGAATGTGAGAAGTTGACCAAAAATTTGCGAGGAAACAAGCATTATTTTCAAAAACAGAAAACTAGGAATAAAATGGTGATTTATGGGCCTAAATTTTGCATTAAGTTCATTGCACTTGAGTTATGAAGCCTATAATTCCTCGCTGGTATAAAGCATGCATTGTAGTTATATGGAAGCAGCCTTCACAAGTATTTTACCATCGATTGTTCTCAATGTAGTCAGGTGTAGAGTTGAATTTGCTAGAATTTCTGAAAGTTCATGCTATATTGCTCTATAAGGCTTCTAACTAACAAAAAAACAGAACAATTCAATGTTCCTTCTACCCAAGGTTTAGGCAGCATTTTATATCTTTAAAAATGAGGAAAATAACTGAAAGAAAAATAGTTTTAGTCTTAGATACCTTGACTGCTAGTACTTTTGTCCAACAAATAATTGGGTTAGAACTCTTGTATAAGTTTGTTATCATGTATTTTTCCTTTAAGCAATAGATTTACTTTGTTTTGGTTCATGGTACATTTCAGGCTGTGTTTAGTGGTACCAAAGCAAGAAACACTTTAAGGAAGTCCACAGCTATGGCATCGTCCTTGCATTCGCAGTTAGGAAAAGACATCGATTCCTCTACAAGCGAAGCACCATATACTTCAAAAAACATGAGCTACCATGCAGCCGTGCATGTTCAAGCAAGCAGTAATTCGTTGAGTTCATCAGCCAACCACCAAGAAACCGAAAACAAGAGAAGGAAGGACAAAATGAAGGAGAAAGAACCCAATGTACAGCAACCCCGAATTTTGGAGAATTATAAGACGACATCCAAAGAAGGAAGCGAGGGGAGGCAGAAAGTCGGGGCGCAGAGAAGCATGAATTTGATGGGGAGATCGAGGGACGTTAAGGGTGTTGCTGGCTCTGGAATGGGACGACTTGCTGTTGGTGTTACGTCGTAAATGGCTCATGTTTCGTTCACTCCACGGTTAGTAGGAATAGTCATTCACATCGTCCAGGTTCTATATTTTCCATAATTATTGTCATTGCTATTATGCTGCATTGTAATGTAAATTAGAAGTCATGTATGCTAAGGTTGTTAAGGTTCGGCAGGAATAAACAAGTTGTGACTAATTTTCTTTTCCTCTCTATTTTCAGAGACTTTTAATAGATATTTGCTGAACTATGTGTTGGGTAAGGGTTTCATTTCATTCCCTTCCTTTGTAACAATTTATTTTATTGTTTGTTTGTGAAGGGCACTCCAATTAGAGATCACTCCAATTAGGTCAAATTTATAATTTTTTTCTAACTATTATAACTTACAATTAATTATAACATTACTACTTCAATTTCTTCTTTGCTATAGGGTTTTGATGGCATGAACTTGTTGAGACTTCTTAGGGTCCAATAATATTTATAGTTATTGATTAAGACTACTACTAAGCAGCATTAGTAGTAAGACCGAGTCGAACTACAAGGAAGAGCGAATATATAGTTCTGAACAAGTTAAGATTTCTAGCTAGTAACTAGGGGGTTTAGATATGGTTTAACAATTTAATGGAAGAAAACAAAGTGCAAGAATATAAAGTGCATAAGGTAAATATGCAAGAAAATAAAACTTATTTAGCTTAAGAATTAGGATCTACTCAATTGTTCGGTTGATCAGTGCTTCACCTACTTGTCGCATACGCATACACAAGCCCCCTAATATGTTAATTACAAATGTAATTAAACTAGTTGCTAAATTAATTGGGATTAATTTGGTTATATAATGTCCATAAAAATCTCACAATTGCACTAAGCCTAGGGGATTTCACTAGGACGATCAAAATTGGATAATATAAGTTACTAGTCGATTTTTTTTCTTGAATTAAACCAACCATGCAATATTGTAAACAAGCTTGTCACACCTCAAATTTTTAGGTTTGTTGGGTTAATGATCTAAAATGATTTATTCTAATTTTGCTTTTAGTGATAAGTGGAAATTGGAGAAAAAAAAAAAGTCAAGGAACTTATCTAAGGAGTTAGGGTTGGTTTATTAGGAAGAGAAGATGGAATTTAAGAGGATTTAGGGTTAATTTGGTTTATTTATTGTGTTAGGATTTCTCGGTCGGCATGAAAAAAAAAACCTCTCTCTCTTCTGTTTGCTCCCTCTTTGTTGCCTCTCTCTCTCTTTGCTCTCCTGTCTCTCTGCTCTTTCCGTCACTCTCTCTCTCGCGGCACTCTCTCTCCCTCTCTCAACAGACTCTCTCTCTCTCGCGGCACTCTCTCCCTCTCGGCAAACTTTCTCTCTCCCTCGGTAGACTCTCTCTCTCACTGCACTCTCTCTCTCTCTCGCGACACTCTCTCCCTTTTGGCACTCTCTCTCGGAAGCCTCTCGTCCCCAATCCAGCACCGTCGCTCACCGCGCCAGATCGGGCCACCGAGTTCTGTTTGCACTAGCCGCGCATTACTCCGTCGTTCGCTCACCGATCACTTAGTGGGGATGCTCCCTCCAGCATGCGCGAACCTTTTCGGAACTGGTTAGGAATGGGCGCCACGAGACCAGCCCGAATCCAGCCAGGTTCTATTTCTCATGTCCCCTTCCCAACAATTGTACCTTGTCTTGGGGCGTCTTTGGCTTTACGAGAGAAAGCCCGTCGGAGAAAAAAGTCTTTCTCTTCCCATCCCGGATCATGTTCCGGTGTGTCCACATAAGAGGAAATCGCAATGCATCTTGCTCAATAGGCGTAGCTTGGAGTGGGAGTGTAGCGTGGGTAAGGTAAGGAGGCCGCTAGAGAGGAAGCCAAACCGGCCTATTAAGCATAGCTAAGCTAATATGCGCCGGAGAAAGCCAGGTGCCGAAGGTAAGCTCTATTCGGCTTGGAGCATTAATTCCTCATAACGAATAGGCTAGCTCGAGATCTCAATTGCCTATCCTGTGCTTGAGAAGGTCCCCCAGTTCCTCGATAGCACCTCGAGGTGCATTTTGTTGTCTTACATGAGACTCGGGATATTCCTCACTCCATGGCATGGCACCTTTCGTTCATCCATTCCGCCCGCCCATCCAGACACGACACCTTTTTTCATTATCATCTACTGCCCTTTCTTTCCTCCTGGCTATTCACGCATGAAGATCGTCATATGTATGCTCGACTTCGGTTGCCGGTGCTATAGGTAGGAGTACATTATGGCAGGATCAGTCACCCGGGCAAACCAACCCTCCTCCAAGAAGAATTGTGCTATGCCCCCCGGATCCCTATAGAGCGAAAGAGCTGCCTGGTTTCTGCCACCAATTTCGCCATCGTCGCCACTGTCAAGGGACGTTTCTGTCGCTGATTTGCCTAGGTAAGGCAGTGAGCATCTTCTTTTTTGGTTCTTTTTGAATCTTGCTTTCTGATTGAATTTTTGGGTTATCATTTGGTGTGCCTTAGTGGAAGTTTGGAATTGTCGGTTTTGGAGGGTTCTTGGAGTCAAAAGCGAGTGGGCTAAGCGTGGTGGCTTAAAATTACCTTGTTTTAGAAGGTGGGATTTAATGTAGTTGTATTTGTGAATTTAAGTTAAGTTAGAGTTTAACTCAGTATTGGGATTTATGTATCAGGCTTTAACCCAAGATTTTTGTGGGATTTGGCAACTTGGACAACTAATGAGATCTAATTCCAAGGTAAGTAACTTTACTATTGGAATGTAGGCCCGGCATTTTTTGGTTAGTAAGTTGTTTTGGACCACTCAGGAGTTGATTATTATCTCTAGTATAATATGAGTGCCCCAATAGTTTGACTGATACTGAGTGTAACTATGTTGCATGAGAAATGTTGAGAAACTTGATGTGAGACTCTTATGTACCTTGCTTGCTATGCATTACTGACATGACTATGATTATATGATAAGTACCATGACATTATGATAGGAGACTCTCTGTGTAGTTTACCCGTGACATTTTGCCCCTACGTTGGCGGCATGTTCACTAGTTTGTGTTCCATTGGGATCACCAGTTTGTGTCCTTCGGAATCACCAGTTTATGTCCTTCCGGATCACCAGATGGTGTCCCTTCGGGATCACCAGATCGTACTCCTTCGGGGTCACCAGATCGTACTCCTTCAGGATCACCAGTTCGTGGGCGCCAATTGCCAACGATATGGTGGGTCTAGCCTGTCACCAAGTTAAATGAGACACGAAAAGTGTGCTTGAGCTAGTTCCATGATTATTGTGCTTATCGGTTAAGTTTTTTTAGCTGGGCCCTTGTAGTGGGGTTACTTACTGAGTACTTTTGTACTCTCCCTTTTCTTTTCATGCCTCCAGGTAAGGGGAAGGATGCACCGGCGAATGATAGGAAGAATCCTTGAGGCATTATGGGACCCGTAGTGGCTTTTGCGTATTTTTGCAGTTCACATGTTTGTTTTAATTATTTAGATAGGTTACCTTTTGGCTGAACCTTTAGAGTAGGTTTTAAATATTTTATTTATTTATTATTATCATTGTTATTATAATTCTTTGAACCTTTCCGAGAAAATGTTTTTCTTAGGAGTACCTCAAACCATTTTTGCCTACTTCCATGATTGCATATCGTTTTCCATCGAGGCCACGTTTTAAAACATACATCGTAGTGTTACACATAATTCCGCGTTCAACTACTTTCTTGTAATGTGTTGTTTTATGGTCGACCATGCATTGAGTAATGATCCGGTTAGGGGTCTATCTAGGAGGGTCGTTACAGTTGGTATCAGAACCAAGAGTTATTGGTTCTATAGTTGACTTACTATGTGAGTCCAGGTCATCCCTAAGGCCATCAAAGGATTCTTTGTCATTGACAGGCATGCATTCCAGGTAATTGTTCCTAGGGAGTTCTATAGGAAAGCTAGCTTGAATTGCTTTTAATTGGATACCTTAATAGGGAAATTAATCGCAGTTGTTACTCATGATTTTAAGATACGGCTCGAGGAGGTAAAGGAAGAAGAGGAGGCAGGGGGTAGAAGAGGTAGAGGAGAGGGGTTACGGAACCTTCAAGTTCATGATCCCGTAGAGCAAGACTCTCAGCCCCAAGACCCTCCTGCACCGCGAGGACCTCCACTGCTGCAAGACCCTTCTGGGTCAGGGAAGCATGGAACCAGGGCGAGGGGGCAACCTCGTAGTGCGCTCGCCCGCCTCAAACACAGGCTCCACTAGGGGCTCAGGCCGATTTCACTGCAATGGCAGCCCAGATAGGGGAAACTGTTACCGCCATTCTAATGGGCAGAATCCAGGAGGTAACACATGCAGCTGTGAGCAGTTATCACAGCAACTCCCAACTTCACAAGCGCCTGAGCAGTTAGTACCGTCCTAATAGGTGCAGACCCAGCATCAGCTTCAGCAGGATTTATCCTTGGAAGCAAAGCATTTGAGAGACTTTAGAAAGTATAACCCACTCACCTTTGACGGATCATTGAAAGACCCTACCAAGGCTGAGATGTGGTTGTCTTCCATCGAGACTATTTTTCACTACATGAAGTGTCCAGAGGACCAGAAACTTCAGTGTGTTGTGTTCGTGTTGACTAATGATGTAGAAATCTGGTGGCAGTCGGTAGAGAGGTCAGTAGTTACTAGCGGAGGGTCAATCACCTTGGATCAATTTAAAAAGCAATTCTACGAGAAGTACTTCTCCACCAATATGAGGTACAACAAGCAAGTGGAGTTCAGGAAATTGAAGCAGGGGGTTATGTCTGCTGAGGAGTACGAACAAGAATTTACCAAATTGTTCCGTTTTGCTCCTAAGATGGTGGCCACGGAGGAAGATAAGATAAAGTGTTTCGTCCAAGGCTTGAAGGACGGACTGAGGGGTCTCGTGCAAGCTCTTAAACCCAGTAGTTACGCAGCAGCATTTCGAGGGACAGCAAGAATTGATTCTCGGGATGGGGAGGAGTATGTTAGAGCGATGGCGCTAAGACCCTCCTTCGGCATCAGGCCTGGTGGAAAGGGATAGGTCGGTTTGTAGATCTTGTGGGAGGAGCCACTAGGGGCATTGTCTGGCAGGTTCGGGAGTTTGTTTTCGGTGTGACCAAGAAGGCCACGTGTACAGCAAATGTCCCAAAAAGGGAGTGATTGATAGTAAGGGCCAGCACCCAGGCCTTTATCATGGGGACTCCAGCAAACTGCAGTAGCAGCAAGACCGGGCCTACACTACGACTCCTCGAAAGGCCGATAAGTCAGGCACAGTAGTGTCAGGTACGCTTCTTATTTTAGGGCATCATGCTTTGGTATTGTTTGATTCTGGTTCGTCGCATTCATTTATCTCGACTGTATTCGTGAAGCATGGTATGCTAGAATTAAAGCCATTGCATTTATGTTATCGGTTTCCACTTCGTCTAGCGAGATTATGTTAGCAAAGGAAAAGATAAAAGCATTCCAGGTGGAAATAACATACTGTGCCTTAGAAGTAACCCTGATAGTCCTAGATATGTGCGTCTTTGACGTTATCTTAGGCATGGATTGGTTTATTGCCAACTATGCCAGCATAGATTGTTCACGTAAGCCACTTTCACCCCTCCTATGAGAATTAGCTTTAAGTTTAAAGGGACTGGAACGGTTGTTTTTCCCAAGGTTATTACAGCTATGAAGGCTCACAAGTTGCTTAACCGGGGTACCTGGGGTATCTTGGCCAGTGTGGTGGTTAAAGAGACCGAGGTCACCTTGACTTCGAAGCCGGTGGTTAGAGATTACCCAGATGTCTTCCTAGAGGACCTTCCAAGATTGCCACCACGAAGAGAGGTTGACTTCGCTATCAAGTTGGAGCCAGGTACGGCTCCCATATCCAAGGATCCTTGTAGGATGGCCCCAGTGGAACTAAGAGAACTTAAGGTCCAGCTACAAGAGCTGCTTGATAAAGGCTTCATACGACCAAGTGTGTCGCCTTGGGGTGCATGATAACTTGTAGAAATACAAGTTATTATAGTCACTATTTGAATTAACTAGAGTAACTTTAGAGCTAAACGCATGATTTTGGTAGTTGAATTATGTAAAATGTATCACCATGCATTGGCACTATTTACAAAAGAAAATACCTGAAAAATTATGAGCTTTTCTGTTCTTAACGTAGGATTAAGAAGAAAAGAAGCACAAATAACCTAAGTACTAGAGACAGAGCTGTTGCGAGAACAAATGGAAACCCATGCGTCGAGACTATTCGTTGAGACCATGCATTGAGAAAAAGTAGATACAAACGCCTGGGCAAAAGCTGTCATATCATTATGCAAAAGGATAACACGTTATCAGATCATGGCAGAACCAATGGGCCGACAATGTGAAAAGACTACGCAGCAGGGCAGGGACTTTAATGCAAAGGTGTCAGGTCATCATAAATTTCAACTTTTTAACGCCTATAAATAACCCAAAGCTTCTCCAATCGAGAGAGGAGGAAAAGAGAGAGAAACGAGTTCAAGAGGCGAAAGCCCTGCATAAATTCTTCTCTACCATAACTAGCCTCCATTTCGAGCTCTTCTAAGAGAAGGATTCTGAGAACTTTCAGAATTGTCTCCCAGTGAGTGAGAATCTTCACCTTATGAACTTTATGTATCAGATAGCAACCATCTCAAGCCTCCATGAAACAAGACGTTGCCAGTGGCGGCTTGACGTCTTCCATTTCTGTTTTATCTCCATTTCCCTCATTTGTACTTATGTTTTGTTAATGACATTCGAGAGAATGGTTTATTTTCTTAATATGAGTTTGATTGACGATTATCTTCTATCTATTTCCATATTCAATATCTTACACCATGTTGTTTGAATGCTAAATGAGTTAGATGTTAGAGTTAGTTTTTCTTAAGCAATGTGAAGTATGTTACATCATGATTAATGCATATCATTAGCTTGCATAGCACAAACAAATGTAGTAAGCACGACTGTCTAGCTTGAGAGAGTAGATAGTTAACCTTTAGCATTTATCAAGACTAGATGAGGTGCAGAGATGTAGTTCATCTTTTGCCAATGCAAACTTACCATGCATCTTAGAGATAAGATTAATGTGGCATTGAAACATCGATAGATGGATTCACAAACTCAGTTTGTAGGTATGTACTTGTACTTAGATAGGCTTAAGTAATAACTAGCTCCTGCGTTAACTCTACTTTTATCGCATGGTTCCATTCATTCTCAACGCATGCTATCTCACACTAAACGACATTTGACTAACCATTGCTGTGTCCACCTCATTGTTAGTTGTAGGAAATTTTATTCATTCTTTATGTATAGTTTTAGACACATACAACCAACTCATGCACATATTACATGTATAGTTCACCGCATAGTCATGCATCTATTCTCAACGCCTAGTTATTACAAATCCCTGTGTTCGACCCTGGACTCACCAGGAAACCTATAAGAACTTATACTTAGGCTTTTATAGGAAAACTTGCTTAATCATGATCATACTTAAGTAATTCTCAACGCATCTTTGTACGGAAAATATCATATTTATTTTTGCGCAATAAGCTAAGAAACTCAATCTAAATTGAAAATAGAAATCCAATAACAGTGCACCAGTATTGTTCGTGAGAAAGAAAGATGGTTCCCTTCGTCTTTGCATTGACTACAAAGAGTTAAACAAAGTAACAATCAAGAACAAGTACCCTCTCCCCAGGATTGATGATTTGTTCGACCAGTTGCAGGGAGCCGTGGTTTTCTCCAAGATTGACCTTCGTTCGGGATATCACCAGTTGAGAATAAGGGACAATAATATCCTTAAGACAACTTTTCGCTCCAGGTATGGACATTACGAGTTCATCGTCATGTCCTTTGGCTTGACAAATGCCCTTGCAACATTCATAGATCTGATGAACCGAATGTTCAAGGACTTTCTTGACACGTTTGTTATAGTATTCATTGATGACATCCTGGTTTACTCCAAGACAGAGTTAGAACATGGAGAGCACTTGTGAATAATCCTGGAAACTTTGAGGTCGCACAAGTTATATGTTAAGTTCTCTAAATGTGAGTTTTGGTTGAAACAAGTGTCCTTTATGGGGCACGTAGTGTCAAAGGGTGGGGTCTTGGTAGATTCTGCAAAGATAGAGGCGGTCTGGAGTTGGTCTAGTTCTGTGACAGTTAGTGAGGTGCGTAGTTTTCTAGGCTTAGTAGGCTAGTACTTTCAGTTTGTTAAAGACTTCTCTCGCGTAGCCACTCTATTGACTCAGTTGACCAGGAAGGGTACTCCTTTTGTTTGGAGTAAGGCTTATGAGGAGAGCTTCCAGGACCTCAAACAAAGACTGGTTTCTGCATCGGTACTTATAGTTCTCCATGGGTTAGGAGGTTTTGTCGTCTACAATGATGCTTCCAAGAAAGGGTTGGGCTGCGTGTTGATGTAGCACGACAAGATGGTTGCTTATGCATCTCGTTAATTAAAAAACCACAAAAGAAATTACTCGACCTATGACTTGGAGTTAGTAGCGGCCGTCTTCGCTTTGAAAATTTGGAGGCATTACTTGTACGGGGAAAGGATACAGATCTTCACGTATCATAAGAGCTTAAAATACTTCTTCACCCAGAAGAAGTTGAATATAAGGCAGCGCAGGTGGCTGGAAATAGTGAAGGATTATGACGTGGAGACTCTATATCATTCGGGAAAAGCGAATGTGGTAGCGGATGCCTTGAACGGAAAGGCAGTCCATTCAGCGGCCCTGATTACCTGTCAAACTCAGTTGTGCAAGGACTTTGAGCGAGTAGGACTTGCAATGGCAATGGGAGAAGTCACCTCTCAGTTGGCCCAATTGTCGGTGCAACCAACCCTGAGACAAAGGATTATTGATGCACAACAAGATGACCTGTACCTTACTGAGAAGTTTCGTCAAGTAGAGGCAGGGCAAGTCAATGAGTTCTCCATATCCTCGGACCAGGCCCTCTTGTACCAAGGACGTTTGTATGTGTAGGCAGGCGAGGGGTTAAGAAGGAATTATCTATTTTTTATACCAATTTATTACATTACAATATCTCTTGTTTTTTTTTTATCTCTTTTGTGCGATTCGGGAATAGTAAGCAATTCCCTAAATCTATGGAGTTCCCCCCAAAATTGATTTATCTTATTATTAGTCAAGAATTTTGTATAGAGCTAGAACGACCCTCAGAAATTGCAAATACTCAAATTTGTTAAGAATTAATCGGATTGAAGCATTAGCATCATCATTTGTAAATAATACAAATGCGCATTTCCTCTCTGGATCGAGAGGTATCAGATCGAAGTAACATAAGTAATGTATTCTAATTGAAGTGATTTTTATTAACCTTGCTAATCTTGGTATGGAAGTTATGCATGAACGTTATGCTCACAACTTCCCTCTAGACCTAGCTTCTGTTGAAGTTCCATCTATCAATGGATAAGACTTCTGTCTTAGTGTATACGAGTTCTTGAAAGTAAAGGAGCAATAACCAATTTCTTGTTTTCTCAAGAGGATTGATATTGCTCCTTTATTATTCATCAATTTTACAAGATCAAAGAGTTAACTAAGTATCAGATCGACCAAATTGAACAAATGATAGGTCAAGATCATATTGTTCATTGGGAATTGCAGAGAGGAGAACGAGCAGACATCGAACAATTCATTTCGATTTCTAGTTATCGTGGAATTCATTATCAAGATGGATTGCCCTTACTCGGTCAACAAACTCATACTAATGCTAGGACTTGTCGGAAGCGAATTCGGAAATGAAATCAGTCTATCGAAAGCCTTTGGTACTTGTAGGTAGCACCTACGAAAGGCGTTTTGAGGTTCAGAAGGAAGGGAAAGTTAAACCCTCAATTCATTGGACCATTTGAGATATTGGAGCGAGTTGGCCTGGTGGCTTACCACTTGGCCTTGCCATCGTCACTCTCTGCAGTCCACAATGTATTCCATGTCTCTATGTTAAGGAAGTATCTAGAGGACCCCTCCCATATAGTTGACTTTGAGCCCTTGTAGTTGAGCGAGAATTTAAGTTATGAAGAGAAGCCTGTGAAATCCTTGCAAGAGAAGTAAAGGCTCTGCGCAATCGAGAGATAGTGCTAGTGAAGGTGTTATGGCAGAATCATCAGTTTGAGGAAGCAACCTAGGTACGGGAGGTGCTCGAGTTATCCAAAGTTATTAGAAGATTGAGCTTTCAGGGACGAAAGCTTTTTGAGGAGGGGAGATTGTGACACCCCAAATTTCTAGGTTTGTTGGGTTAATGATCTAAAATGATTTATTCTAAATTTGCTTTGAGTGATAAGTGGAAATTGGAAAAAAAAAAAAAAGAAAAACGTCAAGGAATTATTGTAGGGAGTTGGGTTGGTGAGATTTATTAGGAAGAGAATAGGAATTTAAGAGGATTTAGGGTTAATTGGGTTTATTTATTGTGTTAGGGTTTCTCTCTCTCTCTCTTCCATCTGCTCCCTCTACCGCTGCCTCTCTCTCTCTCTGCTCTCCTGTCTCTCTACTCTTCCGTCTCTTTGCTTTTTCCATCACTCTCTCTCTTGCGGCACTCTCTCTCCCTCTCTCAATAAACTCTTTCTCTCTCGCGACATTCTCTCCCTCTCGGCAAACTTTCTCTCTTCCTCGGCAGACTCTCTCTCGCTGCACTCTCTCCCTCTCGACAGTCTCTCTCTTGGCAGCCTCTCGTCCCCAATCTAGCACCGTCACTCACCAAGCCAAATCGAGCTGCCGGGTTCTGTTTGCACCTGCCGCACGCTGCGTCGCCGTCTGCTCTATTCTGCCACCAATTTCACAGTCGTCGCTGCTATCAAGGGACGTTTCTGTCACTGATTTATCCGAGTAAGGCAGTGAGCATCTCCTTTTTGGGTTCTTGTTGAATCTTGTTTACTGGTTGAATTTTTGGGTTATCATTTGGTGTGCCTTAGTGGAAGTTTGAAACCGTTAGTTTTGGAGGGTTCTTGGAGTCAAAAGCGTGCGGGCTAAGAGTGGTGGCTTAAAGTTACCTCGTTTTAGAGGGTGGGATTTAATATAGTTGTATTTATGAATTTAAGTTAAGTCAGGTTTTAACTCAGGATTGGGATTTATGTATCAGGCTTTAACCTAAGATTTTTGTGGGATTTGGCAACTTGGACAACTAATGAAATCTAATTCCAAGGTAAGTAACTTTACTATTGGAATGTAGGTCCGACATTTTTTGGTTAGTAAGTTGTTTTGAACCACTTAGGAGTTGATTGTTATCTCTAATATAATATGAGTGCCCCAATAGTTTGACTGATACTGAGTGTGACTATGTTGCATGAGAAATGTTGAGAAACCTGATGTGAGACCCTTATGTACCTTGCTTGCTATGCATTACTGGCATGACTATGATTATATGATAAGTACCATGACATTATGATAGGAGACTCTGTGTAGCTTACCCTTAAATGCATGACATTTTCCCCTACGTTGGCGGCATGTTCACTAGTTTGTGTCATTCAGGGTCACCAGATTGTGTCCTTTGGGATCACCAGATTGTGTCCTTCAGGGTCACCAGATCGTGTCTCTTTGGGGTCACTAGATCGTGTTCCTTTGGGATCACCAGTTCGTGTTTCTTGGAAACACCAGTTCGTGGGCACCAATCGCCAACGATAGGGCGGGTCTAGCCTGTCACTAAGTTAAATGAGGCACAAAAAGTGTGCTTGAGCTAGTTCCATGATTATTGTGCTTATCGGTTAAGTTTTTAGCTGGGCCCCTATAGTGGGGTTACTTACTGAGTGATCTTGTACATGCCTCCAGGTAAGGGGAAGGATGCACCGACGAATGACTGGAAGAATCCTTGAGGCATTATGAGACCCTTAGTGGCTTTTGCGTATTTTTGCAGTTCACATGTTTTGTTTTAATTATTTAAATAGGTTACCTTTTGGCTGAACCTTTGGAGTACGTTTTAAATATTTTATTTATTTATTATTATCATTTTTATTATAATTTTTTGAACCTTTCTGAGAAAATGTTTTCTTTAGGGGTACCCCGAACCATTTCTGCCTACTTCTATGATTGCATATTCGTTTTCCATCGAGGCCATGTTTTAAAACATACATCGTATTGTTACACGTATTTCCGCGTTCAACTACTTTCTTGTAATGTGTTGTTTTATGGTTGAGCATGCATTGAGTAATGATTCAGTTAGGGGTTTGTCTTGGCGGGTCGTTACAAAGCCATTCTAAACAGTCAATCAATCTACACTCAGCGATTAACACAAGGGTACATGTCACATACCATATGTCAATATCTAGCCTAACAAAGAAAAGATGAAGCATGATCAAGCCTATGATAGATTCTAAGCATAGAAGTTAAAATAAATTTAAGAACCACAAACATTTGTCAAGAATCAGATTATAAAGCAAGTTCTCACAATCCAAACAATGGGATTTTCCTACTCCAAAGCTAGAAAACGATCCTTAGTAATTTGCTGGGGCGATATCACCAAAATCCATCACATTTTTGCTTGATTATAGAAGTAAAACCAAAGAAAATTAAAGCTAATAATGGAGATGGATAGAGGATAAAAGAAAAAAAAAAAAAAAAAAAAAAACTAGTGGTCATTCGCCTAAAACAATCACTCAAATCAAAAGTTATGGCCTAATTATGAAACAATGAATTTATAGTAGTGCAACGGCACCAAGATGCCATTTGAAAGTGTAGAACATGACTTCCAACACCATGTAGCACCACCGCTCCACCCTTTAGTGGCGCTTTGGACTTTTTGACATTGTTCATGATTTGAAATGCTAAAGTCCAAAAACTTGTTGCGTTTTATTTATTAAGCTTACTATGCGTTCAACATGCTTAATACTATGCGTTATTGATCTGTCAAGTTTTCCTATCCTAAGGTGATGAGAAGTGATGCGTTTAGCTAAGTAAACCTAAGTTAATGTGCGTTGATGGAGAGGTATGCGATACAACAAAAGCAGCTAATTGAGTTATGTGAATGGTAAAACGCAGGGTTGGGGTTGGTTATCATCTAAAGTCGGAAATGCATAGTTGGGTCTATTTCATACCAGCGACTCTTTTCCCGGTTGTCAGCCGCTATGCATTATATGTATATAACGCATAGGAGAGTGTTAAGTACCAAGGTTATTCCTATCCCTAGGTCATTTCTTAACCTTGTCAATTGAGTTCCATAATCACTTACTCTCTCGAGCTGATTATTGCTACTTATATCGATTAGCTAGATGAACATAAGTATTTGATTAAAAATACATTTGACAAAATGAAATAGTCTTCTACGGTTTGTTATTTAGATAATAACGCAACCCGTTACCCTTGAGAGAGTTAGTTACTTATGGACGATAAACAACAAATGGAAAGTGATGAGAAATGAATAGCAATGGAAGATGTATAGATTGATGAACGGAATAACTGTTTTAGAAAATACAATTCCTTGCTAATAGACTAAAACAAAAGTAAGAAAAGAGATAGAAAGCATGGAATGACTTCTCAATGTCTTGAGCTCGCCGGGATGGTAGCGTGAGTTCTGCTGTGAAGTGGTCAGGCAGAGGGAAGACTCTTCTCTTTCCAGTTATTTGTCTCTGGTTGTCGTCTGGAGAGAACTCTACTGTCACTTAGGAATTCTTCTGAGAGGTCCAACAACATTTTCGTCTACAGGTCTGCCCTTTTATAGATGTTGCGCTGCATGATTGGAGGCTGCCTAATCGTGTGATTTCCGGTTTAATTTCGATCCACCACTCTCGTCGCATATCAAGCATATTAATCTCCCGATAATCTCTCAAGATTCTTATCTGATTCTCCGCTGCCTTGTTGATATGCGTCCACGGATAACTTTGGGTTCATGTGTTCAAGTATGTCAACGCATCCATGGGTTGCTAATGCATCAACCTGCATTGAAGGGTTGCCAATGTATAGTCCTGCGTTAAGAGGTTGCCAACGCATCTACAGGTTTGCTTGTGTTCCTGTGTTAAAACATGTATTTTAGATTAAAAAAGCTATAAAACAATTATCTTCATCAATTTACAAGAATAGAGCGCATAGGAAGATTATCAATAGAATTTAACACTAATTACCGCACGATTCTCTATTTAAACTCTATTTTTCTAGGAGAAAGACATATAATAACTTGTATTTCTACAAGTTATCAGACATCCTTTTGACGTAGTTGTTTCGTTAGAGCTTTGAATCGACCCATTTTAGCTTTGTTTTCTCCCTAATGCTCGATTCTACCTTCTAATTGCTCGATATTTATAAAACAATCAATTAAACACATTAAATAGCATAATGATCTTGAGTTAAGTTGAACGAAATAGTACATTTTAGGTGTTATCAGGTTTACTATTTGTTACCATGTTTACTATTTTCTACTCATCCACTCATTTCTCTATTTGTTACAGTGTTTATTATTTCTTATCAAAACTAAAATAGTTTGTACTCTAAACACAAATTATTAACTACAAATATTGTAACTCATAAACTATAATAATTACTAATTATAATAACTAACTTAGCGCCTAAGACGTCCTATAACCATTAAAGATGTGTTTTTGTCTGCATAATTTTACCTTTATCCTAATTGACAACTTTGACAGAACTTAAAGAAGCCACACAGTAATCTCATTTAGTAGTCATTTTCTTTGTTTAGTAGGAATCCTAACTTTTTGTCCTTAAATAAATAGACACACACATGTATATATACGTAGAAAGCAAGCTATATTAAAATTGTTTAATACATAACTCAATTTATTTATTTTTCATTGCCATCTAAAGTGAAAATTTATTTATTTTCCATTGCCATCTAAAGTGAAAATTTTTATTTTGTTTGTGTGTGTGCGCGTGTGTGAATAGAAAAGTTTGTCACGTGGCAACTTGTGCTTAGGCTCTTGGGTGGACTGCAAGAAGATGGGTACAATTCGAAATGCATCCAAGTATTTTTTTTTCTTCTATAAATTAATATCTTTTACAAAATACATGTAAATGAAGAAGTTAGCAACATAATAGCAGAAGCAATTAGGATCGAAAACACTCTCATTACATCAATTTTGAAGATTAAACATGCTTGTTCTAAAATAGAAAAACAGAGGAAGAGAACTTATTTGTTGTAGCTCAAAATTGAAGCAAGTTCCTTAAAATTTTTTATCACAAACACTTCGTGGACAACCTATAGTGTGTTCCTTGTTATCCTCAGGCCTTAAAACAAATTGTTGGATCCAAATTGAGTTGAACTTGGAGCAACAAAGTGAATAACTCACAGTTTTTTATGGAATTTAAGTAGGAGAGTAATTCAACACAAATTACCTAAGAAGCTCAACCTAAATCTTTAATTCCTCTCATCTATATAAAGAGGAGAGCATGCAGATTATACCAACATGCAACATGCCAACAAATTGGCAGATTAAGGTGTTTAATTTGGAGGTGGACGATGAGAGTGGAGAAGAAGCATGCATGGTAAACATCGCTCTTTTCTCCATGAAGAGTGGGATTTTCCAATTCCCAAATTGAATTTAAAAATCAATTTCTCAAAATTGATTTAATTTCAAAATTAATTTTCACAAAATTAATTTAAATAATAATTAATTAAATAAATTATTTTTCCACTTTTGCCGGCAAATTCCAACTTGATGAATCTCTATTCATCCAGAAAATATTTAAATCATATTTAAACATTTCTAACTCTCCAATTTAATCTAATTCATAATTAAATGAACAAATCATATATTTTGCTCCTGAACATTCAAATTCACTCAATAGAATGTTCTAAGGTTTAGTCCATGAGCTAACAAGGGGACCTAATGAACCTACAGATCATGAGCTCTAACAATCTGAAATTAACTGGCTAAATTCTTTAACCTAGTTAATTAAAATTCGTTAATTACTGGGTCACTCCACTAAAGCCCAGTAGTTGCACACTCTTCACTGTAGATAAATTTTTGTCCACTTGATATAACCATAATAAGTAAGTCAATCATTTACAAGTTGTTCGTGATTAGAGTTGGGTCAAAATTACCATTTTACCCTTGTAGTTACATTTTGTTCCTTAAGTCCTGCTGATCCTCTAATGAACAATTTGTTTGTAGTCCAACCAACAAACCTAGTCCCTCTCGGGCCAATGAGAGGGCGGGGCCCTTTGTTCAAGTCCTGAGTCAGTACTTAAGGGAACAACTTATATACTAATCTAGAAGTACGTAGGAGTGAGTTCCATTGCAAGACTATGTCTCCAACTATCTATTTGATCTTATCCCTAAAATGGGAGACATACTGAGTCGGTAAACTCGGGCCATTTTCACCTATGCAGATTAAATGATAATCTCAAAGAGACAGAAGTTCATAGTTAGCTTAGAATTAAGATCAAGTTACCTAGGTCATCATATTTGAAATAATAAGTTTTAATAGTAAACGATGTTATAAAGTAAAAATGATTATTTCATGGTCTGGTTTTATGCAAACTCATTGCATAGAACGTCCCCGCTCTCATGTCTCTACATGTACGTTATAGGATCACATTGTTTGTATCAAATACAAAGTGAGTTGCATCCATAGTGTCCCCAGGATAAGGTACCTAACCTTACCCTTATACTATAGACCGTTCTGCCTATTACTTAAACTTGATCCACTTTTATGTCTACACATAAAGTCTAAGCATACAACCTATAGCCAAGCATTCTTAGTTTATTGGATTTAATAAATACAATTCTAATATTCAATAACAACTTTTCTGGATAAATCTCGATAACAATTTTATTGAGAATAAGTTACAAAATTTACAAACAACGAGTTTTGGGACATAAAACCAACACTAAATTATAGAAAATACCCATAAATTTTATACTTTGTGTCGAAAATACCCCTAAACTTTCAAAGGTTTGAAAAATGCTCTTACTTAGTTTTGGATGTAAACCATAATTGCTTTGTATAAAACATACCCTTGAACTTTCAAACGTTTCAAAAATGCCCTCATACTTTAAAAAAAAAAAAAAAAAAAAAA
>QLSR01000207.1:931946-1053830 GCA_031780015.1 Citrullus colocynthis
TTTTTTTTCTTTTTTTTTTTTTGTTTTTGTTTTTTTTTTTTTTTTTTTTTTTTTTTTTTTTTTGGTAATTGATTGTTTTTCATTTTGGTAAGTTTTAAAGGGAGGTTTTGACTTTGGTATTTTGTGAGATTTTATGTTTTAACTTAATGTTCTGGTTTATATTTAATTGTTGAAAAAATTATGTATGAATTTGACAAATAGGAGAAAATATATATTTTTGAAAAGTTAAGAGTATAATGCAACTTTGAAAGTTGAAGTTATTTTTGTAACAAGGTATTAACAGTTTCTATTCATATACTAATAATAATAGTATCTTTTATTTTTATTTCTTTTTTAAGTTTAAGGATAGTTTTTTTAAATTTTGAAAGTTATGTGGAATTTTTTAAATAAAATACTAACGACATCCAAAACTAACGACAATAGTATTTTTGAACTCTTTTGGAAAGTTTAAGAGTATTTTTAAAATTTTGAAAGTTTAGGGATATTTTTGACACAAAGTATAAAGTTTAAGGGAATTTTTTTTTTATAATTTAGCTTTAATATAAACTAAATTCATAACAAAAAAATATTAAATTATTAAATTTATTAAAATGTTATGTAAATTTGATTATATTAAATTAATATTCTATATGCAAATAAAAAGACATCATTGAAATAATACAACATTTAAAGATATTCTCATTAAAAAAAATTTCAAAACAAGCATAACTAAATATTTTCATACTACCATACAAAATTTTCAACAAAAAGAACATAGTAATCTAAAGATTCCAGACACCTACATCAACTCCAATAATACCAATAGGAGGATACCTTGGATTAAACCATGTTCCATCTAAATGAGGATACTCTGAAGAATGTAGATAATATAAAGGCTTTAAGTATGAGTTTCATCATTTTCACGAGGAAGTTGTGGCTCCCATGTATAGCTCGATATGTTACACTCATCAATATAACCATAGGAACCATAATCACTTGAATGACTATAGTTACTATGAGAATAACCATAACTACTATTGCTATGGACATATTGTACATGTTCACATTGACTATCCATGCCCTGCATACTTGAAACAAGTGAGTTTGCATCAATATTTTCATGAACTTGACCACCTCCATCACCACCACCATCTCCTTTGTCACTACAATCATGATGATGATGATGATCACCATCATTTTGTTGGCATTGACTTTTTTACCTTGATTTGATTGTTGTTTTTCCAAAGTAGTTGTGTGGTAGTGTGTGGCATACATGTGTCGCTCAAAAGGGTCACCATCATTACTTGAACTACTTATTACCTCTTCATGTATAACACATTCAACATCAATAACCAAATTTTGTGTAGTACTAGCAACATGTTGATCTAGATTACCTTGAGCATCATCGAGATGTGCAGGCCTAACCCACATAAAGAGTGGATCATCTTCTTCATCACAATTCAGATAGTCAGTAGTTTCCTCTATCTTTTCTGCTTCAACTTGCATGTCCTTTATTGTTAACTTCATATTAATTATAAAAGCATAAAACTAATTTTTCCAATTTTTCATATCCCAACTAATTTCATTACTTAGTATGTATTAATGTGAACGTGCTCCAATTTCTTTCACATGTTGAAGATGAAGTTGTTTATGACAAAACTTTTATTACCTAAAGCTTGAATAGTGGGAGAGCTTATCCTTGCATTGTCCACCATTCACCTAAAATGTAAGCATGTACAAATAAAATAAGTACCAAATGGTAAGCTTAAAAAGATAGTAATATGAATATAGAGTTGAAGATATTTATATTACATGGAAAGCAATAGCATCATTATTTGAGAAGGCTCTTTTTGCATCTATGAAGTAAGTTAACTACAAACAAAACATATATTAGATAGTGGAAAATTTCTCATGAGATAAACAATTGAATAGTAAGTTTGAACCTCATTTCCAAATTCAACTCCGAGGTAAGGGTGTTCCTTTATGGTCATCTTAAATACCCCAATTCTAGATAGAGGGTTACCTAGACAAAGTCTTATTTTGATTTTTCATTCATAATTTTAAACATAACAACAAATTTACGTACTTGCTTGTTTGTTGGGCACTGATGATCATATTTTTGAAACAATGTGTCTCAACCTGTGAGGGAGCTACATTATTGTGTATAAAATACTTGGAAATAAATTTGGCCATCATACTTCCAAGTGAACTTTTGTTCAACATACCTTTGACATTTCTTTGTCGAGCATGTTCTGACTTGTAAAGTAATGGCTCCTTGAAGATCTTTGAACGTTTAAAGAATCCAGATAATGCTCATTTAGTGTCTTTACCTTTATGTATTCACACTTCTTGTTCACGCTCCCATTTAGATGCTTTTGATGCACGAGCAACTTCTCGATATATACATCACTCATCAACATGAATATATGCCGGATACATGTATAAATTGTCATCCAATATAATTCGACAACAAAGTTTGTTTAACGACCAAGGTTACCACGTAATTCTTCACATATATTTTCAATCATCACCTTCTCCTTAACCTTTGCCTTATCTTTGCTTTGAATGCTTAACAACATCTCTGTCTTAACTTGTGGTAGAATGTTAAGACATTTCTTCACATTTTTGCTGGGGTCGTATCCAGCAAGATGATACTTAAATCTTGTAATTCCTCCACTTTTATTGACGTGGCCACAGTACACACTGTGCCATTTTTATTTCCTAGAATCTCGATATAGTGGGCCATGCACTATCATCTTGTGCTATGGAACCTTAAACTTGACCCTTGCCTTCCATGTTAGATTTTGAATCATGTGAATTAAATATTATAATGTTAAAATCACTATAGAGATACAAATATGGTAGCATTAAACACATAACATAATAGGAGTACAACAAATATAAAACATAACATTAAAAATAACATAATGTGCATACAAAAGTCATAAAATAACATAATAAGGGTAAAATATATCATGATGGGGATACAAAATGCATAACACAACCTAATATGAATACAATCATACAAAATCATAACGTTAAGCATCGCATAATAGGAATAAAAAATGTCTAACGCAACATAAATATGAATACACTTATACAAAATCATAGTAGTAAGCATAACATAATAGGAATACAAAATGTATAACCAACATAATATGAATACCATTGTAGAAAACCATTTAAGCCTAACATAATATGAATACAAAATCATAAAATTAAACTTATACATAACATAATAAAATTACATCATAACATTAAACTAATACATAACATAATAAGGATACAAAATTACAACACTAAACTTACATAACATAACATAATTAGGATGTAAAACTCATAACAATAAAAAGATAGAGATAAAAAAGAAAAAAAAGAAAACATTACAAATAAATTAGCTTGAGAGAAAATTAGAACAATGTTAGAGAACTTGAAATTTGAGAGTGATGTGTGGAAGAAGTGATATGGTGGAGATATTTATAAGAAAGAATTATGGGTTTATATTATATATATATTTTTTTAAAATTGATTTTCTTGGAAATAAAAATTTGGATGGTGAAGGAAACAAAACACACATCAATTGAATTTTGGTGTGAAATGATGTGAAAATTCAATGCAAAAAGTTTGAATGAATTAATATATGTTATTTTTTTTTTCAAATTGATTTTCTTAGAAATGAAAATTTGGATGGTTAAATAAGCAAAACTCACATCAATTGAATTTTGCCTTTACGCATTTGCACTTCTTGTTTACACTCCCACTCAGAAGCTTTTGATGCACGAGCAACTTCTCGATATATACGTCATTCATCAACATGAACATCTGCTGGATACATGTATACATTGTCATCCAATCTAATTCAACAGAAGAGTTTGTTTGATGACCAAGGTTACCACGTAATTCTTCACGTACATTTTCAATCATCATCTTCTTAGCATTTGTCCCACCCTCTCTTCAATTACCCTTTTAATTCGAGAAGAGACATGAAAATAGCAAATTTTACCCTTTTTTAACATCTATTATTGCTTCTAATTCCTTTAACATGTTTTAGATAACCATAAAGAATACTTTTATTAATACACAACTTAGGGTTTATACAATAAAAAATGTATCACAACTCTATAATTCAACCCTAAGCACATTATACTAAGGCTATGGCAGACCTCGACTTTGCACAGCAACATGAACTCTTATGCTACTTGTAAAGAAAATATAAAAAAGAGGATGAGCTTACAAAGCTCAGTGAGTGGTCAAACGAACAATTAAAGTACACATGACCTTTTCATAACATCAGGAAAGCATAACGATATAAACAAGCATAACCAAGGTTATCTATTCAAACCTCATACACGAAGCTTATCCTGGTACCATACTTTACTCTGCTAACTTCCTCTGGTACAACAACTGAATCTGTTCTCTATGTGCACATAGTCTTATCTCTAAGGGATAAGAAACTAGGCCCGTTGGCTCTCTGCCCATCCCACAAGAGATCCCATAGGATCAGGAACTAGGTTTTTGACAACCCCCTGACCATCCCGTGAGGTTTAAACCTCGACACAGAATTATAAACTAGATCATCAGATCCGCTGACCATTCTGTGCAGCCTTAGTTTTCTTAATTAAGCATTAACATACTCATACACAACATATATATTAACTTGTAATGAAATCACAATATTACTTAATGAAATAATAACTAGTAACCACTCACAGTAAGTGGAGTTCGAGCCCTTTTAAGCCTCCTTCCCCTGCTTTGAACTTGCTTGTTTCCAAAGCCTAACTTGGTTTGAACTTCCCAGCTTACAACTAGGCTTCTGAAACTAAGAAAACAACAACTAACAATACTTTGAAGCCTCAAAAAACCCTTCTAGATGCTTGGAATTCCTTCTTGGACGTAGGAATCACACACTTGAATGCATAGTAGCCTTCTAGATGTAGGACAACACCCTGTTGGAAGTAAGGCTGCTCCTTTGACGTAAGGCACCTTCTTATTGGACACCTGGTTGATGTCTTGGACGCCTCCCAAAAGCTTTCTGGACGCCTCCCAAAAGCTTTCTGGACGCCTAACACTTTCTTTAACTCTCCAAGAACCTTTTTCTTTTCCTCTCAAACCTTTTGGGTGAAATCTTTCTCAAAATTTTTGTATCACAACATCTCAGCTTCAATTCTATTTATAGGAGTTGGATGAAAAGCCTTGTCATCCAACCTTGCCCCTTTGATTGACACTTAGCCAAAAATGTGGCTTCTTACATGTTGTCTTATGCATGCAAAACGACACCTCCTTCTTTTGGGGTGTTCAAACCTAAGCATGCCACCACCTCCTATTTTCCACATTGCTATGCGTCCAACTTTTGCTCAGGATAGGGTGTCTATGCGTCCATCATCACCCATCCATGCGTCCATCTTGTGCTTCTTCGAGGTATGCTTCTTTTTACTCAATACAAGCCATCCAACACTTAGCCAATTTTCCTCCATTTTATGTCCAACTTGCCTTAGAAGTCTTGTACTTAGCCAAATTTTCTTCCCCTTAAGAGGTATGTGTTCAACCCATTATCTTAGGCCTACATACCATGTGTTCCAACCTTGTATTTTGCCTTAGCCTTGCTCATTCACCAACAACCTCAACTATGTATTCAACTTGTTTCCAAGTTCCTTGTACTTAGTAAATTTTCGAACTCATAATGCCTTCCATGTGTCCTATACCCTTTTCCATGACTTTGATTCAACTTGTTTCTCCAATTAACTTAGACATACTTCCACACTTAGCCAAATTTTCAAATTTCTTTCCTCCATGTGTTGAACCTTTCTTTTTGCCCTAAATGTTGCTTTTCAACTCCTAAAACAACTCCAACACTTAGCTAGAATTCTCTCGGCTACCCTGCCCTATTTTTAGGGTTTCTTGCATTTTCTTCCGTTTTTAGCTCGATTTTGGCTCGATTTGGTCTTTTGGCCTTTGGCACCTAATTTTTGCCATAATCACCTAAAAATCACTAGCAAACATGTGAAATCTCATAAAAGCATCCCTAATTTAAGAGGATAAAAAGCACTTTTTGAATGCTTATCACATAGACCCTTTAAAATAGTCTTGTGCAACTTCACAGGCCCAAAATTTCTACTTCAAAATTTTTTCCACAAGCTTGTTCAACACCTTTCGCCTCCCAAGTTTACTAGTCTGTTCTTTTCTTAGCATACATGTTCTAGGTCAAAATTCCGGGTGTCATAGCATTTGCCTTATCTTTGCTTTGAATGCTTAACAACATCTCTCTCTTAACTTCTGGTGGAACGTTAAGCCATTTCTTCACATTTTTATTGGGGTTATATCCATCAAGATGATACTGAAATCTTGTAATTCCTCCATTTTTATTGATGTGGTTGAAAAGCACCTAAAAAGTGCTTTATTTGCCTTTAATTTATGGATGTTTTTATTGGATTTAATGTGTTTATAAGTGGTTTTTAAGTGATAATGAAGAAAATAAGGTTTAGAAATTAAAAAAACAAAACTAAGCCAAAACAGGGTAAAACAATAGAAGAAAAGATAGAAAAACCCTAAAAACAAAGCGTAGCTATGCTTGCCCTTTTACGCTCCAAACCCTTAAGCTTATAATTTGGGACGATATGGGAGCATAGCTATGCTCTCTGAGAGCACACCTAACCTGCAGCATAAATTCCTAGAGCATAGTTATGCTCTCTGAGCAGCAGAAATTCCTAGAGGCGTAACTATACTCTTTGAGAGCGCAGCTACGCTGTGGCAAAAATTCCCAGAGCGTAACTACGCTCTCTTTTAGATCGCAACTAAACTGCCTTTCCTTTTCTTTGAAAAAATCTGCAAATTTGGAAAATATTAGGGCTGCTACTTTTATAAATTGAGAGGTTTTTAGAAACCCTAATCATAAAAACTCAATGGAAAAGAGAGCCTAAAAGTGTCAGTTTGATATCAAAAAGAGAGGAAAGTGTTGGAGAAGAGTTGAAGACCGTTTGAGTGCCTGAGATGTCAACAAATGGAGATTGAAGGAATTCAACGCCGAGAAGCAATTCGAGAGTATTTCTTCCTAAGCTTACCTTTCCCTTTTACTTTTATGCTTGAGAGCTCATATGAAAGTATGTATTTGATGGCTATGCGTGGCTAAACTCATAGTTTTAGGCTGTTGGATGACTTAATTATTGATTTAAGTTAATGATTTAGTGTTTTTCATGGATGTTGTTGTTGGGACATGCGTGTCCTAAATCTCTTTAGATCTCGTAGTTTTGTAAATTGTAAATACATTTTATTTATTCAATAAAATAAAAAATTATTTTATTTATCTTTTGCATTAACTCAATCCAATAAACTAAGATTCCATGGTTATTTTATGTAAACTTAGACATGTATGTGGTTGACATACAAGGTTGGGTAATGTTTAAGTAATGACCAAAAGGTTTATAGTATAGGAATAAGGTTGAGTGCCTTATTCTAGTAACACTATGGATACGACCCACTTTGTAATTGTTACAAAAAGTTGTAAAGTGTTACAAACAATTTGATCTTAATCGTTCATGTGGAGAGATGTGTGTGGGGGTATCCTATGCAAAGAGTTTGTATAAGACCAGGTTGCGAAATGTTTAATTTCTCTGTAATGTCGTTAATTGGAGAAATTAACATTTCATAAGATAACTATAGGTAACTCGACCTTAATCCTTAGTGAGTTATGAACTCTTGTCTATGAGGGCATTTCTTTTATCTATATGGGTGAGAGTGGTCAGATCTTTGAGTCAATATGCCTACCATTTTGAGGATTTGTCTAAATAAGGAGCTGAGAACATATCTTCACAAGATGAAATTCGCTCCTTCCTATGTTTAGGGTAAGTGGATAATTACTCCCTTAAGGGCTGATTTCGGGTCTTGAACAATGAGGCCTCACCCTCTCATTGGCTCGAGAGGGGTTAGTTTATAGTTAGACTATAAACAATTTGTTCATTAGAGGGATCAGTGGTACTCAAAGAGTTAAATGTAATTTTACATGGGTAAAATGATAATTTGACCCAGCTATAGTTATGAGTAATTTGTGAAGGGTTGACTTTACTGTTGATTAGTTAATTCCATAGACACTGAAATATATCTATAGTGTGAAGAGTGCAACTGTAAGTCTTTAATGGAGTGACCTACAGTTAATGAATATAGATTACTCTAATTAAATAGTTTAATTGATTAATCTCATATCAATGGAACTTTTAACTATAGGTCCATAAGGTCCATTTGCTAGCTCATTAAGGTTATATACAATTAGTATAATGTATATAGATACATTATAATATAAAGTTTATTTTGACTGAGATTCAAAATTTATACTTTATGTTATAAGAAAGATAAATATTTAAATAAGATTTAAATATTAATTATATGAATGAGATTCATATAAAAACTATAGGTTAAAATTAATATGAATGAGATTCATATTAAAACTATAGGTTATGTGAGAGAAGGTTATTTGAATATGATTCAAATTTAAATTAAATATGAGATAATTATTAATTAATTAATTTTATTTATTATATATGATTTAATATATTATAATTAATATTAACTTTAATTAGTATTAGTATTATATTATTAATATAGTGGGGAGTTATTTTGGCCTCTCTCCCTTCAGTTTTACGTAAAAACAAAAGAGGGAGAGATGTGAGTTACAGAGAACAAGTTGTTTCACACAGAAGAGTTCTGTGACTTTCTTCTCAAGATCTCCCCTCTCCAATTCTCTCTTCCTCTCAAGAACTTACTCCCTTACCAAATAAATTAAGACCCACAACTCCTCAGTTGATTCTTCCTAGAGAATAGTAAGAGAGGTTTTGTGGTGATGTCCCAAATGTAAGTTCAGTATCATTCGTTGGAGAAGGTTTCACTGGATCGTGAGTTGGTGAGAAGAAGAATTCCTACATCGAAGACGGTTTTCAAAGGTAAGAAACTTCTAACACTTAATTATTCTCAATTACATGCTAATTGTTATGTTATCCAAGTTTTATTTGTTCTCTGTAATTTATATTTTCTTAAAAGAAATTGAATGACACATGGCGATCACTCACTTCCAATGAGGATTCAATTCCTTTAGTTGTTGAATGATATGTTTTTAATGCTATTGTGCTTTATTCTTTATCAATTGATCATCAATAATTGTTAGGTTAGATGTATGATTGAGTGGTTATACGTCTAATTGGATCTATGACATTGAATCTCTATTAATCTTTCATGATAATAGCTAGGTTATTAGAGAAAGTTGATTATGACTATTCTTAATGCTATGTGATGTGCACTTTTTGTGTTTACCGCAAGTGTACGGGTCAAGTAATAATATAAGACGGTTAAATTCTGAATATCGTTCCACTGAGGATCCAATTGTGAAGGTTTAAGTTACTTAGCTATTCTAGAATTGAATCAATTTTATTTGAGAATTCGATCTTGAGTTCTGATTTTGAAAAGACTTAAAAAGAAAGCAATTAAATAAGAAACACAAGAGTCAAAGAGAGTTCTAGGTTAATTAATCCTTGTTTACTTCATCATGCAATATTCTAGAGTTCATGGATTTTTTTGCAATTCATATGCTTAAGTCTAGAAACATAAATCCAAGTTATCTTCTCTCAAAAACAACATTTTCTCATGCAACTCAATTGATTACTAATTTCTTGAAACCAATACAAATTACATGGCATTAAGAATAGTCTTTAGCAACTTTCATTGTTAACCTAACTATTTTCATGATAGATTAACAACAATTCTTTGTTGTAGATCTAGTTAGATATACAATCTTTCAACCATACATCTAACGTAACATTCAAACATGGCCATTCAACAAGAATTTAAGCACAATAACAAAGAAAAGCATAATCATTACAACAAAATGATGAATAGTCTACAATATCAACATAACTTCATAAACAATTCATCAAAACCCTAAAACTAAAGAGTTTAGCCACTCAAACTAAAGAGTTTAGCCACTCATAGCTTTAAACAACATATTCACAACAATATAAACAAAGAAAGAGTGTAAAAAAAGCGAAACTCTACTGAAAAGAAGCTCTTGATTGAGGAGGATCCGTCAAGATATCCTTGGTCTTCACTTTAGAACTCGAACGACACCACAACTTCTCTCAAACTCTTTTCTCTCCTCGTTGTAGCTAACTCACTCTTTGAACTCTCTAATGAATTTTCTCTCTATTCTCTTCTTTTTGTGTCTCTTGGTGTGTTCCTTCATTATTTCTTCATGTCTAGGGCTGCTAAAAACCCTCTAATTTATAGAGTTAGTCACCCAAAATTCTTTCAAAAAATATAGATTCTTCAAATATGGAAAACTGGCGCCACGACACTGGTCAATAGCGCCGCTGCGCTGTCCGTCATCAAAGGATGGCACCACCGTGCTATCTGTCATGAAAGCCTACCCTCGGCGCTGTGCCGCAATGTCGCGACGGTGTCGTTGTGCTGAAGGTAGAGGATACTCTCAGGAAAAAGCGCCGTGGCTCTCCCTGTTTTTGGCAAATTTGTACTTTTCTTCTCTTTTTCGCTAGATTTTGGCTCGATTTTGATCTTTTGACTTTCAGTTCTAGTTTTCTTTGATATGACCTAGAAACCACTAGCAAACATGTGAAATATAATATAAACTCCGTTAATTTAAGAGAATAAAAAGCACTTTTCAAGCGCTTTTCACTATGCTTCTTAATTTGGTTTCGAGAAATTAGTAATCAATTAAATTGCATAAGAAATTGTTGTTTTTTAGAGAAAATAATCTGGATATTGGTTTCTAGACGTAAACATATTGTTTGCAAATAATTCTATGGAAACCTAAAACATGACTTAATGAAGTAATTAATGACATCAACACCCTAGAACACTCTTATCCATTGAATTTTCACTTGCTTTTACTTTCTTTGTTTTCAAAATACAAAATCCAAACTTAATTTCGATTCCTTAGATAAAATCAATCTGATTCTTTAATAGATAGGAACACGATGGATCCATTGAGCCCCAAAGGCGGCTAAACCCAGCAATGAAAGAAGTTGTCAAGAAAGAAGTGCTTAAATGGTTGGACTCAGGCGCTATCTTTCCCATCTCTGATAGTAAATGGGTAAGTCCTGTGCAATGCTTCCCAAGAAAGGAGGTATGATTGTAGTCCCAAACAAGAATAATGAATTGATCCCCACCCACACTGTCACGAGGTGGAGAATCTGCATGGACTACAGGAAACTCAAGGCGGCGATGAAGAAGGATCACTTCCCACTGCCTTTTATTGACCAAATGTTAGATAGACTAGCAGGAAATGAGTTCTTCTGCTTCTTGGATGGCTATTCGGGCTACAACTAGATAATGATTGCTCCAGAAGGCCAGGAGAAGACAACATTTACATGTCCTTATAGTACATTCGCATTTCAACGCATGCTGTTGGGACTATGTAACGCAACAGGCACCTTTCAGCGGTGTATGATGGCAATCTTCTCTGAATTTTTAGAAGAATCTGTGGAGATATTCATGGATGATTTTTTGGTCTTTGAAAATTCGTTTGAAGCATGTTTAGCCAAATTAGACAAAGTATTGAAAAGACGCGAGGACACCAACTTAGTACTCAATTGGGAAAAATGTCACTTCATGGTGAACGAAGGAATTGTCCTCGGTCACAAAATATCCAAGAAGGGCCTTGAAGTCGATCAGGCAAAAATTGAAGCCGTGGAGAAGCTCTCGCCTCCTACAAATGTAAAGACACTTCGTAGCTTCTTGGGACATGCAGGCTTTTATAGAAGGTTCGTCAAGGATTTTTCAAAAATTGCACGCCCCTTAAGCTCATTGCTAGAGCAAAATCGACCCTACAAGTTTGATGAAGAATGCCTCAAGGCGTTTGAGACTCTAAAAGCAGCGCTAGTGTCAGCACCAATTTTAATCGCCCCAGACTGGTCGCAGCCATTTGAGTTAATGTGTGATGCTAGCGACTATGCGATAGGAGCTGCGTTGGTTCAACACAGAGAAAGAATGTTGCATCCTGTAGCCTACGCCAGCAAAATTTTCAATGCAGCCTAAGCGAATTACACCACTATTGAGAAAGAATTACTAGCAGTAGTGTTCGATGTTGAAAAATTCAAAGCATATCTTATAGGGTCAAAAGTCATCATCCACACTAACCATTCAGCTATTCGATACTTGATGACTAAAAAAGATGCCAAGCCGAGGCTCATCCAATGGATTCTGCTTCTTCAAGAGTTCGACGCAAAAATAGTTGATCGTAAAGAAACAGAGAACAACATGGCAGATCATCTTTCCAGACTTGAGAATATGGAATATGATCGAAAACAGCTGGACGTTAACGCAAGCTTCCCAGATGAAGCTGTATTAAAAGTCACAGAATCCGCGCCATGGTATGCAGATATTGTCAACTTCTTGGTTTGCAAGCAATTTCTCGAAGATTTCAACGCACAACAGAAGAAAAAGTTGATACATAATGCGAAGTTCTATTATTGGGACGAGCTCCAACTCTACAAAAGGGGGCCAGATCAAATCTTCAGACTATGTGTCCCAGAGACTTCATTTCAACACATCCTATCTCACCCCTAAGGAGGACATTTTGGAGGACAGCAAACTGCAGCCAAGGTCTTACAAAACAGATACTTCTGGCCAACTCTTTTCAGAGGCAAGGAACTATGCGATCAAATGCGACAGATGTCAACGCACTGGAAATATCTCAAGTCGAGACGAAATGCCACTTACCTCTATCTTAGAAGTTGAGCTCTTTGACGTTTGGGGTATTGATTTTATGGGCCCATTTCCGCCATCAAACGGCCACGACTATATACTAGTAGTTGTGGATTATGTATCAAAATGGGTTGAAGCAATCTCTTGCGCTAAGAATGATGCGGCGACAGTCTCAAATTTTCTTCAAAAGAATATATTTACGAGATTTAGAACGCCGAGAGCCCTGATTAGTGATGAAGGTACGCATTTCATTAATAAAATCATTTCCAAGTTGCTAATCAAATACAATGTACATCATAGGGTGGCAACTGCATACCACCCGCAGACAAATGGGCAGGCAAAAGTTTCCAATAGAGAGTTGAAAACTATTTTGGAAAAAGTGGTTAACTCCTCTCGAAAGGACTGGGCGTCCAAATTGGACGAGGCGTTATGGGCATATACCTGACAACATTCAAAATGCCTCTCGAAATGTCACCGTACACACTGGTCTTTGGAAAGGCATGCCATTTGCCGTTGGAGCTAGAACACAAAGCATTGTGGGCTGCCAAGAGATTGAATATGGACCTGAAAGCAGCTGGAGAAGCACGTCAACTTCAATTGAATGAATTGGAGGAATGGAGATTGCAAGCCTATGAGAACGCAAAGATATACAAAAAGCGAACAAAACGTTGGCACAATCAACACATCAGTAAGAAATCTTTGCATGTAGGTCAAAAGGTCCTTCTTTTTAACTCAAGACTACGTTTATTTCCAGGAAAATTAAGAACAAGATGGTCTGGTCCTTTCGTGATCAAAGAAATCTTTCCTCATAGTGCTGTAGAGCTGATGAATGAAGATGGCACCAACGCATTCAAAGTTAATGGTCAGCGCGTGAAGTCATATTATGGAGACTGCCTTGAATGAGACAAAGTAGCCGTTGACCTAGAAAAGATAGAATGACAAAAAAAAAAAAAAAAATGGACGCGTCCTGCGTTGACATTAAGCACATATATCCCAAGGACGCATCCTAACTTTTGAACATTAATTGCTTTTATCTTAATTTTTTCTTTCTTCCCGCATTATTTCTTTTTTCTTTCTTTTTGTCTTGATTTGATTTGATTTTAATTTTGTTTAATCTTATTTAATTTTATTTAGTTTTATTTATTTATTAATTTTTATTATTTGCTTTGAAAAATTTTGTTCGGATGCTATCTATCATTTTGCATGGGTGAAAATTGAACTCAAATTCAATTCCAAGGCGTCGACATCGAAACGATGCGACACGAGTAGCTCGACGCCTAGGGGAGGAATCTGAAGCGATTCTATCAAATCGCTATCAGATCAAGAATTCGAAAAGCTGACTGCACTTAAGTCAGTTGTCGTCGATGGGTGTCAGACCATTCAATGCGGCTATGATGTCATGCATCGAGCCACCAACCCACGCGTTCAGCTAAAACCCTTTATAAACCCCTCTTGAACCCTTTTTCGAGTCACGCTTCCTTTCTCTCTGAATTTTTCGATAACCGGTGCGATTTCTGGCTTATTCGAAACAATCTCCCGATTCTCACCCACTTTTCTCTCTTTTCACCTATACCCTTCCCATGGCTTCCCAGCTACCCACCTCCTCCAAAAGCCCTAAACCTATGGCCTCATCCTCGAGGCATGGTAGTCGGAATCTATCTACTACTTCTGCCACACCTGAACCCTTCACCATTGTTCGCCCCAACAGTCCTGAGTTGGAGGCGACATCAACCCCATCTCCACCACGCTCCAAGGACTTGTCTGAAGCTTAAGAGGTAGGAAGGAATGACGAGTCCATCGTCTTTGGAGATATTCTAGATACCATTCATGAAGAAGACGATGCCTGGTTGGACAGGTTGGTCGACCAGAGGATGCAACATAAGTCGCGTGGGTCAGTCCCTACGATGAGTGGTCTTGAGGAATCAGACTCCGATGAAAGACCTATTGGAAAAGTAATAGCGGCGGTGGAAAAGAAGAAGTTCGCCACAAAAAGAAAAATCAGGCCAATAAGGGCTAGGGAAGAAGAAGTCGAGGAAGATGTACCTCCGCTAAAGAGGAAAAATGAAAAAGTGAAGGATGCAAGGACATCTGAGGCTATCGCTGCATCATCTGTTGAGCGGTTAGCAGCGAGAGCGGCAGAGAAGTCCAAGAAGCTGAAAGACGACGTCAAGAAAATGAAAGAAAGGACGGAGTTGTTTCTCGCCGCAGCAAAGAAAAGAAAAGAGGAAATCGCATCTGGCGAAAAAGCTGCCAAGGAGGCCGCCAGAAAAACCGAGTTTCTCCGTCGCATAGCTGAGATTGCGAAGGAATTAGAAGTTGAAGTGGAAGTGACGGATGCGGAGAAGCCACCCAAAGCTGAACGCATCAAACAAAACATAAAAAAAAAATAAGGGAGGAGAAGAAGAAAGAAAAAAAGGTAGAAATAACCAAGGAGAAGCTACCGGAGAAAAGGAAGAAGACTGAGGCGACTAAGGCACCTGCAGTGGTTATAAGGGACGTAGACGTAGACAGAGCAAGGAGAACGCCTACGAGTCCCATCAACAGGAACAAGAAGGGAAAAGAGAAATTGGTTGAGGAATCAACAAAGGAGGCGGCGAAGAGTCAAAAGAAATAATTCAGTGGGCTCTATACTGAAGTGGGATTTTTCCCTGAGCCAATTGAGCTGCCCGCCTTCATTATACAAGGAGTCGACACATTGGGTTGGAGGCAATTCTGTGAAAGCGCCCAAGTCATCCAACCCACCGCCGTGAAGGCATTTTACGAAGGAACCATTCACCGCAAGGCATACCAAGTCAAAATTGGAGATGAGGTGATTTCCTTCAAGCCTCAGGAAATCAACGCGTTGTTTGATCTTCTCGACATCGCGGCGGCAGAGGGTAATAGAATAATGTTGACGCCTATAGAAGCCGAAATGAATGACACCCTTACAACTATTGCCAAACCGGGGTCAGAGTGGAACACTTCCCCAAAGAGAATTCAGACATTGGTGCAAACTTGCTTGAACCTTCTGCCCGCCCAACTTCTCAACCGTAGGCAGTAGCATCTATAAGCATGCATCGTCAAGAAGACCCATATCAATTACGGCACGCCTCTGCTCCACTGCAGTTTTTTTATTTGAGTTTGGATGATTTGCTGCGGTACTTGGATGATGGGATCCTTCACCCCATCATGGGAGACCTGGATGAAATTCGGCGCAAGGAGATGGAAAGTCTCCAGCGGCAAGAAGAGTTGGCTCAACAAGTTTCACAATTGGGTCAGCAAGTGACTCAGATGGCACAGCAACAATTAGAGCTTCGGAATTTTGTTCAACGCCAAGCTTAGCGTCGGGATGAACAATCCAGCACTATGATGAATTACATTTATGAAGTGCTCGTCCAACGTATTCCAGCGCCAATTATTCCTCCTTCCCTTCAGCAACCCCTTCAGTTTAACGATCCAAATCCTCCCCCTGCGGACAATAATGACAACGCCCCGGGAAGAACTTAAATTTGGGGGTGTTCTTTGAGAATTTTCCTTCTATTCTTAAGTTATTCTTTTGATTTTTTTTTTGTAAATAGTACAACGCATAATACATTTACATCACTACAATATTCAATTTATGAATCTCTTTGTTCTCTTTTGTTTGTGCTTCAATTATTTCTTGCTTTATTATTTTTTCCGCCTTATTTTTGTTTCTGCGTCCAACCTCCATGATGATATTTATGCTCTTCCCCTGTAGACTTATTGAAATAAGAGGATTAACTCACAAGCCTTAGGATATTACACTTGGTAAATTACTTTCAAGAGTTAGTATGCGTTGCAAGCTTTGCCTCAAACCTTTTTTGCAAAATTTTTCTAAGGCAATCTCATAACTCGATTTCAGCAATGAGGACCTTGCTGCCTTCAAATTTGGGGGTAAGAAAGGTTTGAGCTATGCGTTCAGAATTCATAAAAAAAAAGGTATAAATATATTTCAGTGGACAAACAACTCCGCTGACAGCGCACAAAATTAGCCTGTTAAGAGTTGAGTTGAGAATGGCTCGTTACACCACATAATAGAAAGTAAGAGTCCAAGATCAACGAAAAATAAATAAACGGTACAACTGTCGACACAACCAAAAAGGAACGCGATAAGTGCCGAGTTGTGAAAGGGTATTTGCTCGATGTTGGCTGCCTCCATGCACCCCATCGTTGGTATGTCAAACGAAGGTAGATAGCTCGGATCAACGCAAGTCCACTTCAAAAGAAAAATTTTATTTGAGTTAGATAAAAATAGAGATTTTATGAATGAATAAACTCCATGGCACATTACTAAAATGAGGACATCAGATTGGCTGGAAACGAGTAAGGGTATTTTTGAGGAATAAGCTTGCCGCATCTAAAAATGAGAAGTACTTTCAAAGCGTCAATTGAAAAAGAACTTGGTGTGGTTATCTGATTGTTGATATAGTCAAGGAATAGAAGGCATATTGAGAGGGTGAGCTTTTACTTAGACTTGGGCTGTAGAATTTAATAAATCTTCAAATAAATGTTTGAGGACAAACATTAACTCAAATTTGGGGGTGTGATAACTTGTAGAAATAATAGTTATTATAGTCACTATTTGAATTAATTAGAATAACTTTAGAGCTAAACGCATGATTTTGGAAGTTGAATTATGTAAAATGTATCACCATGCGTTGACACTATATACAAAACAAAATATCTGAAAAATTATGAGCTTTTCTGTTCTTAACACAGGATTAAGAAGAAAAGAAGCCCAAATAACCCAAGTACTAGAGATGAAGCTGCTGTGAGAACAAATGGAAACCCATGTGTCGAAACTATGCGTTTGAGACCATGCGTCGAGATCATGCGTTGAGAAAAAGTAGATACAGACGCCTGGGCAAAAGCTGTCATGTCAATATGCAAAAGGATAATACGTTATCAGGTCATGGCAGAACAAATGGGCCGACGATGTGAAAAGGCTGCGCAGCAGGACATGGAATTTAATGTAAAGGTGTTAGGTCATTATGAGTTCACTTTTTCGACGCTTATAAATAGCCCAAAGCTTCTCCATTCAAAGGGGAGGAAGAATCAAGAGAGAAACGTGTGACAGGCGTGAAGGCTCTACACACCTCCTCTACCATAACCAACCTCCATTTCGAGCTTTTCTGAGTGAAGAATTCTGACAACTTTCAGAATCGTCTCCCAGTGAGTGAGAACCTTCACCTTATGGATTTTGTGTATCAGATAGCAACCATCTCAAGCCTCTATGAAGCAAGACGTTGCCAGTGGTGGCTTGACGTCTTCCATTTCTGTTTTATCTCCATTTCCATCTTCTTACTTATGTTTTGTTAATGACATTCGAGAGAATGATTATTTTCTTAAATATGAGTTTGATTTACGATTATCTTCCATCTATTTTCATATTAAATATCTTACACCATGATGTTCGAATGCTAAATGAGTTAGATGTTGGAGTTAGTTTTTCTTAAACAATATGAAGTATGTTACATCTTGATGAATGCATATCATTAGCTTGCATAGCATTTGTCTGACAAACAAATGCAATAAGCACGACTGTCTAGCTTGAGAGAGTAGATAGTTAATCTTTAGCATTTATCAAGACTAGATGAGGTACAGAGATGTAGTTCATTTTTTGCCAATGCAAACTTACCATGCGTCTTAGAGATAAGATTATTGTGGCATCGAAACATCGAGAGATGGATTCACAAACTAAGTTTGTAGGTATGTATTTATACTTAAAAGGTTTAAGTTTTTCGTCTAACTCCTGCGTCAACTCTACTCTTATCGCATGGTTCCATTCATTTTCAACGCATGCTATCTGACACTAAACAACATTTGACTAACCATCGCCGCATCCACTTCATTGTTAGTTGGAAATTTTATTCATTTTTTATGTATAGTTTTAGACATATACAACTCATGCACATATTACTTGTATAGTTCACCGCATAGTCATGTATCTATTCTCAATACCTAGTTATTACAAATTCCTGCGTTCGACCCTGGACTCACCAGCAAAACTTATAAGAGCTTATACTTGGGCTTTTTATAGGAAAACTTGCTTAATCATGATCATATTTGAGTAATTCTCGACGGATCTTGATACGGAAATCATCATATCTATTTTTGTGCAACAAGCTAAGAAACTTAATATAAATCGAAAACAGATATCCAATATTAAATTCAACAACAAGTTTGGCACGGGACTCTTATCCCTAAGCAAGATGATTCATAATTGTATATATAAAGAAGAATTCTGTCTTTTGAAGCGAGCCATTGGCAAGACACAAAATCCACTCGGGGACTAAGCGCATATACCTCGTCTTTCAGCTAAAAAATTCGAGCTTTTTTAAACTAGAACATTTGAATCAAAGAAATTAATACCTTGTTACACGAAATTTAAATCAAAGAAGAGAAAAAGGCGAAAAGAGACTACCTCTTAGATTGAAGATTGAGAAGCAAAATTTGGAACTTTGTTCTAGATTGAGTCACTGCACATTAAAGTTTGATGAAGACTTGATTGAGTAGTTCACGTGAATTCTATCTCAAGAATTGGAAGAGAAAACTTAGATATGCAAAAGGGTTGTTGAATTCTAAACAAGGGTCTCAAACACATGAGAAATGTACTTCATCCATCATCAAAAAGTCTCTCTTTACAACCCAAATTCGTTGCCTTATATAGCCATTACATATGGTAACTCCTAATCTTTCTGGTTTCCTAGTTACAAAAAACATCTTCATTATTATGAAGTTTTCTAACCCCTATAATTATAAATTCATACTTAAATTTAACATTTAAAAGTTGGAAATAAATTAAAGACAACTAAAATTTATTAATGACAACATAATGGTTAATGATGCCTATCATTTACTTTATTATTGTTTGTTTACTTTGTACCGTTTTTGTCCAAATGATTAATTTTGTTCCTTGGTGCCATTATAAGTCTTATTTATTATTTTTTTTGTTTATAATTATTATACTTTTTTAGTATAATTATTATAATTATTATAAGTCTTAATCAACCATAAAAATAAAAAAGGTTTTAAAAACATTGCAATCATATGAACTTAGGTCCTAAATTAATATATATAGGAAGAGAAATATTAGTTGGATGGATTTTAAGATGTACCCATCTTTTATTTATTCCACTCTTATAACTATTTGTTTGGTGTATCTACTAAATTGTTTCATCATAATCTACTACAAAACAAAGTTTTCTTACTTCTTTGTTTGGTGCTTGTATTTTTTTTTAAATTGTTTGCTGAATATAAAATGAAATGAATGCACTCCATTGTGTGACATTTTTAATTCTCTTTCTAGTAATGTTTAAGAGTATATAATATGAATATTAATTGGCAGTTGATTTAGATCTACTAGTTTGATATATAGGACAATGACATGATCAAACCATTCACCATGACTTGATTTGTCTAAACTGAAAAGTAAATTAAAGGGATAAATTTCCTTATCAATTCAATATTACATACATATACTTAATTTTACGTTGTTGAGAATGACACATTAGAAAAATTAAGGGACTCCACACTCTTAATAAGATAGATGAGCTGATCCTTTCCTCCTTAGTTTATTTTGAGATAGAATCCCTATCTAATATATGTGTAGTTTACTGTTAATTGCGTAATTGTAATATGAGGGCTAAAAAGTTTAGACACCTGATGTGATTTAAATCTGATTCTATCATGATCCCAACCACCTTTTTATATGTTCAATCAATTTGTAAATTAATGTAACACGATAAAAAGAAAAAAAAAAAAAGAAATAATCCAAATTTATATACATTTATTCAAAATTTATAATGAGACATTAGATCACGATAATCCATATAAAAAGTTTGTGAAAAAAATTTCCTCAGATCAAATAAAAAAAATGAAAAACAGAGAAAGATTAAAACCTACGACCTAAACTTCCAACTTATTATCTCCATCTAACTCATTCATGATTCAACTTTCCATCAGCCAAACCCCATCAAAATCACCACAAACCAATAAACCCAATTAGTCCAAAGAGAGCAACCACCGTCCACTCCACGGCCATCGTCCTCCGATTAGCACCGGCGAAGTCTTGGTCAATGGGATACAAGTTTCCTGGCGGGCCGAGCATGTATATGAAAGATGACGGAGGAGGAGGTGGCGGAGGGCAATAAGCTGGTGGGGGTTTCTTCGGCGGTGGCGGTGGTGGTGGCGGATAATTGGTGCACGGTGTACACTTGACGGTCGGATCATTCCCACCGGCGGATTCGTCAAGCTTCTTGGATGAGGTCAAGCAATGGATGGGTTGTACATTGCTTGAAAGAATGAAGAACAAGCTGAGGGTGAGGAGAGCATAGCAAGGCTGGGGTTGGATGCACATATTGAATTAAATTTTTAAGACTAAAAGTTTGCGGAATAAAGGGAATGTTTAGGGAAAAAAAGGAGAGATTTGAGGCTGAAGAAAGGTTGTTTGGAAGTTGAAGGCTGAAAGGAAGTAGTGGAGGTAGGTGGCTTTTTTACGTTACTAAATGTGCAAGGAAATAATAACAAAATTAAACTTCCTTAATTTGCAATTTGGTCCTTAATCTTTTCAAAATTTATTTAAAGAGAAAGTTAAATTTCGTAAATATAAAGTTAATGTGTCGATTAGATTATTGTTTTGATTATTGACATACTTGACATGTAGCCATGACAATTTAGCAAATATCTATGAATTTTGTTATAAATGAGTTGGGTTAGTTTTATTTAGGAAATAGTTATTTATAATGTAAAAAAGTTCTTAGGGGACAAACGTATCCTCTTTTTAAATTTTTTTTTTCTAATCTCTTTTTCGATTCTTTTTACATTTTTAGTGGCTTACATAGTAAAAAATCTTGAATACTCCCAAATTAATTTCTCCTCTTATCTTCTTCTCAAAAGTCGGTTCAAATTCCCCTTTTATCTTCTTCCCAAAAGGCAAGGTCCCAATTTATTTTTCTCTTCTTCCTGAAAAGATTGGCTTTGAAATCCTTAGCTATAACGGTTTGATTTCTTTCCGAAAACAACCATTCTTAAAAGAGCCACTTTCTTCTCACAAAAATTCTCTTTCCTCTCTAAAAGCCCCTCAATTTTGGCTGAATCTTCGTTCGATTTTGGCCGGATTTCCATTCGTGCGTTGGATTCTACACAACTACTTTGGATTTCTACAAAAGTAATTTGTTTAGAGTCAATTCCTAGGTTTTTTTTCCAGTATTTTCTAAGTAAATCGATGTTCGTGCGAGCTTTGTTTGCCTAATTTATGGTTAAAAAAAAACCCACAAGCCCTATGTGATATCTAGTAAAAACCGAGGGAGATTTTTGATACAAATTGATATTTTGAAACGAATTGTTTGCTTGTAACTTTGGGTTTCAACACTTGTGGTGAAAAAAATTACTTATTTCTGTTTAGATATCCTTGAATTCATGAATTTTTGTCTGGAAAAATGAGGTTTAACTTAGGGTCTGAAGGCTTCCTGGTTAAAAAAAAAAAAAAAAAAATCCTAGTAAGCAATCTATCATTTTTCTCATAAAGAATCGAGCCTTACAAGAAAAATGAGAATACACAAATTTCTTGGTATATCTGTACTTACTAGGAAATTTGAGCAATCAGTGATTTTTTCCATAAGGCATCGAATATGACCTTATGAGAAAAATGACAAAATGCTCAAATTTTCTGGTAAGTTTAAATTTATCAGGAAGTTGAGCAATCTGTTACATAAGAAAGCGAAGCCTTATGGGAAAAATGGCAGAATGCTCAAATTTCGTGGTCAATTCAGAATAACCAAGAGGTTGAGCATTCTATCATTTTTCCCGTAAGGAATCTATCATGACTTTATGGGAAGAACGATAGAATGCCAAAAAAATTAGTTCATATAAAGTTAACCAAGTCAACCTTACAGAAAAAATGACAGAGTGCTCAACTTCTAAGTAACTTGGGGGAAAAATGAAAAAAAGAAATAGTTATGTAAATTTGACCAAGTCAACCATACGAAAAAAAAAAAATAATCATGTAAAGTTGACCAAGTTAACCTTATTGGCTTTGAGGAAGAAGATAAGAGGAGCACTCAGTTGGGAGTAGTCAAGACTTTTCACTGTATAGGCTCTATCACTAAAATTCTAAAATGGATAAAAAGATGTTACTTTTGTCTCATCAAAAAAGTTTTAGGTTAGAAATGACAATTTCTCTTTTATTTATTAGTATTTGGCTACCTATTCATATGTCCAAAGGTTGGTAATAAACTATAGTTCAATGCTACACTGACTTTTTGTTGACCCAATTGCAACAATTTCGTTTTGTAGGGAAGGAGTTAATACATACAATTAACATTTGTGAGTTAATACATACAATTAACATTTGTTAATCTCTTATGAATTACTTAAGCATGATTAGGGACCATCTGGTAGATTTAACAGAAAATAGAGACCTTATTAATACAAGCATTATTATATACACAAACATGTTAAAACGTAGATTCGACGATCAAATCTTCAACATAACCATAGCTTAACAATAACATGCATTTATTTTTTTTAAATCAAACATTGAAACTCCTCTTTTACTAAAAAATGATCAGGCAGTAAATAAACCATGGATCAAATTTATAAATTATTTAGTAATGAACTTTATTTTAGTTAGATGGCGATGATATAAGTTTTGTTATTATTGTTATTATGTTTTCTTACTTTTTGTTTTTAAAGTTCAACAACAGTAAAGTGATATTTGAAATACACTACTTTTTGTGAGCTCGAAAGTTTGATCACCATCTCCGTAATTATTAGACTAAGAAATCTCTGTAATTATTATACTAAAAAAAAATAGTAAAGTAAGAAGATTCGATGTAGATCATCCGTTTGGTTAATTATTATTCAAAATAACACCTTTTGGACTAATGGAAACATGTTTAGCATATATATTTAAAATGGTTTAACAGAAAGTTCTAAAAAGTATTTGTAGAAAAATATGTTACATAGAGAATTATATACATTTAATCTTTTCTGGTCTGAAATAGTACTTAAATAATATCCAATTTGTAGCATGATAGTGGATCCAATAATACACTCTTTTATATATAAAGTAATCAAACTAATTAATATGGTGACATAATTATTGTATTTGATGCTTGCAGTTTTTTTTTTCCCAAAAAAATTCAAATTTTAATTTATAGAAACAATGCTGGTTGAGATTTCAGTGTATGCTTTTTAGCATTTTCTACTATTAGCTATTTTTTCCTCTCATTAAAATTTTATTCTAGTTTGCTGATAATTAATTTGGGTGAAAATAGGATAGGAAAACTCTTTAACTATTGTATTAGTATAGTTTGTCTTGTTACTAATAGTACTAATTTTTACAAGTTTTCTCTTCCACATGAATCTTAGGTTTTGTTGAATTGTTGTGAATTTTTTCTTAATACTAACTCTTAAAACATTTTGAAATAGAATAGAGTTAAATTGAAAAAAATCCAACACCTTATGTCAGTGTATTGGTATAAAAAGGTGTGAGCGCAAGTTTTTGTCAAAAATTTTACTTTTCTAATAGATATTAGAAGATGACTTAACAACTCATATGCATGGCCAATGTTTTTTATACATTGATTTAGACGAATGCTGGTCTTTGATGTCAAAATTTAGACATGGTCACATGATGACTATAGTAAATTTTTGTGAGGAAGATAAGAGGTGACTTGCAAAATAATAAAAATCTACATACTAATGTGGTGCTTGCCACATTATCCGATGTTTAAATCAGAGAGTGAATGTTACAGAAGAAGCTAGAAGAATTTGAGAGTGAGAATGAACTTACTTCCTATGATATTTGTTAATCCCATTTACTAGGATATGAGGCCTACCAACAAGCAGTCTTGTCTCTCGTTAGTCCTTTTTGCATTTAAACTTGTCCAATTATATTCTTTGGCTCCAAATTATACATAACGAAAATATAAATATTGAAATAATGGGAGAGAAAACTTTGAGGCTATATAAAATAGTTTTTGGTTGGTTTTGTTTTTTTCACAATATACAATTTAAGAGACCATGTATATAATTTCAAAGATTATGGTGTTATATTTTTTATAAGTATTGAATATTATTATTATCACACACACTTGAATAATTAAAAGTTGTTTAAATTATTTAAAATAATTAACTCAACTCTACTAACATTTAAAATTAGACCAACGTTGAGTTAGTAATTTTTACCAATTGAACCTAATTTTATGTTAGTGATCCAAACACGTATTTTTTCCTACTTTTATGTCAAACGTTCATAAGCATTATTTTAAATCAAAAGTTCAAAAGAATTATTTTGAGCTTAAATTAAAAATTTAACTCGCATAGTGTATGAAATTTGGATCTATTGCACTCGAAAAAGGAAAAAAAAAAAAAAAAAAAATACAGGTGCGAAACTAAAGTGGCGTTTGGTTTGATTTGGAATAAAAATGGATTGGTTTGTTGTTTGGAATCCATCTAAATGTAGGGCCCAGTGAAAGCTAAAAATAGAAAAAATAATATGGAGATTAGAAAAGAAAAAAAAAAATCAAACCCTTGCCATAATGAAGAATATAATATATGTTTTTGGCATGAAAATTTTCAAAAATATTTTAACTAACTAAATGTAGTTTCACCGTTTCAAAAATTATATCAAATCCCATTTGTATGTTACTTATTTTACCGAGAAGAAAGCAACAAAAGAAATTAAAGATTTACATTACATGACACAAGTAAAAAAAAAAAAATATATATATATATATATATACCATTTAAGAAATAAAGAGAGAAGAATAGATGAAATTTTTTGTTATCCAAAGCTTCAAAATGTTGTGAGGATGATGAAGATGAGAAAAAGAAATATGTCTCGAACACTTGCACTAGGACTTTAACCTCATCAATAAAGATAAGAAATGTCAATTAGATCACGCGCCTATCAACAGTGCGTTATTTTAATTTTAGGTTTTTTATTTTCAAAAAATATAATATAGCACAAATACATGTTAATAATGAACATTCAAATCTAGTTTTTTTTGCTTGGAAGGAGATAAGAATGCCCAACGAGCCAAATATGAATATATTGGTTGTTGTTTTTCATCTTTTATCATTAATTAATCTTCTAGTTTATGATTTTTTTAGGACGAATGGTCAAAATTAATATTCGAAATTTTTTACCTTTTTTAGCCTTTTGTATTTTCATGGCTGATCTAAGTGCACCTCGGCCAGGATCGATACCAAGACCAAAACAAAAATCTAGTATTTTATTAACAGGCACATTCAAAATGTCGATTTTCTTAGACTTTCTCGATAGATTACCCGACTAGGACGAAGACCAGAATTTTCTACACATATTTCCCAAATCTTACCTAATTAATCTTCCTCACATGTAGATTATGTCTCTTGATCTCCCTATTTCAACACCCCAAATGTTATGAGTAATCTTTCTCATATGTTATATTTGTAATCCTTTTCAAATTGCCTTGACTTATGATTTGGGTGGAAAATAAATACGTAACATTTGGGAAAAATTAGATACAGAATAATATCAATTTTGATCTTTGTCCTAACCAAGATTCCAAAAAAAACAGAAAAAAAAAACCCAAATAAATAAGTAATTTTATGTTCTATTTAAAAAGTTAAGATTTTGTTTTGATCTAGATATTGATCCTCAAATTCATTGGAATGAAAATTTAAACAATTAGTAAAAAAGCATTCTATATGTGAAAGGAGAAAACTTTTAGTGTTATTTTTGGTAATTTTCCTTTTTTTTAGTACAATAGAAGTGAGAGATTTGAACCACAATTTTATGTCACTGATATATATATACTATGCACTATATATCATGATGGCTCCAATGGAAGTAATTTCATTATCCATTCTCAAATTCCAGTAAGTTTGCTAACTTCTCACTAGTAATTAAGTTCGCTACACTTCCTCACTCCTCGACTTAAGTATTAAAGTGCCAGTTCTAAATATTACCCTGACATGCAAAACATCCTATTTTCAATGTCCTGTTCTTCCCCTCAATCAAGTAAATATACCATTGTTGTAATGAGAACATAATTAAGCTTTTCTAATTTGTTGGATTTCGATATCCAACAATTATGTTACTAGATTTAAATTAAACTAGCTTCCTTATGTTATATTCAATATAACAATCCATTGAAGACTTTGTAAATAAATTTGTTATAATTTGTAACAAATAGCAATTAGTTTGTTATAGATTTCATTCACATTTCAAAATAAATTTGTTATAATTTGTAACAAATAGCAATTAGTTTGTTATAGATTTCATTCACATTTCAAAATAAATTTGTTATAATTTGTAACAATTAGCAATTAGTTTGTTATAGATTTCATTCACATTTCAAAATAAATTTGTTATAATTTGTAACAAATAGCAGTTAGTTTGTTATAGATTTCATTTACTTTTCAGGCGCTATATAATGGGTTTCTGTTATTGTAATTATACAGATGTTTGGAGTTATTTTCCTCTCTCTTTGAATAAATACTCACACTATTCAAATATTGACATGGTATCAAAGCGAATTTTCGCAAATCTTTGTTAATTCTTCCTTTGTTTTGCGAGTTTCTCTCTTGCGTTTCAGCCATCGATCATCTTCAACCTTTAGCTGATTGATCTCCACCATGCCTACTTCATTAGAGAATGCGACACTTAATACAACTTCAGGCTCAACATCTGCAGGCTTGGAAGCTCAACTCAATCCATAGCTACTACATAATTCGATTGTTCCTACTTAAAACCTTATTACTTAACAACTAGTAGGATCCAGAAATTATTCTTCCTGGAGTAAAGCTATGCATCTAGCACTTTCCGGCAAGAACAAGCTTGGATTCATCATTGGAACAATTAAGAAGGCAACTACAGAAGGTTATCTTATTTCTGCCTGGCAGTGCAATAATGATGTGACCACTTCTTGGATTATTAATTCCATTTCAAAGGAAATTACTGCGAGTCGGCCTGGTATATACTGGAAATGTCAAAGAGATATGGGATGAACTTAAGGAACAATATCGTCAGTCGAACGGACCTCGTGTTTATTGATGCAGTGTTAACCACAAGTGTACGGGTCAAGTTATAATATAAGACGGTGAAGTCCGAATATCATTCCACTGGAGATCCAATTGTGAAGGTTTAAATTACTTAGCTATTTTAGATTTGAATCAATTTTATTTGAGGATTGGAATTGAATTTGTGATTCATGGAAAATATAAAGTGAGAAAGTGAGAAACACAAGAGTCAAGGAGAGTTCTAGGGTAATGAATCCTTGTTTCCTTGAGTTCTAGGGTAATGAATCCTTGTTTCCTTGAATTCTAGGGTAATGAATCCTTGTTTATTTCATCATGCAATATTATAGATTTCATGGATTTTATTGTAATTCATATGCCTAAGTTTAGAAACTTAATTCTAAGTTATTTTCTCTAAAAAACTACCATTACCATTTCTCATTACCATTTCTCATGAAGCTCGATTGATTACTAATCTCTTGAAACCAATACAAATTACATTCTTTAGCAACTTAAACATACAATCTCTCAATCATACATGGCCAATCCACAAGAATTAAACACAATAACAATAAAATGCTTAATCATTCCAACAAAATCATGAAAGTTTATAATATCAACAAGAAAGGGAAACTGTCACACCCCCACCCAGATCGCCTACATAACCTGAAAGGAGATGTGAGGATAGCATACATCACCCCGAGTTCACAATAAACATATTGCTCCTTCATACATCCAAAACCATAACATATAGGAATTTATATACATATCGCTAGTTCAAATTTACAACTCGTCCATGAGGCCCTTATACAAAACCATATTTCAACTCCCAGTAAATGTACAACTAGGTCTACATGCCACCTAAATAAGGTTTTTTGGAAGCTTGAAGCTTAAGCAAGTTGGAGTAGGCAAAGTTGGAGTAGGCAAAGTTGGAGTAGGCAAAGTTGGAGTAGGCAAAGTTGGAGTAGGCAAAGTTGGAGTAGGCCAGGAATGTCCTTGCGACCTTGGAGGGGAAAGAAAACTTGAAAACATAAGCTAACAGCCTAGTGAGTGACTAACTTTTAACAAACTATAAGCTAACAGCCTAGTGAGTGACTAACTTTTAACAAACTAATTTAGTTCGAAAATCATCAGGATTTAAACAAATTCTGATAGCATGAGTAAAACATAGAATCATCTCATTTTCATTGATTAAATCACGTTTTAATGCCCTTATCAAATCATACATGGTTTTTCAGCAATCCGTAAATAAAACACGGTTACAATACTTCTCCTTAATTGAGGCGGAGCAAAACTCAATGCCCCAACGTCGAAAACAAATAAGGCTCGATGCGGAGCAGAACTCAACGCACCAGCATATAACCTCTATGTGCACATAGGAACATGGCGGGTTGCCCAAGTACCTTCTCCATGTCCTTCAATACTGGGTCTTGGAGAAACTCACGTGTCTTCTCCATGTCCATCAGCACTAAGTTTCCTCTAAAACATTTTTCTTTAAGAAAAGCAATACTTTATACAAACAGTTCATATACCAATCTTTCATGAGAAAACAGGGCAACTCATAAATCAATAACATTTCATAAACATACTTTTCAATATCGTTTAGCAAAACAATAAACTATGCTTTGTAAATTGATTGATCACGAAATCATAAATAAATTAGAAAACCAAACTGACATGTACAATGGAATCATTGAAACAAGAAAAGAAGTGTCACTCACAGTTCTTTCTAGGCCTTGAGTGGATTATACACCTTCCCTATCTCCTTTTGGCTTGAAATAAACATTTTTCCTTACATTACGTTTCCTTTACTTGGTCGTTTAGTTTACATAATTAAACTCTAATCATGATTCATCACCGAGCCTCCCCTTTTTGCAAAGAAAACTTAATAAGCAAGATTACTAACAAAACTCCCACATTCCAGCGAGATTACTAGCGATACTACCAACAGTACATGATACTAGCGACACTAGGATAAACGAGACTACAGTGATTTACCTGACAAGCGATACCTAGCGAGAGTCAACGAGATTTGAGAGACAAAAAGCTCTTCTATACCACCAGCGAGATTTGTCTCGATACTCACTCTCCAATTCTCCGGGATATCAGCTTCCTAGCGACACCCGACAGCAGAGTTTCCTCCTTTCCTTTTGTTTCTCACTTCTGTCGATTAAAAGTCATATTTCCAGCCAAATTTAGAACTTCTTTCCTTCTACAAACTTGTAGAGAAATATGTTTTCTAGCTTACCTCAAATTTTCATAGCTTAACTTGTACTTGTTCGTCAGATATTGCAAGATTTCTCTGTACTACTACAGATTGCACAGAAATTCCTTATTAGTAACTTCCAGCTAAAAGTTTACATGTTTCTATTCCATTTCAACTCAAACATCTTTCATAAAAGTTGTTCAGAATTGAGTTAACTTACTAACCTTAAAATTTCAGCCTTAGACTCAATCTCCTCGATTCACTTCACTCCAAATATCCGATACTATCCAGTTTGTGCGTCCACAAATAACGTTCTGTTCCAGCTTAGATTTCAATACTAAAACGAGTAGGCTTCTATCCAAAATCCACAAGAACACCTTCTTCTCCTTTTGTTATAGTTCGTCTGAATAATGGAACCGACTTAAGCTCTCGAAAATGTCTAAAAATGATAAAATATTCAATTTACTCACCTATATATATATATTGCCGACTTAACTCTCTTGGGCAGGCTGGCGTGCGGGGTTTTCCTTCTCAATTCAAGGTAAGGCATTCAATGCAGCCTATTATCAACACCCTCAGCATACAACCACCCTCAACGCATGGTGCCCTCCATTGCCTCCAACCTTCAACGCATACAACTCAATCAATTATATCTGTCTTCAACGCATGGAGACCTTAACGCATGCAATCTTACCAACGCATGGTAGGTCAAAAACATTTCCTTCCCCGCCAATGATCACTTCTCTTCCAACGTAAGTGACTGCTTCAGCTCATACCTCTTTGTGATTTTCATCTTCAATGCATGGTCACTCAAAAGAAAAATGCTCTTCTCTGCTTTCATCGACGCATAGTCTTGGCCAGTGCTTAACTCTTCCACTCTCGGCTGCTTTCCTCTAGCAACGCATAGCCACCATTTCACTTGCCTTCTCCAAACACTTAGTATTATAAGCCAGTGCTTACAATTTACTACCCCCTTTTTAAGAATTTCGTCCTCGAAATTCAAGTAAGTTCAGTATAAGAAAAGGTGGGGATATTTAAACTTCATTTGATCTTCACTTTCCCATGTCGCTTCTTCTACTTGATGATTCCTCCACAAAACTTTAACAAGCGGTATCGTTTTTGTTCTCAATACTTGTTCCTTTCGATCAAGAATTTGCACAGGTTCCTCTTCATAAGATAAATCTTCATTTACCTGAATAGGTTGAGCCTGCAAAACATGTGTAGGATCTGGAATGTACTTCCTTCGTAGAGAAATATGAAATACATAATGTATTTTGGACAACTCCATAGGTAATGCTAATCGATAAGCTGAAGGTCCTACGCGTTCCAGAATTTCATAAGGTTCAATGTATCTCGGACTCAGTTTTCCCTTCTTTCCAAACCTCAAAATTCTTTTCCAGGGAGATAACTTCAAGAAGACTTTATCACCAACTTCAAATTCTAAATCTCGACGCCTTTTATCAGCGTAGCTTTTCTGCCGATCCTGTGTAGTCTTCAACCTTTCTCTTATGAATTTTACGTTGTCTGACGTAGTTTGGACTAACTCTGGTCCCATTAACTTCTTTTCTCCTACTTCACCCTAACATATAGGAGTTCTGCAACATCTGCCATACAATGCCTCATAAAGTGCCATTCCAATACTAGAATGGTAACTATTATTGTACGCAAACTCCATCAAAGACAGATGAGTATCCCAGCTTCCTTTAAATTGCAGTACACAACCACGCAACATATCCTCTAAAGTCTGAATCGTTCTTTTTGATTGTCCATCAGTGTGAGGATGAAAAGCTGTACTAAACTTAAGTTTAGTTCCCAATGCTTGCTGTAAACTTGGCCAGAACTTAGATGTAAACCTCGGATCTCTATCAGAGATAATAGGCACGGGAGCTCCATATTGACCACTATGCTAGAAGTCCAAAATATGTTGGAAATTAAATGGAATGCATAAATAGCGACATATTTTGATCACTATGCTAGAAGTCCAAAATATAATTGATTTGTAAAATATTGCAAATCAAATGCTAGATGTATTTACAAAGCATGTACAGTTGCGAGAAAGTAACTAAGGTATATATACTGATTGCAAATACACCATGTAAAATCAATATCGCAATGCAAGTTGTCTGCACCACGCCTGAAGCATGATAGAAAAATGGATTCCAATGATAAAGATCCTCAAAAAAGAAGTAGTCAATAATCGAAATGACTTAGTTAAGAATATGAGATATTCCAGAAGAAATCCTAAATATGAGTAGTTATAAAAATATATAAGAAAATGAGAATAACAACGAGGTCTCGATAAATTATATCATGACATGAAAAAGATAGAACCAAATTTAATATAAGTTGACAACATACAATGTTGCTCTTTATATTATTTATGAAAATCAGTACTATGTGCTTAGATCTATTGAAAAATGTTTATATAGAAAGGATTAAGTTATATGAAAAGAAATAATCCAATAGAAATCAACTCATTTTTCAATTGTGAGGATAAGTAGTCCAGACATCACAGAATGTCAAACATCTGGGATACAGGATACATGCAAGTGAGTATTTGTAAAAAAAATAAATAAAATAAGGTCACAAGTTACAAAGCGAGATAGATTCCATAATAATTCCCATAAAGAACGTTGGTATTGATTATGAGGAAACATATTCTCTAATGGTAGATACAATATCATGAGATATCTAATTTATCTGATTATGTATGAATAGATTAGCATACATTTTAAGGATGTATTCATACCGCATTTATATAAATCTCTTAATAAATGATATTTAATTTATGAAAATCCCCGAAGGATTAAAGGTCCCATAATCATATAATTCAAATACTAAAGAATTATATAGAAATCATAGTCAAGATTTACTGTATATGTTGATGATCTGAATATATAATGGAAACTCCTGAACAGATTTCAAACGCAATAAAGTTTTTCTTTTTTAAGAAAGAAATTGACATGGAAGTTCTGAAAAACAAAGTTTTGCCTTTGTTTACAAATAAAGCATAAAGCATATGGGATTGCATCAACTTATGCAATATCTTATATGGATTAGTTTCATCATTGAACATTCTAGTGATTCTGAAAAAAAATATATCATTCAATCTAAGGATATGATAATAAAAAACTTTAGGTCTTGAAGAACCATAGTTTTTGAGAAATAATTGCATTTATATATATTCTAGTTATACCTATTGTAGTACTTTTTTTTAGTAATTTTGGTACATAGATATAATATTCCTCCAAAAGAAAGATATTGGAGTAGAGTTGAACATATATTAAGTTTTATTTGATAGTTAGTTTACATTGATTTATTTTCTTTCTAATAAATCTAATTATGATCAAGTTGGTTGTGAAAATGCAGGTTATTTATCTAACCCATAAGAGCTAGATCGTAAACAAGTTACTTAATTAGTACATGGATAAGAATTTTTATATTATGACAGTCTATGAAGCAAATTAGCAAATTATAACAATTACTGAAATCCTAACGATCCATGAGGCTAGCCAAGAATGTTATTATATGAAGATAACATCACAGATGAACTTCTACATTCATGACCTTAAAGAAAATGGTGACATCATAATCCAACAAATTTTTTTAAAAGACGACTTGGCAAACTTATTATGAAGATCTTATCCATAAAAACATTTGATAAATTAGTACACAACATTTGAATGTGACGACTATGAGATGTTAAGTGATGTTTCCATGAGAGGGAGTAAACTTACTGCACTATTGTTCCCTTGATTTTGGTTTTTCCCGTTGGGTTTCCTAGTGAGATTTTTAATGAGACAATCATTAAAGTATTTAAAATAATGTACTATTTTTCTTTCCTGGAATTTTTTTCCTATTAAGGTTTTAACGAGGAATTTATTTTATATAATATGGATATCTAAGGGAGAGTATTATAAATATAATAGATATTATAAATATACTTTTTAGTGTAGATATCCATAACCTATCTAGGTCGCCAAATATCATAAACCTCTCATTCAATTTCATGTTATAACATATACTCCCATTATATTTTATATTGTAATATACACCATTTTATGTCCTATAAATAGTGTATGGTACATTTGTAATAATACGCACCACAATTGTATTGTTTTCTCTACTTTTTAATTCTCTCTATTTTGTTCTTTACTTTATTTTTTTTTTCTTACTTTGTTGTTACACTACTTATTTTATCACAATTACAATTTAAAAAAAAAAACTTTGGGTTACATTAATATTATTAATGTTGAAAAGACGTAAGAACACGACAAGAAGTTTATATTGGAAAAGTGAGCTTACAAAAGAATTGTTTGTATTTGAAAGTGGAAGTCCCCACTCACTCAAAATGAGGAAATTTTGCATGAAACTCCATAGTCCACCGCCCCACTTTCTTATTATTAACTCATATTCGTTAAGATCCCACTACATTTCTTCTATGTTTTCTTTTACTCTTTTCCCTTTTTCTATCTTTATTTTACATTTTTTAAAAAATCGGAAAAGTAGTTTGAAGTTTTATATCGACATATAGATGGATTGGAGAATCAAGTGGCTGATTGTTTTGTTTTATGCGTAATTAGTTGGATATTTCTCAAATATGGTTGAATAATTTTCTCGTTTGGATCCCCTGGATTATTGTCTTTCTCCCTCTCTTTAGTTTGGTTTTAATTAGTGATGTTAAAAAAAATAATAAAAAAAAAAAGAAAATTATTTGAAAAGATAACATTGGTAAAAATATTTACAAATAATAGTAAAATATCACAATTTATTTGCGATAAACTATTATCTGTGTCTATCATAACATAGATACACACAGATAGTAGTCTATTATGGTCTATTCGATTTATCATAGATAGAAAGTGAAATTTTGCTATATTTATAAATATTTTGATTCATTTTCTTACATTTGAAAATAATAAAAAAATAAAAAAAAAACCCTTCCTATTTGTCTAATAAGTCTATAAACTTTAAATTTTGTGTCTAATAGGTATGCCTGATTGGCTAGTGGTCCAAAATTTTATTTTAAAAAAACAAAAATAGAATTTTTTTTTTTTATTATATTTGAAAACATGTTTGGTTCCAATTTAAAATTTTGAAACTTGAATTCAAAATGCAAAATTGGTGTTTGGCTGTGAATTTGAAAACTCAAGAGAAGATTAATTTATGTTCGGTAAAATTTATTATTCTAGATAGTAAGATAACATGGAGATTTTTTTTTTTTTTTTTTTTCATCTTTTATTTTGTTTAAAAAAAACGGGCTTTAATTTTAAAATTTAAAATAAATAATAAAAAACAAAAATTATTTTTTTAAAAAATATAAAAAAATTTTTTTATATTTTTTAAAAAAATAATTTTTGTTTTTTATTATTTATTTTAAATTTTAAAATTAAAGCCCGTTTTTTTTAAACAAAATAAAAGATGAAAAAAAAAAAAAAAGGGATATGTTTTAATTTTATTTTTTTTTTGTGGTTGTGTTTTTCCCTTCTTTTTTTTTTTTATTATATTTGAAATCATGTTTGGTTCCAATTTAAAATTTTGAAACTTGAATTCAAAATGCAAAATTGGTGTTTGGCTGTGAATTTGAAAACTCAAGAGAAGATTAATTTAGGTTCGGTAAAATTTATTATTCTAGATAGTAAGATAACATGGAGATTTTTTTTTTTTTTAAAAAAAAAAAAAATTTTTTTTTTTTTTAAAAAAAAAAAAAATTTTTTTTTTTTTTAAAAAAAAAAAAAATTTTTTTTTTTTTTAAAAAAAAAAAAAATTTTTTTTTTTTTTAAAAAAAAAAAAAATTTTTTTTTTTTTTAAAAAAAAAAAAAATTTTTTTTTTTTTTAAAAAAAAAAAAAATTTTTTTTTTTTTTAAAAAAAAAAAAAATTTTTTTTTTTTTTAAAAAAAAAAAAAATTTTTTTTTTTTTTAATTTACCTGTTAGATATAATATTGAATTTTATGTCTAATATAACTTTAAAAATTTATTAATATGTTAAGTAGAAATGGGTCTACGGGCCGGCAACTCAACCAGCTAAGAGCAACTCCAAGCTTGAGGAAGAATACAATATCACTAAAGCAACTGTCAAAATGAAAGCAAGGTCTAATTGCTTGCTGCACTTCACGCGCAGGAACGGATCTTAACCAATGACCGGCTTAGACCGAGAGCACTAGTAGGGAGGCATAAGTGGGTTCTCCCCTATTTTCGGGCTGCTAAACTTGGGTGGGTCATAGATGATAAAAAGAATATATATGCTGAATAGCTTAAGTCCCTATTATATAAAATTGGTTAAAATATTATTTTCGTCCCCATAGTTTGAAGTTTGTTATATTTTAATCCCTAAACATTTTTAGTCCTTGTATTTTTAATAATAAATATTAAAATTTATCCTTAAAGTTAATTTTTACCGAAATTGATTTATCGATAATAATATTTTTCATGGAAGAAAATAAAATGTGTGTATATGTTTTCAAAATTCATAGTAAAAATGCTATAGACAACAAAAAGTTTATAAAAAAGAAAACCAATAATAAACTAACACTCGAAACTAAATATTTATTGAAAGCACATGGAAGTACAATTGAATCATAGAAAGTACTACAATTGAACAAACTTCAAAGTATATGGACCAAGATGATACTTTACCTATAAAATTTAAAATTAGGGATTTATTGGACACCAAATTGAAAGTTTAAGGATAGACATTTGTTAAAGTTTATGAATTTAATCTATATAAAATTGAATCGACATTAGGAACTTTTTCAAGTATAGGGATCTCTTTAACACAAAACTGAAAGTCATATTAGACATTTTTGAAAGTTCAAAAACTAGATAGATACAAACTTGAAAGTTTAGGGACTAAACTTGTAATTTAACCTAAGTTTAACTTGTGAATTATTGATGCTTAAAAAAATGAGTGAATTAAGATGTGCATGTGGGCCATGACACATGATATGGAATTTTGTATATACTTATATATAATAACTTAAGTATGAATAGTCAAAGCGAGCATGACTCAATAATAAATGGTATATACTATCTCTTTTGAGGTCAGATGTTCACAACCTCACATTTTCACATTCTACATGTAGTTAAAAAGAAAACAATAGAGCATAATTCAAGTAGACGAGTTTGATATATTTACCTTCAATCTATTAGAATAAAAAGATGAGTAGTGGCAAAGTCATCACAATTGGACTGCCCATGGTAACTCTCTAGACAAGTTATCTTAGTGCTTCCAATTTCACATGCTTGTAATGTTTAATATGCTTATATGTTCATATTTGTAGGATTTCAAGCAGTATATGCATTTCACAGTGTTGCGTGTCGTTCGGGGTTCATTTGGAGCTACTATGAGTCATCCTGCATCCTAAGCTTCAAATGGAAGAGAAAATGACAAAATTGCCTCCAGGCAAGAGCGCCGCAAGTCTCTATGGTGCTATGGCATGACACCCTTCACAAAAGGCTGAAAAAGGGCATAGTGCCACATTGCTATCTCGCGATATAAAAACTATTTTTCGATTTTCTAGTCATAACTTTTGATCTAGATGGTGGTTTTGGGCAAATGACAACTCATTTTCTTCATTTTTTTTATCCTCTATCCATGTACATCATTTTTTTTGTTTTGGGCAAATGACCCTATAGATTAACTTGGTCTTGCTACTGGTACTACTTGTTAGTTGAAGTTGTTTGATTGGTACTTATAAATATATTTGATTGATTGAATGCACACAACAACATTTGATCCTTCAACTCAACTAAGACAGCCCAAGCCCAATAAAGCCCATGAGTCCATGCATTCTCCAATTAAGAAAGAGAGACCTTGATCGTTGAGATGAACTTAGTTGAACCCTATTACTTTCACGAAAGTGGTAATAGTAAGCCGACCTAACTACCATTGACGATCTACCATCTCAACATTTCCCACGCTAACATTGCCAGCGACGTGGAAGCCCCAAGTTTGTGTCAGGCCGTGATGGACCTTATAAATAGGCCTGACACCACCCCTAAAGGTATGCAACATTTGGTGTTTAGCATAACACATTTCATTTGCTAAATTAGGTATTAGAGTGTGTGTGGCTTGACACCACATCAGTGCGAGTACTATTGTAGGTCAATTTCTTTACACATTCGTATCCATGAAGCAACTTACCCCAGAAATGCGTATCAACATTTGGCATCGTATGTTTAAGCAAGTCACAATAAATACAAAGATGGGAAGGAAGAGCACGTTGACCCAATTGTGACACAAATAAGGTAGATGAGTCATAAATGTCATAAAGTACATGTTTTTACCATTATTTGTTACTTTTCATAAGTAAAAGAGTTGCTAATCATGTCGTTTTGACCCCTTAATGTTCCAAATAGAGTAAAATGAGTCAACACATGTCCATTATTAGTTTTAAGCTAGTTTAGGGTGATTCAAACAACTTTTATGCACATTTACAGTATATTTTGGTATTTTTGCAAAAAAGTGATATGATGCGCCCGCATCAGTTGAATGCTTGCACTATACCTTACAAACTTATCATCATATCATTCATTGTAATGGGTAGCATAAAATATATGGGTATTTGCAAATCTGGTAATGGTTTTCTAAAATTGTAAGTACAGAAACAAAAAATTGAATTTGATGCTCATTATTTTATTATTCCTATTGTACTCTCAATTGTGTATCAACAAGTAGATGTGACATACTTTATATTTGGAATATCAATGAACTGATGCACTTTATAGAAAGTATAAGCAAATTGATATATCGCGATTTAGGTCATTTTGGAAGTTGTTGTTATTATTATTATTATTTTTTAATATGGATTTACTTTATTTGATTAGTTAAATTTCGATGGTATAATTTAGATTTTGGCTTTATTTTCCAAGTGTTTCAATTTTTTTTATCTAATTTTGGTGATATATCTAAATTGCATTAATTATCTCAACTAATATAACAAATATAAATTATATCAATTAACTTTTTTATATTTTTTAAAATTTAAATATAATTTTGATGGCATGTAAGATACATTTAATTTGGTATATGAATTGGAGAATGTATATACTCCATGTTTCACATAAGAGTAGATTGATATGCTAGATTTAAAAAGAAAGAGAAATATATCAATGATCAAGCATGAAGTATATTATTAAAAATGATATACTTAAAAGTATAATGTTGGCACTTTAATTTTATATCAGTATTAATTCAAAATGCATTTCAAATATATCATTAATGCATAAATAACATATCCTCATTCATTCGAAAAATGCAAGATTAAGTATTACAGTGGTGTACCAATAGATTATCAACAACTCATGCAAATTAATCTCATTTAAAAATTTAATAGTGGAGTTGTTTATTTTATGCCTTAAAACTCCTAGTTTTGTAATAAATGATTATTTGATATTTAGTAAAATAAGTTGTATTTTATTTTGCGTTGTGTAATTCAATATAGTAAACACCCAAGGTTATTATATGTAATCTTGAACGGTATGTGGTAGACATATAGGTGAATAATTTTCAAATAATAACCTAAAAGATCTATAGTATATGAATAAGGTTTGGCGTCTTCTCTTGATGACATTATGGATATGACCACTTTATAATTATTACAAATGATTTGATTCAAATAGTTCATGTAACGTCTTACTAAAATGGACATTTGACCCCAGTTGTAATTATAAATAACTTGTGAAAGATCGACTTGCATGTAATGGTTACATCCATGGATGCAACTTGTCCTACGTGCATAATAGTGCAACTATAAGTCTATAGTGGTTTGCCCTATAGTTAATAAATGAAGATTAATTAATTAAAGAGTATTTTAGTTAATACATCTTGGATCATTAGAGCTTATAATCTATGGGTTTATAAGGTCCCTTGCTAGCTCACAACGAATCAATAGGGATTAATGGTATTGAAAGAAAATTTTTAAATTTTCAAATTAATGTGTCAAGGAAAAATATATTTATGATATTAAATACAATTAATTAATATGAGTATTAATGTACTAAGATCCATTATATAAAGTTAATTTGAATGAGATTCAAATTTAAACTATATTATATTAGAGAATTAAATAATTTGAAGATGATCTAAATTATCATCAAGTAGTTTTGAGCATGTCTCTTCTTATTGTTGTTGGATGTTTGACATGCATGCTAGACTATCATTCAAATATACTGGCAGTTGATGGTGATGAGTCTTATTACCTTGCTTCAATTGGCTAGTTTAAAAGAGATTTAGAAAGGGCAACCTAGATAAAAGACTTTGAGATCTAGACGAAGAATTAATTGAGTTTATTAGGTCCATTGACGAAATTAGTGCCCTAGGATGTCCCTTTGTTTTATTTCTTTTGACCGGTTAATTTAAATGATTTCTTTAGTTTAGGATTAGTTTATTTTCATTATAGTTTGGTCCATTAAATAAATTTGGAATGATCTCTACAATAACTAAAAAGACCAATATCCCAATCTCTAAAGGATGAAACTCTGTCTCGGATCGTTTTAAACTATATTATAATTTGATGCATGCACTTGCACGTATTAGTATATTAATGCAAACTTAAAATTAATTTCAAGTATAACATTGGTGTATGATTAGTATATCAATACTTCTGAAAAACACATTTGTTTCAGTATATCCATAATAAATAACCACTAGTTCAAAAATCAATTTAACTACAACATTGGTCTATCAATAGTTTATTAACATATATTCAAAATGCTTACCAACAAGAAAACCTTAACCATTATCAGTTGAAGATGATGTACTAGAAAAATAATATTTTGAAACAAATGAATAAAGATTTGAATTAAGTCCATGAATAATAACAAATGAACGAGCATATTTGATGAGTTTGGTATATCAATATTATAACTAACTGATCTATCCAAATATAAAGTAGGTCAGTTGACATATATACTAAATATAAAATATATCAATTTTCTTATACACCAAACATAAAGTATATCAGATATACTACTCATATGCTTGTTGATACACCAAAGAAAGTAAAATTGGAATAATAAAAGAAGAAAATTATTTCTAATATATTTTTGATATATCCATAAATTTCAATAAACTATCACTAAATTTACAATTTTAAAAATGTTTTTTTATTTTTTATGTTTTATATTTTTTTGTTGTTATTCTTAGACCCTAGTAAAAGATATTCCTCACCTTTTCAAGTGTTGACTTTGATTAGAACATAAATATTTCAATAATAAGTTTCAAAACTATAATAAGTTTTAAGTATAATGATATTAGTAATAAAAATTTTTAAAGCATATTTTAAAGAGTTATTTTCTAATAGAACAAAATGAACCAAAATATTTATAATATAGTAAAATGTACTAAAAGATAGTAATAGAAATTAATAGGCTACCATCATTTCTCACTATCTATCAGTAATAGACATTGATAGGTGTTTATCACTGTCTTCATTGTCTATCACAAATAGAAAATGACATTTTCCTATATTTAAAAATATTTGTGACAGCTTTGTCATTTAAAGGAATTACCTATTTTGAACTAAGTAATGAGTTTTGTAAAAAAAAAAAAAAAAAAAAAAAAAATTTTAAAAAAAAAAAAAAAAAAAAAAAAGCAATGAATAAATAAATAAATTACAAATATAAAAAATGTATGTAAACTTAATTTTTAAAATAAAAAATAAAAAATAAAATAGGTGTACAACAATGTTTAACTACCACTAATCAACCTTTTAAAATTCGAAATTCGACATTTTTTTTTCCTTTTGTTTTTTTAAAGCATGGTTAAAAATGAAAAATAAATCACATTTTTTTTTTTTTTGAGTGGGACAAGAAAATTGAGTTTTTCAAAATATGAACGTATAAAATATGAGTATATGGGGTTAGTTTAAAGTTTAAACGTCGCTGGGTGGATGGCATAGTAGACTAGTAGGTACATAATCTGGTTGAGAATCATTCTCAAATCATACTTTTCCCCATTTTTCGACTTCTTTTTCTTTTCTAATTAGATGTCATTATAGCACAACACAAGTCATAACTACCCATGAGAATAAAAGTAATAAATTTTGGGTTTAATACTTCATTTAGAATCAACACAACACAACTACCCATGATAATAAAAAAAAAAAAATAACGAAATTTGGGTTAAATTATAATTCTTTATAACGCTCCTTTTTAAATGCAAGAGATATTAATGAAGCATTGAAGAGAAATGGTAGAATCAAGTGGATAGTAGTGTTGACTAAGGGAAAAATGAAGAGTACTAGTTTTCATTAACAAAATTGGTTTATATATTTTCTTCCTCCTCAAACTTTATTTATTTATTTAGGTAATTTGTTTAGGTAATTTGGAGAGAAGAGTAGAAGTGTGTTTGAAATAACTTTTTAAGTATTAATTTAAAAAACAAATCATTTTGAAACAATTGTTGGCACGCTCTCTATTTTTTCTCACCCTTCAAAAAACTGTCTCACCTGAATAATTTTATCAATTTTTAATGTCAAATTTGAGACAAGGAAAAGAAATCTATCTTCCACGAGCCAATTAGGGGTGCAAAAATTGAACAAAATTGATGAACCAAACTGAGTGGTTCTGTCCAGTTTTTCAAAAAGATTCAGTACCCTTGGTTCACTGATAGATAGAACCGCCCAGCTCGGTCCGATTCACAGTTTATACAGCTAGAAAACCACCTAAAATGGAATTGAACCGTCATACGCACGCTGGCCACCATCTCCTTCGGTCTTTGGAACTCCACGACTCCCTCTAGTTCATACTTCGCACGTGCTCGCACGCCGCCATCAGTTTCTCAATTTCCTCCTCCACAGCTCCCCTCTAGATTGAGACCACCACCACACCAGCTCAACCATCCGAAATTCTGAAGCTCCACCACCACTGCCAGCAGCGACAGTCCACCATGAAGGTATTTTATTCATTTATTTGAAAAAACAAATGTCCTTGACCAATTATTAGTCTGAGAAGGAAGAAAAGAATTTTTTTTAACAGAACCGAACTAGAACAATTTGGTTTAAAAAACCGGAATCGAAACATGCAGATTTTCAATGGTTTGTATGAATTATAAACTAGCCAATTCGATTCGGTCTTTAGTTTTGTTCAACATTGAACAAAATCAAATCGTGTTCACCTAGTGACAACAACCATGAAATAATTTGAGAAAGTGAGTACTTGCAGAACAAAAGAAAAGGATTTTGAGGCTTAAGTCAGTATCAGAACAAAGAGGTAACAAAAAAAAAAAAAAAAAAAAAAATCAGAACTTTTAAGATACCTTTCTTAGTGCTCTCCTCCTATATTTATAGTCGAGTCCATATTTTCCTATCCCTATTTTTTTCCAGAGTAGGGATCCTTTCAGCTTGCTGTCCAAAAGGAGGCTTAGCCAGTGTGGTATGGTCGACGTTTTCTTCTTTTCTGTCCTTTGACTCCCATTATTTCCCTTTGACCTTAAGTACGGCATTTTGCATGTTGAATGTCCTTTCTGCCCGATTTCATTATTATTTTTAGTGGATTTTAACAACAAATTCAGTAGGAAGATTAACACCTTCCATTTCTTAGTTGGAGACATATACCATATGTTTCGTTTAGCATATAAATTTGATCACAAATCTTATATATAAAAGAAGCAAGGAAGAAAGGAATACCTTTAATTAATCCGTATTTTAATTTCTCTAAAAAAAGGTTACGTATTTCAATAATTCTTATTTTGACCATCACGTTGCAATTATTTTAGTTGGAGTAGTTTACCCTCTCATATATATGTGTGATTTACACCATAAATACATAGGTGAATCTAGGTAATATATATAGGTTAGGGAGCCAACAAATTAAATTTAGGGTTCTTTGGATCATTGAAATGTAATCGAGATTATTAGAAATCTCATCGAGGTTTGTTGTTTGAAATTTGGATTAGTGGGTATCTAATTACAGTGTTTGGAGTTCATGATTGAGTTTGCTGGGTCTTTTAATTATTGTGTTTGGATTGTAGGGTGGGATTTGTCTGTTGTATTTAATTATTATTTTTATTGTTTTTTGTATATCTGTTTCTACATCATATTACCTTAAGTTTGTGACATTATATAAATCTTAATTCTAATGAACTTTGCATAATGCCTCGACCTTTTAGAAATAGTTTTTCCTCATCAATTCAAGTTTAATTTTGGATTTTATCTTATTACTTATTTTAGAATAAGTTGCGGGTGGAATAAAATAAAATTTTGGTTTAATTTAGCTTCTGAATGGATGTTTGAAATCTACTACAGAAAATTAGATTTAGAGTAGATTAAATTAAGATATTTTAGTATTCAATTTTCTTCGATTACAGATTTTAATTGAAGTCAATTTAATGTAATTTTTTTTTAATCTTTTGAGCCAAAATAAGATATTTGACATCCCAAAATTTTAGGTAATTTTAATTTAATTATCTTGAATTATTTGAGTGCAAAAACTAAACTTTTGAGGTTAAAATTGAATTATTAGGTTAACATAATTCAATTTGGGCTAATTGATAAAGATTGCAATTTGGATTTAATTCCATCGGTGAAATTTAATTTGAAAATTTGTAATTGAGAGAAATTTAGAAATTTGGTTAATTTAAGAAAATGTGGCTAAGTTATTGTGGATTTCGAAATTTAAGTTGGTGGAATTAATTGTTGGGGGATAATTAAAAATTTTGAGGTAATTTTTAATTTGATTAATTTGATTATCTTAATTATTTGAATGTTATTCGGAGTTTGAGGTTATTATTGAGTTATTTTTATTTAGATGATTCGATTGTAGTTAAGTGCTAAAGGTTCGAAAATTTAGATTTAATTCAATTGGTGAAGATTTATTTTGATTGGAAGATTTCGAAGTTTTAGATTTTTCTTTTTCCTTTTAGGAATTGTTTTAACGTGGAATTTAAGAAGGAAAAAGAGAAGTAGTTATGTGTATATATAGAAAGGAATTAGAGTTAGGTTTTAAATAGGGATGTTTTCAAAAATAGAAAAATTGTTGAAAATAATTACAAATATAACAAAAATTTACTTTCTATCCATGATAGACCGTAATAGATCCAATACACATCCATCACCTTACGGATTATATATATAAGAAAATAATAAATAGAAAAAATATCAAACTAAGTACAACTATAGAAAACTTTTACTTATCAGTGATAGATTGCGATAGACTTCTATGGCTTGAGCGATAGAAATCTATTGTTGTCTATCGATGAAGCAGTAGAAGTCTATGATAGTCAATTATTGATAGACAGTGAAATTTTTCTATATTTGTAAATAATTTAGCTCACTTTGGTATATTTGAAAATAACCCATATATGGGTATATAATTATCTTCTCGAAAGGCTTGCAAAGAATAAAAAAGAATTTCTTTCTTCTTCTTCAACTTCTTCGTTCTATAACCCCTTACCTACCTGATCAGCTGTCATTCGAATGCTAGCTGCCACACCGTTTGTCCTGGCCACCGCCCACAACATGCCGCCGTTAGGATCTGTCGCTGTCAATCACGTTTCGTCCGGTTGAAGCCGCCACTCTAGGATTTGTGTTGATCTGGTTGTTTGTAGGTCTGCTGCTGGTTCGTCGATCCACTTGTCCATAGGTCTAGTACTACTGTCGAACTCCAATTTGTCTACCTCACCGAATTTGTGTTGATGGGTAAGATTTTTGGGTTTTTAGTGGTGATATGAGGCTTATCTTTGTTACCTACTATGTTTTGGGTTAATTTTGGTTTGTTCTTAGGCTTTGGAGGGTAGATTCAGTTGTTGGGGCTATTGTCTAACTGTGTTAATGACCAATTTTTGATGATTTCAGTAAATATTTGCGTTGCCTTGAAGGAGCGTTGCAACGCTATTTTGAGAGAGTTGCTGCACTTGGGGTTAGGCATCAATGATGGTCAGCGTCGTTAGGTTGCCCTTTGATGACAGACGGCATCTCTACGCTCTACAAGAGTGTAGCGATGCCAGGTTTCCTATTTTGAAAATCTACAAATTTGAAAAAGATTTTGAGCGGCCAATTCTAAGGTTCTTAACAACCCTAATCACAGAATAGAGAGCCTCAAAGTGTGAGTTTGCTACAAAGAAGAGACAAAAGTTTTTGAGAGAGAGTTTGGTGATCGTTCGAGTTTTCGACGTGAAGATCAAGGAAGTCTTGGAAATTCCTCCTCAATCAAAGGCTTGTCAACAGTAGAGTTTGTCCTGAATATGTTGTCTACAACTATGAGTGGCTAAACTCTTTAGTCGAGGGTATTGATGAATTGTTTATGAAGTTATGCTAATATTGTAGACTCTTCATGGATTGTTGTAAAGATTACGCTTTTCATTGTTATTGTACTTAATTCTTGTCGACTAGCCATCGACGTTTGATAGGTTAGATATTTAATTTGATGAATTGCATGTCATGAACTTTACATAATGCCTCTAGAAATAGTTTTTTTCCCATCAATTCAAGTTTAATTTTGGGTTTTATCTTATTACTTATTTTGGAATAAGTTGTGGGTGGAATAGAATAAAATTTTGGCTTAATTTAGCTTCCAAATGGATGTTTGAAATCTACTACAGATAAATTAGATTTAAAGTAGATTAAATTAGGATATTTTAATATTCAATTTTTTTGGATTACAGATTTAATTGAAGTCTTGACTTCATAATTTTGAGAATTTAATGTAATTTGTTTTTAATCTTTGGAGCCAAAATTGAGTTTATTCAAGAAGATATGTGACATCCCATAGGTAATTTTAATTTAATTATCTTGAATTACTTTGGTGAAAATTGAATTTTTGAGGATAAAATTGAATTATTGGGTTAATGTAATTCAATTTGGACTAATTGATAAAGATTTGATATTTGAATTTAATTCAATCGGTGAAATTTAATTTGGACATTTGTAATTGAGAGAAATTTAGAAATTTGGTTAATTTAAGGAAATGTGGCTAAGTTATTGTGGATTTTAAAATTTAAGTTGGTAGAATTAATTGTTGGGGGATAATTAAAAATTTTGATGTAATTTTTAATTTGTTTAATTTGATTATCTTAATTATTTGGGTGTTATTTAGAGTTTTGACGTTATAATTGAGTTATTTTTATTTAGATGATTTGATTGTAGTTAAGTGGTAAAGTTTGGAAATTTAGATTTAATTCAATTAGTGAAGATTTATTTTGATTGGGAGGTTTGAAGTTTTGGAATTTTTATTTATTTATTTATTTTTTTTTTTTTTTTGTGTTTCGAGGAATTGTATTAATGTGGAATTTAAGAAGAGAAAAAGCAATTATGTGAATATATATAGTAAGGAATTAGGGCTAGGTTTTAAACAGGGATGTTTTCAAAAATAGAAAAACTGTTGAAAATAATTACAAATATAAAAAAATTTTACTTTCTATCTGTGATAGACCGCGATAGACCCAATAGACATGTATCACCTTATAGATTATATATATATATAGGAAAATTAGTATAAATAGAATAAATATTAAAATATGTACAACTATAGAAAACTTTCACTATCTATCAGTGATAGATCGCGATAGACTTCTATTGCTTGAGTGGTAGAAGTCTATCATAGTTTATCACTGAAGCAATGGAAGTCTATCACAGTCAACCACTGATAGACAGCGAAATTTTTCTATATTTATAAATAGTTTGGCTCATTTTGGTATATTTGAAAACAACCCATATGTATATATAAATATGTTCTTGAAAGGTGTGCAAAGAATAAAACAGAATTTCTTTCTTCTTCTTCAACTTCTTCATTCTACAACCCCTCGCCTACTTGATCAGCTGTCACTCGAACGCCGGCTGCTGCGCTGTTCGTCCTGGTCATCGCCCACAACATGCCGTCGTCAGGAACTGTCGTCAATCACGTTTCGTCCTGTTGAAGCTGCCGCTATAGGATTTGTGTTGATCCGGTTGTCTGTAGGTCTGATGTTGGTTCATCGATCCATTTGTCCATGGGTCTAGTATTGCTGTCGAACTCCAGTTTGTCTACCTCATCGAATTTGCGTTGATGGGTAAGATTTTTATGGTTTAGTGGTGATATGAGGTTTATCTTTGTTACGTACTAAGTTTTGGGTTAATTTTGGTTTGGTCTTAGGCTTTGAAGGGTAGATTCAGTCGTTGGGGCTGTTGTTGAGCTGTGTTAATGACCAATTTTTGGCGATTTCAGTAAATATTTGGAGTTATTAAAGTTTCAAGGAATAATTAGATTGATTATTGATGTTGTAGGTTGGGTTTTAATGTCTAAATTTCCTTTTGTGTGTAGTTTGGGTAAAAAGCATCCAAAAAGTGTTTTTTGTCCTCTTAAATTAGGGATGTTTTTTTTTCTTAGATTTAAGTGTTTGCTAGTGGTTTGTAGGTAATTAATGCAAAAATAAGTGTCAAAGGCCAAAGGGACCAATCGAGCCAAAATCGGCCGAAAAATAGAAGACGATGCAATAAATCCCTAAAGGCAAGGCAGCCCAGTCGAAAGCATTGTTATACTGCCCTTGATGCTCTCGAACCGAGAGCATCAAAAGTTGGAAACTGTGAGAGCTTCACGTTGCCTTGAAGGAGCGTTGTAGTGCTATGTTGAGAGTGTTGCTGCACTTGGGGTTAGGGATCAATGATGGTTAGCGTCGCAATGCTGCCTCAGAGCATCGCTATGCTGCCCTTTCATGACGGACAACGTCTCTATGCTCTCCAAAAGCGCAGCGATCCTAGGTTTCCTATTTTGAAAATCTACAAATTTGAAAAAGATTTTGAGTGGCCCATTCTATAAATTAAGAGGTTCTTAACAACCCTAATCACGAAATAAAGAGCCTCAAAGTGTGAATTTGCTACAAAGAAGAGAGAAAAATTTTTGAGAGAGAGTTCGGTGATCGTTCGAGTTTTCGACATGAAGATTAGGGAAGTCTTGGCGGTTCCTCCTCAATCAAAGACTTGTTAATAGTAGAGTTTTTCTTTCTTTACCCTATTTCTATGATGAGATTTGTCTTGAATATGTTGTCTACAACTATGAGTGACTAAACTCTTTGGTTTTAGGGTATTGATGAATTGTTTATGAGTTATGCTAATATTGTAGACTCTTTATGGATTGTTATAAAGATTATGTTTTTCATTGTTATTGTGCTTAATTCTTGTTGATTGGCCATCAATGTTTGATAAGATATTTAATTTGATGAATTGCTTGTCCGATTAGATCTATAACAATGAATTTTTATTAACCTCTCGTGGAAATAGTTAGGTTAATAATGAAAGTTGCCAAAGGCTAATTTTTATGTCATGTGATTTAAGTTGGATTCAAGAAATTAGTAATAAATTAAGTGGCTGAGGAAAGGTTGTTTTTTTTATGGAAAATAACCTGGATATATGTTTCTAGACTTAAGCGTATGATTTACAATTAATTCCATAAACTCTAGAATGTTGCATAATAGATTAAATAAGAATTCAATACCCTATAACACTCTTTGACTCTTGATTTTCAGCTTTATTTGCTTTCTTTATTGTTTTCTCAAACCAAACTCAATTTTGAATCCTCAAATAAAATTGATTCAACTCTAGAATAGATAAGTAATTTGAATTATCAATTAGATCCCTAGTGGAACGATATCCGGACTTAAATTGTCTTATATTATAACTTGACCCATGCACTTGTGACTTGCATCATTAGGTGGTACTGATTTGGGGGTGTTGAGGTGGCTTTTGGATCAAACCACGTGCTGGGTAAGTGGAGTAGAATTTTGGGGTTAGGTTGAATGTGTGCTTTGGAATGAGACCCCAAGATTATAGGAATTTAAGATTGTTTATGTTTTATGTTTAGGGGCGTTGATTTGAGAATTTTTGGCCAAGAGGAAGGTTTATTTGTTTGTTATCTAGACTTAATTCAAGGTAGGTAATCTCATTACTAGAACTGTCCTTGTGTCGGGTATAACACTCTACTTTTAAACCTATGCGTTTAAGAGCTTATAAAGAAAAGAAGTAAGACAAGATAGGTGGTATTGGATCACAAGTTTGTGGAGTTGACTGAGAAATGTTGCTAAAATAAGAATGAGTATGCGTTGAACTTAAAGGAAAGAGAGGTTTGTGCTTAAGTATAGGGTTAATAGTAAGTTGTAGATAAGTTTAGATTAGAAGGTTTGGATTGGAAGGTTGCGTTGAGTGATTTTTGGATCTTGGAATTGAAGTAATTCTTAAAGTTAAGAATTCTTCTAAGTAGAATAACTATACTAGGAGAACGCAACTATGCTTTTAAGCTTGGAAGTATGATCTAAGAAAAAGAAGGAAATCTCACCAAGTGATGGAAAGAGTTAAAATCATAGCCGAAAGTTAGTTGAGTTGGACGCATATTTGGTAAGTAAGAGACCATGTTGGATGCTTGGTCGAGACTAAGAAAACGCATGATAAGAGTAACCATTGTGGAAAAGGAAATGGGTAAGTGTTGAAGTATTGTAAGGAAACCCGAGAGCTCAGGGGAAAGAGGTAAACGTAGAGGAGGTATTTAAGGAAGGAGATGTAAGCTTGGCTTAAGTAGGACATATGAGCAAGAGGACTAAAGTTGAGTAGTGGTGCGTTGGAAGGAAATCTAAGTCTCGGGAAGAAGGATAAAGCGCATAAGGTGAGATCAAGAAAAGATGCTAATGTAATTTAAGGTAAAATGCATGACTTCCATCAAGGAAGATTTTGTTGAAGTCTTCGATAATTTAGAAGGTTGAGAAGTAAGCCTAAAGGAAGAGGTTTGAAGCATAACCTTGGATTACAACTCAAGAACGCATAGAGGGACAATCAAGGGATCCTTAAGGATGGAAGGAAGGTCATGGACGCATAACAAAGTAGAGATAAACGCGTGAAGTACAAACGCATGAAGGAGGATCTTAAGATGATTTTGGTTAACAGAATAACAAGCATAGTCGGATGTTTATCACTAAAGACAAGGGCTTGTAGTTAAGATATGGACATAAGGAAAGAAGTGAGGGACGCATGATAGTATGTGGTTAAGGCACAGATGTATGGTAGTATGCGAAGGAGAAACCTGGTTAAAGGGAGGAAGGTCGGGAGGAAGAAAGAGAATAAAGAAGCTAAACCTTAAAAGGAGAAGTAGATGGACGCATAGGGGCACTAAGTTGTATACATAGTTCGAATCTCGGAACAAGTTAAACGCATAAGATAAGTTCATGAAGGTTACGTGGTTTCATTTAAACTTAACACTTTATAAGGAGTAGGTGTCGGGTTGCATGTCGGATGTGTCATGCAGCGTGACAAGTGGCAAACAAGTGGCAAAAAGAGAGGAGAAGTTGGATGACAAAAACCTTCATCCCAAAACTATAAATAGGACCTTGAGGGAAAAGGAGTAGGTGATGATCATTAAGTGTGAGTTCTTGAGAGAAAAGAGAGAGAAGGTAGAAAAGAGGAATCCTTGTGTTTGTAGTGGAAGTCTGGGCCAAGAGATGAGGTGTTCCTAACAATCTAGCTACCTTGCATTCAACAAGTTGTTTTGCGTTAAAGATATTAGCTTTGCCTTCAAAATTGACTTTGCGTTTAAAATATAACCTTGAGTCCAAGGGGTGAAGCCGGAAGAGCTTGTTGGAAGGCTGCACCTTGCGTTTAAGGGATCAGCTTTGCATTCAAGGTGTAGGGTTGCGTTCAACAAACGGAAAAATCAATTGCCTTGCGTTTTAGACTTGCAAACCCTACATTCAAGAAACTCGGGAAAGAGAATTAGAAGAAAGGGAAGGGAATTTCCCTTAAGCGATTATCAAGCTCTTTGAGTAACACTAATGTTTTCAAAATATGAATACGTTCTCTGTGATTAATATCAATGGTTTTGGAATATGATTATGCATTCATGAGTTTTCAACGTGTATATCATGCGTTTATATTTAAAAAGCATTTAAGCATCCTGTTTAATATTATATGATTTCTATGGAAGATTTGGAAATGAGTTTATTGAAAAGTATGCTGTTTGATATTATATGATTTTTATGGAAGATTTGAAAATTAGTTTATTGAAAAGCATGCTGTTTGATATTATTTAATTTTTATGGAAGATTTGGAATTGAGTTTATTGAAAAGCATGCTGTTTGATATTATATGATTTTATGGAAGATTTGGAAATGAGTTTATTGAAAAGCATGCTGGTTGATATAATATGATTTTATGGAAGATTTGGAAATGTTTAACTTATAAATTTATGATACGATGTTTCCAGAACATATTGTGTATTTCATAAAATCTTGAAATGACACCCAAAGCTCAAGGACTTGGAGAAGGCCAATGGGTAGCCAGAATATAGAAAAGGTACCCAACGCTGAAGGACTCGAAGAAGGCAAATGGGTAACCTGGATTTGGAAATGGGACCCCAATGCTTAAGGATTTGAAGAAGGCATATGGGCAGCCGAGATTATAATACCTATATGCACATAGAGGAATATACGACACTGATGTGTTGAGATTACTCCACACAGCTAAGGATAATCGACGTTGGGTAGCGTAGAGCTCGGCTCCGCCTCAACTAAGGAAAATGGTATGAAATATTTTCAACGTTGAGTGGCGTAGAGCACCGCTTCGCCTCAACTAAGGAGAATGATTTGAAACAAACGGAATTTTTGAATATTTTTCTCTGAAATAAGCGTGTATGATTTAACAATGGCATTTGAGCATGTTTTGCAAGAATATGATTTGAATCGATATTTTATATGCATTGTTGACAATATCTATATTATGATTAGTTTTATAGTTAAAGTAAAATATTTCCAAAACCGTTACTCACTGGGCTATTAGCTCATCCTTTCATATGTTTTCCATTTTTCAGGTAGTATGACAGTTCCCGTTGCCGGTCGAAGTCGAGGTTTGTCAAGAATTAATGGTATCATTGTCCTAGAAAGTGTGGTCAAATGGGAAAGCTAAAGTAAGTTCGACAGTGGGAGTCGATCGGAAAGTCGATGACTGCTGTCCTCAAGCTCCGTCTCGGGCTACCGGAGGGTAGTTCGGGATGGGGTGTGACATCGGGCGATTTAGATACCTGATTGAATTGTTTAGTTTGGATGAAACTGAAAAACTTGATATGATTAGAACTGTTCTATGAACATAATGTTACTAGCATGTGATCAATGCGATAATGTGTGGGACTTTTAGACATGCATGAATATTTATGATGTGAATTTACTATGTGCATGTTATTGCTTGAGATAAAAGTAACGGTTTACCTTCTTAACATTGCTATGTTACTAGAAGCCTACGAGTTTCCTCCATCAATTTGATCTTTGTCCAGATCATTCGCTCGTCTACGCGTCTGTCCGCCAATCTCTCTCTATCAGTCGTATTTCGCTCAACCGTCGTCAGATTCCACCACACAAATTAGTGAGGTGTTTCGTTTGTCGTCAGCCACTGGAAGGCCCTTCATCGTCAAGGGGGTGTCTCAACTGTCCGCTGCCATTTGCAACTACACGATGCTGGTTAGTGTGGTCTTCGTTGGATTTTTCCTCGTCTCACCAGAATCTCAGCTTTTGGTGAGTTTCCCTTAAGTTTTTTCAAGATTTTGGCTGCTAAATTCAAATGTGTTTATTGGTTGTTGAAACCGTGATTTTTGGTTGTTAGATTGGAAGAATTTAAAAGTTTTAGTATATGCTGTCCAGCAGTGTTAGAAGACAATTTTAGTGGATTTGGTAAATACTTGTGGTTATGAGAGTTTTCAAGGATCATTGGGGTTATTATCGATGTTATTATTTGGGTTCTATCCTTTTGTGTTTGTAATTATTTTTGGGTCATGCAGATTTCAAAGTTTTGAGTGATTTTTGGTCAAATCGAGAGTTGGGTTTTAATTCAGGAGAACTGTTGACGTCAGGTGTGGTGCCAGCATTAACTAGACTTAATTTGAGTTAAGTAATCTTACTACTGAAACTGCCTTCGTACTAGGCGATTTAGTTAGAAAAGTGTTGTAGGCTCTTCTAAGTTTACCTATAAGGTGTGATGTGATTCCATGTTGTAGAACCTTTGTGAATGTTGTCAATTATGTTATGCTAGTGATAATTATCTTCCTAACTCACCCACAAGAGGTTTTGTGTTCCTTTGAAATCACTAGAGGATTTGTGTTTCCTTTAGGATTCACCAAAGAATTTGTGCCTGCTTCAGGATTCACTAGAGGATTTGTTTCTCCTTTCGGATTCACCAAAGGTGTTGTGTTTCCTTTGGGATTCACCAGAGGTTTTGTGTTTCCTTCGGGGTTCACCAGAGGTAAGTATTTCTCTCGGAAATTATTTGAGGTTTGTGGGTACAACTCCCTAAATTAGGATGGGTCTAATTGTTCACTTAGATAGTTATCTACAAAAAGTTGAAATATGCATGTTCCAATGGTATGTTGCATTTATTGGGTATACATGCATGGCCTAACCCCGGTACTTACTAGTATTTATGTCACACCCCTTCCCGAGCTATCCTCTTAACCCGAAAAGAAGCATGACGACAAGCAGATATCGGTCCTTTACGACATCCACTGCCAACTTAACTCTCCTCAATTCCTTACCCAAAACTCGATAACAGAATTATAACTTACATCCAGACCAGATATAATACCAAATTGAACTTTATAATAATAACAGAGTTTTACACATTTTCACCACTATTTAAACCCCAAATGTACAACGCTAGGTCTAAGTATAAATATTTACAATGCTCAAAACTAAGAAGTAGATCCTGACAAGTTTGATGAGTAGGCTTAGTACCCCAGTTCCGCTCGCTACCTGGAAAGTTGAAAACATTTGAAAATATAAGCTAGGTTGCCTAGTGAGTGACAAGTTCATAAAACTATGCTTGGCTTAAAAGCTTAATGAAATCATGTTTGATAATCAAATAATAAAGCTTTTGGAAGCTTATAAACATTTGCGTATTTGAAAGATTTTCCCTTAGTTCAGGTGGAGTAAACTCAATGCTGCTCAATGTTGAAAACAACCTTAGTCAGGGTGGAGTGATTTCAACACGCCCAACGTCGAAAACAACCTTAGTTGAGATGGAATAATCTCATCATACCCAATGTCGAATAACCTTAGCTGTGTGGAGTAATCTCAACACAACAACATCGAATTTCCCTCTATGTGCACATAGGAATTTTAACCTAGGCTGCCTGTGTACCTTCTCTGGTCATTCAGTACCGGGTTCCTAATATTAAGGCTATCCATATGCCTTCTCTATGTCCTTTGGCATTGGGGACCACTTATTGTATTCAGGTTACCCATATGCCTTCTCCATGTCCTTCGGCATTGGGGACCATCTTTTCAAAATAAAGCATGCTAAATCATTTATAATCATGAGTTAAACAATTCTTAAGAATTTTCGGAGTATTTCTTAAACAACATGCTTTTCACAAAGCTTGGTAAAACATCATGCTCAATATCATGTAAAAGCATGTTCAAAATCATATAAAAAAGCACATGCTTTATCAAACTTAACTTATGCTAGAAATTTCATATTCTACGAATAAACCGAGCATTCTAAAATTATCGAGAGAATAAATCATTTTAAACGAAATTAAGTCACTCACAACTCGTCTTGGGCTCTTAATGGATTATATGTTTCCCTTAGCTCTTCCTGGTTTGGAACAAATTAATTCTTTTGTCAATATCCTTAAAATTCCCTTCATGACATATTTTAAGTCATTTTAACTAAAAAATGCTCATTGAGAAACAAAAATTAGCCAAAATGTTCAAAAGTGGAAAACTGCCCCTAGGTGTTTCCAACAGACTTATAGAACACATACCCAGCTGATCTAACCTCAAATGGGCGGCAAACCTTGAACAATACACTGCCTTACACGCCCAACCACGGCCTCACCCACACTGCTCCTCATGGGCGACAATTTCTGCACACTTACTACCGAAATAACCTCGAAAGAGGCGCGAGCGTCTGCATCAACAGTTTGTGTCGTGCACCTTAATGAGACTCATCTTGTTCAACTTCTGCACGCACGCAATGCAACTAGTGAGACCTATCTCGCCCCCACAGTCTGCACACGGACAGCAACGCCTCTCACTCACCCTTTGGTTGCCAGTGGTGTGTCGACCCATCTTCTGGGCGTCCAAAACTTGTCAAAATAACCTCAAAAAGTTCTTTCTTCCGACCATTGTCCTTGCTTGCCTGCACACATAGCCATTTCAAAAATGCACCTGACAGCCTAAAAACACTGTCTTCACTTTCAGTTGCCAAAAGTAAGGTTTCTAGCCAAAATTAAACTTTGTTTCCTATTACAAACTTGTAGATAATTGTCTTAGCTGCTTACCTCAAAATGTCAGCCTCTAACTTCTCTTCTTCTGCCAAATATCACTAAGTTTTCCCGCTTTGCTTCAGTTTACCCGATAGTCGAAACAAGCTCGAGTTTTTTATGAATTCTGAGTTCTTACTCATAGATTTTTTTTTTGGCAGCCCTCTCATTGAAACTAGACTCAATTTAGGATAATTTGGTTGAAGAAAATCGCAAATAGCACGAGTGATTTGCACACACCAACCTCAATTGCTGATCCCTCTATTTATAGACTTTCCAGAAATCTGCATGCAAACTCCTAGCTCACCGCCTCATGCTTGCATGCATGCCCATGCTATACTTAACCTCAATTTGGCACCTAATTGGGCTTGCTTATCACTTAAGTCTAGGCTTTGCTTAATCAAGAAGGAATGGTGGATGCATCCTAGGACAAAGCTTCCTCCATGCATCCTTTTGAGGTTCGCTAGCTACCTTGCACGCAACCCTCTTGCCCGACTTGGGCGCCTAGCATGGACGTATAGCCACCATGCGTTAGCCCCTAGGCCCTCTTGGACACATAGCCTCGACGCATTACCCCTTCCTACTAACCTCAAACAACATAGCCAAGCTCACAAATTTTGGGATTTGTGCCCTAAAGCCTATTGATTAGTTAATTAATTTAATTATTAATTATCCAATATAAATTTATCCATTAACAAAAAAATCCAAGGTTATTGCATGAAGTCTTGAACATGTATGTTGTTGAGTGGATCATGTTCAAAGAATAACCTAAAGGTCTATATTACATGGATAAGGTTGGGTGCCTTATCTTGGTGACACTATAGATACGACCCACTTTGTAATAGTTACGAATGGTATGATCCAAACCGTTCATGTGAAGACATGTGAGTGTGGGTATTCTATATAAAGAGTTTGTATAAGACTGGACCATGAAATATTTAATCTCTCTTTGTAAATCCATTAATTGATGAGATTAATATTTCGTAAGATGATCATGTGCGACTCAATTTTAATCCTGAGTGACTTATGAAGTCCTATCTGTAAGGTCGGTCCTTTGATTTGCATGGGTGAGAGTGGCCCGAGTTGCTGACTCAATAAGCCTACCATTTTTGGGATTTGACTAAATGGGGAGCTGAGAACATAACTTCACAAGATGGAATTTACTTCTTACCAGATATGGTAAGTAGATGAGTAGTTCCCTTAAGTGCTGATTTCGAGTCTTGAACAAGGGACCTCACCCTCTCACTGGCCTGAGAGGACTTAGCTTATGGTTGGACCATAAACAAATTGTTCACTAGAGAAATCAATGGTACAGGGGTAGAACGGACCTAGCTATAATTATGAACAACTCGTGAAGGATCGACTTGCTTATACTAATTATATCTATGGGACACAACTTGCCTATAGTGCACAAGAGCTCAATTATGGGTCTATAGTGGTTTGCCCTATAGTTAATGAATGAAGATTAATTTAATTAAATAGTTTAATTAATTAATATTGGATCATTGAAGCTTATAATTTGTAGGTTCATAAGGTCCCCTTGCTAGCTCACCACGAACCAACAAGGATCAACTATGTTGAAAAATTAATTTGAATTGGATTCAAATAATTAATTACTTAATTTAGATGAGATTCAAATTAAAGATTCTGCAGAAAATAAATATTTAAATAAGATTTAAATATTTTAAACCATATAATATGAGATATTATTTGAGTAGATATTTATTAATATTAGATATTATTAAATATTTAATTTAAAATCTCTGCAGAGGAGTTATCCTAATAGGATTAGGAGTAACCTATAGAGTTGTATAAATAGAGCCCTTGGAAGCCTTATAGGACACACACTCTCTACAAGAATAATTTCTACGATTACTCTAATACTCTCGCTCTATAAATTCTTCCAATTATCTTAGAAAAGTTCTAAGGAAATTCTTCTCATTCTTTCAAGAAGCGGTTTCCACAAAGATCTCTTGGAAAAGGAAGACTACAGGGAGAAGACTATCCTTCGAGGAGAGATTTTGATGAAATTATGGATTGACAAAGGTACGTTGTTTAATCTTTCCTTAACTTTTTGTATTTTTAATTCTTTCAAGAAATCAAAGAACGCGATCACACGCTTTCATCAGGATTCAATTCCCTTCAACAAACGCATAGCCCAGTTGCCTAATGCATCAAACCATCACCCAAGCTCACCATCATGGACACACCCCTCTGCCCAACCTTCCAACACACACTAGGCCTGCGACACACACCCTCTTGGGGCTCGGCTACAACCTAACCATCCATCTTGTTGGCCACCCACACTACCCGACCACTCCATGTCAAGGGCTCTCGGCCACCTCCATCTTACCACCCACCAAACTTCTTGCTAGCTATTTCTTCCAAGAATGTTGAGAATGAAAGTAGGGCTTACAATTCACCACCTCTTTATAAGAATTTTATCTTTGAAATTCAGTAGGCTATTAGTTTCTCGAAAACAAGTGCGGATATTTCTTAATTATTCTTTATTTGGTTCCCCAAGTAGCTTCTTCAACACTATGATTTCTCCAAAGCACTTTAACCAATGGAATAATTTTAGTTCTCAACACTTGTTCTTTTTCATCCAGTATTTGAACTGGTTCTTCCTCATAACTCAAATTTTCCTTCAACTCGATTGGTTGTATTCCTAATACATGGGTAGGATTGGGAATATACTTCCTCAGTACTGAGACATGAAATACGTTATGAATCCTAGACATTTCCATTGGCAAAGCCAATCTATAAGCTGATGGTCCAACTGTAAATCCCGTACTTGTTATTGAGAGAAGGTAAGTAAGAAGAAATTATGGGGCAGGCGAGTAAAGAAAATTGGCCAAGTTGTGGGAGAGTAAAAATGGTTAAGTGTTGGCCATGTGATGAGTGACCATGCGTTGATGGTATGTCTAAGCTTGACAAGAGTTGCCGCTAATAAGCATGCGTTGAAGAGGGCAGCTCGGCTTGGAAATAGATGTGAAGGGAGAAGGGTGCAATATGCGTTAGAAGAAGTACACGTTGAAGGCTACTATGTGCTAGAAGTTGGCATTGCTATACGTTGAGATGGCCTATGCGTTGAAGGATGGTATGCGTCGGACATAGAAAAGTGGTCGAGAGGGCCATGTGGTAATCGACTATTCGGTGTTGAGCAATTAGTGGCATAGTAAGTTGAGACTATGTGTTGCCATAGCCATGCACAGAAGGTAGTGTTGGCTAATTTCAGAAGGAGGATGATGTTAGAGCTGGTAAGTCGATGATTTATATTGATATATAAAGGAGTGCATCGAATAATTAAGCCTTTTTGGACATATTTTCGAACTCAGATTAACTCCATTTTGCAAACGAACAACGAGGAGAGGTAGAAGAAGGTGCTTATATCGAATTCGAGTAGAAATCAGATCAGTTTCATGATGATTTTGAAGCTAGAACCAGAAGCTTAATTATTACTGATAGATTTGAACACCAATCAGTATTTGAAAGAGAGTGAACTGAGGACGTTGAAGCTGGAACTGAAATTTTGAGGTTAGTAAGTTGAGTCAATTCTTAGCAACTTCCATGAATGATGTTTCAGTTAAATCTGAGCAAAAATGTGTCAATCTCTAAGAAGAAGTAAGCGGAATTGAACTGCTAAGCAAATCAAGGCAGCCGAAGTCATTTGGAAATAATTCTCAAACGAAGACAAGTCATGGTCTGAAATTTGGAGGTAAGCTAGGAAACTCACTACTTTACAAGATTGTAGAAGAAGGGAAGTTCTGATTTTGACTGTAATATGGTTTTCAGAAGGATAAATGAAGAGTTTGAAGGGAAGGAAGGAAAACTGTGATATCAAGTGTCGCTAGACAGTGGTATCGCTAAGGAACTGGAGAGTGAGCAGCGGAACGAGTGTCGCTGATAAATACAAAGGAGCTCTGTGTCTCACAACTCTCACTGAAGTCTTGCTAGGTATCGCTCCTTAAGATGATATCGCTAGTCTAGTTCACTCCGGTTTCGCTAGTTTAGTACCCAGTAGTGTGAATTTCGCTGGTAGTCTCGCTAGTGACATAGAGTATCGCTAGTTATTGATATGCATACTTAATGATTATGAAAAAGGAGTTCAAAGGAAACCTAATGTGAAAAATGTGTTTTTACAGGCCAAGAAGAGCTCGAAAAAGCATATAATCCCCTCGGGGCCTAAGACAAATCGTGAGTGACTTTCTAATTTATCCAAGGATTATTTTAAATATTATGTAAATGAAAATGAGGATAATATGTGAACTCTTGTATGTGTGTTATTTAAATGCAAACCACGACAGAAGGACCATGTGTGAAGGCCTATGGGGATATGATATATGATGCACAGTGCTGAGGGACCATGAGTGAAGGCATTTGAGAAATTGATTGTGATAGTTTCCAATGCCAAAGGACCTTGTGAGAAGGCATATGGAAACCAGTACATGACGGCTCAGTGCTGAGGGACCATGAGTGAAGGCACTTGAGCAGTGAATTATTAATGAAACTCAGTGCTGAGGGACAATATGAGAAAGCACTTGAGAGTTGGAACGCTGAGGGATGAAATATAAAGGCGTATGAATATATGGATAATAAGAATTCAATTATGAGGTTAATAGCATTGAGCTTTGCTCCGCTGCTTCTTAGAAAGATACTTATGCTATCTTGTTAAATGACATGAGTGACCCAGTAATCTGTACTAATAAGGTATATAGTAGTTTTGTGATCAGCATTAACTCAAGGATTAAATTGTAATTGATAATTTAGTCACTCACTGGGCTTTAAGCTCACGATTTCTTGTTTATTATTGTTCATTTCAGGTAGCGAGTGTGTCCGGGACGCCTAGCCTACAGAAGATCCTCGTCTGGGCTTACTTGGTTTTAGTTCTCTGGGATAGTTGTAAATACTCAGTCTAAGTGCATATTTTGTCATATATGATCCTTGTGGCATAATGAGTGTGGGTTTTGTATTGTATGCTGATCAAATACACATTTATGGTAAATTATGAGCTGAGAAACCTTATGTAAAACTTATGTTTACCTTGTAATGTTTCACTAGCATAAAGTTTTGTACATTGGATATGGTATTGAATTGTGTTTCAAGATATAAGATGACTTGTTTGCGTGTAGGTTGCACCTACTCCTAGGTTAGGAAGGAAATCTGGGAGGGGGTGTGACACCAACCCTTTCCAAGATTTCATAAGGTCCAATATACCTCAGACTTAGTTTCTCTTTCCTACCAAACCTTAAAACTCCCTTCTACGGTGACAATTTCAGAAAGACCTTATCACCAACTTCAAACTCAAGTTCCCTTCTCTGATTATCAGCATAACTCTTCTGTCAATCTCGAGCTGCCTTAAGATTTGCTTTAATTGTTTCCACCTTTTCGGTTGTAATTTGTACAATTTCTGGTCCAACTAATTTGCTTTCTCCCAGCTCACCCTAGCATATTGGTTCCTACATGGTCTTCCATACAAAGATTCATATGGGGCCATACGTATGCTCAACTGGTAGCTATTGTTGTAAGCAAATTCCATCAATGATAAATAGTTGTTCCAACTACCTTTAAACTACAAGGCACATGGTCAAAGCATATCTTCAAGGTCTGGATTGTCCTTCCAGACTGTTCATCAGTCTGGGTATGAAAAGTCGTAATGAATTGTAACTTAGTTCCTATGCAAACTTACCCAAAACTTAGACGTAAATCTGGGATCTTTATCTGATACAATAGATACTGGAACTCCATATTGGCTTACAATCTTTTCCACATACATTTGGGCTAGCTTATCCAATGTGTAGGTTGCCTTAATGGGTAAGAATCATGCTATCTTTGTCAATCTATCTACAATTACCCAAACTCTATCAACTTCTGTTGAAGTCTTTGGCAACCCGAATAGAAAATCCATGGTGACATGCTCCCATTTCAATTCTGGTACTGGGAGTGGATTAAACAATTCGACTGGCTTTTGCCATTTAGGCTTAACTTGTTGACAAATTAAACACTTTGTGACATACTCAGTTATTTCTCTCTTCATACCTGGCCACCAATAGAAATCTCTTAATGTCCTATACATCTTAGTAATGCCATGATGCATAACATAAGTTGAGCTATGGGCTTCTTCAAGAAGTGCTTGCCTAACTTCAGTATCCCTTGGCACATAAATTCGATCACGTTTAACTAGTGTTCCATCAGGTCGTAACTTGAAGTCTACTCTTTGCTAGGCCTTCACTTCTTCTATTATCTTTCTAGTCTTAGGATCCTCCAACTGCTTTTTTATCACCTCATCAGCTAACTTAGGCCTTACCTGGAAATGTGCAACCAATGCTCCATCACCGGTTACACCTAAAGTAGTAGCACCACTTCGGAATCCCTTGAGGAGAGTAACCTTCGTAACACTTAAAGAACTTGTACCATCCCCGAATTTCCGACTTAATGCATCTGCCACTATATTTGATTTACCTGGATGATACTCGATGGTACAATCATAATCTGTGATCAATTCCAACCACCTCCTTTGTCTCATGTTAAGCTTTTTTTTTTATTTTTTTATTTTTTTTTTTATTTTTTAATCAAAGATATACTTAAGACTCTTATGATCCATATAGATATGACATCTTTCTCCATATAAATAATGCCACTATATCTTTAATGCTAATACGACCGCAGTGAACTCCAAGTCGTGCGTAGGGTAGTTATTCTCGTGGGGTCTTAATTGTCTTGAAGCGTAGGCTATTACTTTTCCATTATGTATCAACACACAACCTAACCCCTGACTAGAAGCGTCATAACAAACTTCAAACTCCATACCCAACTCCGATAGTGTTAAGATAGGTGTGGAAACCAATCTTTTCTTTGACTCCTAAATAGTTTGCTTGCATTTATTGTCCCACTCAAACTTAGTGTTTTTATTCGTCAAACTCGTAAGTGGCAAAGCTAATTTTGAAAATCCTTCAACAAATCTTTTGTAGTAACCTGCCAAACTTATGAAACTACAAACCTCCGTTACAGTCTTAGGTCGTTCCCACCTGACTATGGCCTCAGTCTTTTGGGGATCCACACTAACTCCTCTAGTTGACAGCACATGTCTTAGGAACATTACTTATTCTAACCAAAATTCATACTTGCTGAACTTGGCATACCACTTCTTTTCCCTCAAAGTCTGCAAAACTATCCTAATGTGTTCAACATGTTTTTCTCTATCTCCCGAATACACCAGGATATCATCTATGAATACTATAACAAATTGATCCAAATAAGGATGAAAAATCCTATTCATAAGGTCCATGAACGCTGTTGGTGCATTTGTCAAACCAAACGGCATTACTAGGAACTTATAATGTCCATATCTTGTCCTAAAAGTCATCTTGGGTACATTAGATTCTCTAACCTTTAACTGATGGTACCCGAACCTTAAATCTATGTTAGAAAATATGGAAGCTCCTCTGAGTTGGTCAAACAAATCATCTATACGGGGTAAGGGATACTTGTTGTGTATTGTTACCTTATTTAGTTGATGGTAATCATTACAAAATCTAATAGTACCATCATTTTTCTTAACAAACAGCACAAGTGCTCCCATGGGGATGCACTTGGTCTAATATAACCCTTATCCACCAACTCTTGTAACTACACCTTTAACTCCTTTAGTTCCGTAGGTGCCATACGATAGGGTGCTTGAAAAATGGGTCCTGTTGTAAGCCTCGTACTTGTTATTGAGAGAAGGTAAGTAAGAAGAAATTATGGGGCAGGCGAGTAAAGAAAATTGGCTAAGTTGTGGGAGAGTAAAAAAAAAAAAATGGTTAAGTGTTGGCCATGTGATGGGTGACCATGCGTTGAGGATATGTCTAAAGCTTGACAAGAGTGGCCGCTGGTAGGCATGCATTGAAGAGGGCAGCTCGGCGTGGAAATAGATGTGAAGGAAGAAGGGTGCAATATGCGTTAGTAGAAGTATGCATTGAAGGCTACTATGTGCTAGAAGTTAGTATTGCTACGCGTTGAGATGGCCTATGCGTTGAAGGATGGTATGCGTCGGGCATAGAAAAGTGGCCGAGAGGGCCATGTGGTAGTCGGCTATTCGGCGTTGGGCAATCAATGGCATAGTAAATTGAGACTATGCGTTGCCGAAGCCATGCGCAGAAGGTTGTGTTGACTAATTCAAGAAGGAAGATGATGTTAGAGCTGGTAAGTCGGTGATTTATATTGACATGTAAAGGGTGCATTGAATAACTAAGCCTTTTTTGGACATACTTTCAAACTCAGATTAACTTCATTTCGCAGACGAACAACGAGGAGAGGTGGAAGAAGGTGCTTATATCGAATTCAGGTGGAAAGCAAATCATTTTCATGGTGACTTTGAAGCTGGAAGCAGAAGCTTGATTGTTGCTGATAAATTTTTAACACCAATTGGTATCTGAAGGAGAGTGAGCTGAGGAAGTTGAAGCTACAACTGAAATTTTGAGGTTAGTAAGTTGGTTCAATTCTTAGCAACTTTCATCAAGGATGTTTAAGCTAAATCTGAGCAAAAATGTGTTAATTTCTTGAAGGAAGTAAGCAGAGTTGAACTGCTAAGCAAATTAAGGCAGCCAAAGTTATTTGGGAATAATTCTCAACCGAAGACGAGTCATGGTCTGAAATTTGGAGGTAAGCTAGGAAACTCACTACTTTACAAGATTGTAGAAGAAAGGAAATTCTGATTTTGGCTGTAATATGGTTTTTAGCAAGAAAAAGAAAGAGTTAGAAGGGAAGGAAGGAAACCGTGATATCAGGTGTTGCTAGACAGTGGTATCGCTAAGGAGTTAGAGAGTGAGCAGCGGAACGAGTGTCGCTGATAAACGCAAAGAGCTCTGCATCTCACAACTCGCCCTAAAGTCGCGCTAGGTATCGCTCCTTATGGTGATATCGCTAGTCTAGTTCACTCCGGTTTCGCTAGTGCAGTACCCAGTAGTATGAATTTCGCTGGTAGTCTCGCTAGTGACATAGAGTATCGCTAGTTATTAATATGCATACGTAATGATTATGAAAAAGGAGTTCAAAGGAAACCTAATGTGAAAAATGTGTTTTTACAGGCCAAGAAGAGCTCGGGAAAGTATATAATCCGCTCGGGGCTAAGACAAATCGTGAATGACTTTCTAATTTATCCAAGGATTATCTTTAACATTGTGCAAGTGAAAACGAGTATACTATATGAACTCCTGTATGCGTGTTATCTAAATACAACCACGATCGAAGAACCATGTGTGAAGGCCTATGAGGTTATGATATATGGAACTCAGTGCCGAGGGACCATGAGTGAAGGAACTTGAGAAATTGATTGAGATAGTTTCCAATGCTGAAGGACCTTGTGAGAAGGCATATGGAAAACCAGTACATGATGGCTCGATGCTGAGAGACCATGAGTGAAGGCACTTGAGAAGTGAATTAATAATGAAACTCAGTGCTGAGGGACAATATGAGAAGGCACTTGAGAGTTAAAACGCCGAGGGATGAAATGTGAAGCGTATGAATATATGAATAATATGAATTGAATTATGAAGTTAATAGCTTGAGCTTTGCTCCGCTGCTTCTTAGAAAGATATTTATGCTATATTGTTAAATGACATGATTGACCCAGTAATCTGTACTAATAAGATATATAGTAGTTTTATGATCAGCATTAACTCAAGGATTTAAATTGTAATAGATAACTTAGTCACTCACTGGGCTTTAGGCTCACGCTTTCTTGGTTATTGTTGTTCTTTTCAGGCAGCGAGCGTGTCCGAGATGCCTAGCCTACAGAAGATCCTCGTCTGGGCTTACTTGATTTTAGTTCTCTGGGATATTTGTAAATACTCAATCTAAGTACATGTTTTGTCATATATAATCCTTGTGGCATAACGAGTATGGGTTTTGTACTGTATGCTAAACAAATACACATTTATGAAAAATTATGAGCTGAGAAACCTTATGTAAAACTTATGTTTAACTTATAATGCTTCACTAGCATAAAGTTTTGTACAATTGATCTGGTATTGAAATGTGTTTCAAGATATAAGATGACGTGCATGTGTGTAGGTTGCATTTACTCCTAGGTTAGGAAGGAAATCTGGGAGGGGGTGTGACACCTGTTCTCAGTACTAGATCTATAGTAAATTCCACTTCTCCATCAGTAGGCAATCCTGATAATTCTTTGGGAAACACATCCAAATACTCTCGTACTACTGGCAAATCTTTGGGTTTTAGCTTCTCCACCTTAACCTTGGTTACATGTGCTAGGTATGCTTCATGACCTTTGCTCATCAATTTCCTAGCCTTCTGTTGCGATGCAGATCTGAACTGCAAAACTTGTTACTGCATCTATCTATTATTATTAAGCTTCCTATGCGTTTAACATACTATGCGTTGAACATGCTTAATGTTATGCGTTTGTGATTTGTCAAGTTTTCCTATTCTTAACCTAAGTATAAGCAAAGAAATAGGTATACTCGGTGAGTCCAAGGTTGAACACAGGGACTATGCTAATTCTATAATTCGTTGGATTATTAGAGTTGGAGTGGTAACCAAAAATAGTTGAGAAGGATGTGTCTAACTAAAGAAAGCGATAACATGTACACTAGATTAAAATGTGGAAAATGTAAGGTGTGCGACATAGCAAAGTCAGCTAAATGGGTTGAATGAATGGATAAAAACAGGGTTTGGGTTGGTTAACATCTAAAATCAGAAATGCATGGTGATATTCTATTCATACTTGCGATTCTTCTCCCAGTTGTCAGCCGCTATGCGTTATATGTCTATACCGCATGGGAGAGTGTTAAGTGCTAAGGTTGTTCCTATGTCTAGGCAACACTACTTAGCCTTGTCAATTGAGTTCCACAATCACTTACCCTCTCGAGCAGTCTGATTATTACTACTTATATCGATTAGCTAGATGAACATAAGCATCGGATTAAGATTACAATTGACAAGATGCAATAGTTACACTATGGTTCTTATTTAGATGCTAACGCAACCCATGACGCTTGAAAGATTAGCTACTCATGGATTCAAAGTAATAAGCGGAAAGTGTAGAGAAATGGATAAACATTGAGGAATTTTAAATTAATGAACGGAATACAATTTTAGACAACTCAATGTCTTGACACAAATCTAAAATCAAAGCTAGAAAAAGAGATAGAAAGCAGGAAAAGCGTGAATGTCTTGAGTCGCCAGAATGGAAGCGTGAGGTTCTGCTGTGAAGTGGTCAGGCGGAGGGAAGACTCTTCTCTTTTGAGTTATTCGTCTCCAGTTGTCTTCTGGAGAGAACTCTGCTGTCACTTAGGAATTCTTTAGAGAATGAATAACCCTTTCTCACCTTGCAGGTCTGCCCTTTTATAGAGGCTGCGTTCGTAATCAGTGGCAAATCTGCGTGATTGGAGGAAATGGATGTCGTGCGTCTTTCTCGCCTAATTACATAATTCTCGGTTCAATTTAGATCCACCACTTTAGCCACAGATCATGCATGTCAATCTTTCGACAATCTCTCAAGATTCTGATCTGATTTTCTGCTGCCTTGCATTTCTGGTGGTTATATGTCCATGAAGAATTTAGGTTCATGCATTCATTCATGCTCGCGTCTATAATCTTGCGTTAAAACATGCGTTTTAGGCTAAAAAAGGTATAAAATAATTATCTTCATCAATTTACAAGAGTAAAACGCATAGAAAGATTTATCAATAGAATTAACATCAACTACCGCATGATTCTCTATTTATTCTCTATTTTCCTAAGAAAAAGACTGTAATAACTTGTATTTCTACAAATTATCACCTTCACTGCAGAAACTAAGTATGTAGGGAGAATCTTCACCTTTCCCCTGAAAACTACTTCAACCACGTTTGGCTTCACAAGCTTAACTTCTTTCTTAAAACAGTCTATGCTAGAGTGATATCTTGACAAAAAAATCCATGTCGAGAATAATATCAAATTCTACCAATTCTAAAGGTAAAAGATCAGCTAACATAAAATACTTTATCAACTACCAGTTCGCAATCACGATAGATATGCTCCATCGTTACAGAATTACCAACAGGGGTATGTACTAATAATATATCAGACAAAGGCTCTAATTTCCTATTCAATACTTAGTAAACATTGAGAGATAAATGAATGGCGTAGCTCCAAAATCAATTAATACACAAGCTTCCTACCTAGCCTCTTTGTTTGCTACTTCCTTCACCAATACGCGCTTGGGACACAGTCCTTTGCTCCACTCCATTTCCCAATCCTAATTGAGGACAATCCCTCTTGAAATGATCTTTGTGACCACAATTAAAGCAAACGCTAGTTCCTCTTACAACCTGAACCTAGTGATACCTTTCACATATACTACACAATGGTTTCCTAGTTGCACTGGCAACCAACTCACTAGGTTGCTTAAACTGTGAACCACTTGGGGGTTCTGAAGTCTGAGGAAACTTCCTCTAGCTTTGTCTTTGACTACCACCTCTAAATCCTTAAAAATATGATCCCCTAAATTGAGCTTTAAAACTTCTATTACCAAAAACACTGGGTATAAACCGTTTACTCTCACCTTGATGAGACAATTCCTTAGACGTACCTCAGGCTTGTCCCTCTCTAAATCTTCCCTTATTGCCTTCCATTTTAACCTTCCCAGTTGCTATATTTCTTTTAGCTTTTAATGTTGCTTCAATCAATTGTGCAAAATTCGTCAATACCACACTAGACGTAACTTGAGTACGGATTTCAGCTAGCAAGCCCTCTGCAAAATGCTTGCACTTATCAGCTTTATCTTCCATCAAATTCAGTGTGCTCTATGAACTTCTTCTCATATTCTGCTACAGTCATGTCTCCTTGCACCAATAGTAAGAATTCATACCTCCTCTCATCACAGTATGTCTATGGGTGATATTTTTCCTGAAAAGTCTTCTTAAAGTCTACCCATGTTAGAGGTTCTATACCAATTCCTCTATTTTCCACGAACTTCCACCAATCCTCTGCTCATTCCTGGAGCATATACGTAATCAAGTCAAGTTTTCTTTCTTCAGGAGATCGCATGACCCTAAAGCATTTCTCTATCTCATTCACCCACACCTCGGCATCCGTAGGATTAGTAGTACCTTCAAATACTTGAGCTCTTAAGGATTTGAACCTCTCGATCCCATACTTCCTTTCGGGATCTCCCTGAACTATCTCAACGCTAGTAGCCAACCTTTGTGCTATTCTATTAAAAGTTTGGTTCTCCTTATTTACCTGAGGGTTACTTGAATCTCCCTCTGATCCTTCTATAGAGGCACTGATAGCGTGCAATGTTTCAGCGTCTGCTAGCCTACCTCATCTGGTTTGTCAGGGCATGTTTCCTATAATACAACATGATATTAATATTCTGTAGACCCAACATGCTTCTAACTACTATGCATGACTTCCCTTTCCCAAAACCTGGCTTAGATACTAACTTGTCACACCTCCTCCCGAGCTATACTCTTAACCCGAAAAGAGGCATGACGACAATAGATATTAATCCTTTACGACATCCACTGTCAACTTAATTCTCCTCAAATTCCTTTACTAAGCACTCGATAACATAATATTAACTTACATCCATGCCATAAATAATACTAAATTAAACTTTATAATACTGACATTAAAGTTTTTACACATATCCACCACTCCTTAGACCTCAATATGTACAATGCTAGGTTTAAGTACAAATATTTACAATGTTCAAAACTAAGAAACATGTCGAGACGAGTTCGATGAGTAGGTTAAGCACCTCGATTCCGCTTGTTACCTGGAAAGTTGAAAACATTTGAAAACATGAGCTAGGTTGTCTAGTAAGTGAAAAGTTCATAAAAGTATATGCTTGGCTTAAACGCTCAACAAAATCATACTTGATAATCAAATAATAAAGCTTTCGGAAGCTTATAAACAATTGCATATTTTGAAAGATTTTTCCTTAGTTGAGGAGGAGTAAACTCAACGTTGCTCAATGTCGAAAACAACCTTAGTCAGGGTGGAGTAATCTCAACACGCCCAACGTAAAAAATAACCTTAGTTGGGACGGAATAGTCTCGTCATACTTAACGTCGAATAACCTTAGCTGTGTGGAGTAATCTCAACACAACAACGTCGAATTTCCCTCTATATGCACATAAGAATTATAATCCAAGTTGCCTTTATACCTTCTATAGTCCTTCATTAACTGATTGCGCCACTTTAAGTATTAACAGCAAGTGTACGGGTGAAGTTATAATATAAGATGGTAAAGTTCGAATATCGTTCCATTAAGGATCCAATTGTGAATGTTAAAGTTACTTAGCTATTCTAGAGTTGAATCAATTTTATTTGAGGATTGGAATTGAATTTTTGATTTATGGAAAATATAAACTAAATAAGGAAAGTAATAAAGTGAGAAACACAAGAATCAAAGAGCGTTCTAGGGTAATGGATCATTGTTTATTTCATCATGCAATATTATAGAATTCATGGATTTTATTGTAATTCATATGCCTAAGTCTAGAAACTTAATTCCAAGTTATTTTCTCTAAAAGAACAACCCTTTCTCATGTATTGATTATTGACTTGAAACCAATACAAATTACATGGCATTAAGAATAGTCTTTAACAACTTTTATTTTCAACCTAACTACTCTCGTGATAGATTAACAACAATTCATTGTTATAGATCAAGTTAAACATACAATCTCTCAATCATACATCTAACCTAACATGTGAAGGTGGCCAGTCCTCAAGAATTAAACACAATAACAATGAAAAACATAATCATTCCAACAAAACCATGAAAGTCTCCCATATCAACATGAATTCATAAACAATTCATCAAAACCCTAAAACTAAAGAGTTTAGCCACTTATAGCTTGAAGAAACATGTTCAAATAATATAAACAAAGAAAGAGTGTAAAGAAAGGGAAACTCTACTGGAAAAGGGCTATCGATTGAGGTAGCACTATCACAATCTCCTTGGCTCTCACGTCGGAACTCGAACGGCACCATGACTCTCTTGAACTCTTTTCCTCTTCCTTGCAACTAACTCACTCTTTGAACTCTTTTATGAACTCTCACTCGATTCTCTCCTTCATATGACTCTTTTTCTCTATAATTTTGTGATTTGGTTCATGACTAAGGCTACTGGAAACCTCCAAATTTATAGAGTTGGCCGCCTAAGAAAACTTTCCAAAAATGCAATTTTTACAAAAAAGAAATTTGGCGCCACGGCGCTACCCAAAATTTGGCAACTTTGTTATTTTCTTCTCTTTTTCACCGTATTCTTGCTTGGTTTTGATCTTTTGGTATTTTCTTCTAATTTTCTTCATTTTAACCTGAAAACCACTAGCAAACAAGTGAAATCTAATATAAACTCCCTTAATTTGAGAGAATAGAAAGCACTTTTCAAGTGCTTATTAGTACCTGGGTCCCAATATTAAGGCTGTCCATATGCCTTCTTTATATCCTTCAACATTAGGGATTATCTATTGTATTCAGGCAACCCATATGCCTTTTCTATGTCCTTTGGCATTGGTGACTATCTATTGTATTCAGGCTGTCCATATGCCTTCTCCATGTCCTTTGGCATTGGGGACCATCTTTTGAAAATAAAGCATGCTAAATCGTTTATAATCATGAGTTAAACAATTTCTTAGAATTTCCAGTTTATTTCTCAAACAACATGCTTTTCACAAAACTTGGAATTATAAAACATCATACTCAAAATCATGTAATAGCATGTTCAAAATCATATAAAGAAACACATGCTTTATCAAATTCAACTCATTCCAGAAATTTTTTAATTTGCGATTAAACTGAGCATTCTAAAAATATTGAGAGAATAAATCATTTTGTCCTGGGTTCTTAATGGGTTATATGCTTCCCTTAGCTCTTCCCGGCCTGGAATAAAGTAATTATTTTGTCAATATCCTTAAAATGCCCTTCATGGCATATTTTAATTCATTTTAACTCAAAAAGGCTAACCGATAAGCCAAATTTAGCCAAAATGTTCAAAGTGGAAAACTGCCCCTAAGCGTGTCCAACAGCTCTGTAGCACGCACACCCAGTCGATCTAACCTCAAATGGGCAGCAAATCTTGCACATAACACTGCCTTGCACGCCCAACCACTGCCTCGCCCACACTGCCCCTTGTGGACAGAAATTGCCCACACCTACTGCGAAAATAGCCTCAAAAGAGGAAAGGCGCGCATGTCTCTGCATCGACAGTTCATGTCGTGCGCCTCAGCGAGACTAATGAGACTCGTCTCGCTTAACTTTTGTACGCATGCAACTTCACAAATGAGATCTATCTCACCCCCATAGCCTACACACGGATAGCAACGCCTCTCGCTCACTCTTGCGTTGCCAATGGCGTGTTGGCCGGCCCCCTTGGGCGTCCAAAACTTGTCAAAATAACCTCAAAGGGTTCTTTCTTCTGGCCACTGCCCTTGCTTGCCTACACTCACAACCTCTTCAAAAATGTAGCCGGTAGACTCAAAACATTAATCTTCTCTTCCAGCTGCCAAAAGTAAGGTTTCTAGCTAAAATTAAACTTTGTTTCCTCTTACAAACTTGTAGATAAGTGGCTTAGCTATCTTACCTCAAAAGTTCAGCCTCTAACTTCTCTACGTCCGCCAAATATCACTAAATCTTCCCGCTCTACTCCAGTTTACCTGATAGCTAAAACAAGCTTGAGTTTTTTTATGAATTCTGAGTTCTTCCTCACATAGTTTCTTTCTGACAGCCTTCTCAATGAAACTAGACTCAAATTAAGATAATTTGGTCAAAGAAAATCGCAAATGGCATGAGTGATTTGCACACACCAACCTCATCAGCTGAACTCCCTATTTATAAACTTTTTAGAAATCTGCAATTGAACTCCTAGCTCGCCACCTCATGCTTGCATGCATGCCCATGCCACACTTATCCTCAATTTGACACCTAATCTGGCTTGCTTATCACTTAAATCTAGGCTTTGCTTAATCAAGAAGAAATCATGGACGTAATCTCTAGCAAAGCTTCCTCCACGCATCCTCTTGAAGTTGGCTGGCTACCTTGCACGCAATCCCTCTTGGCCGACTTAGGCGTCTAGCATGGACGCATAGCCTCGGCGCATCACCCTTTCCTACTAGCCTCAAATGCATAGCCAAGCTCACAAACGCACGGCTCACTTGCCCAATGCATCAAACCATCTCCCAATGCTCACCATCATGGACGCACCCCTCGGCCCAACCTTCCAACACACTAGGCCCGCAACACACGCCCTTTTGAGGCTCGGCTACAACCTAGCCATCCCTATTGCCAGCCACACACCTACCATATAATACTCAACCACTCCATGTCAAGGGCTCTTGACCACCCCCATTTTACTACCTGCCAAGCCACTTGATAGCCATCCCTTCCAAGAATGTTGAGAATTAAAAGTAGGGCTTACATTAGTACCTTTATTATATGCTTGATTTGTAATGTCTATGGATATCCTACAACTATGGCAGCAATTCATGCATCTTAGACTTGGTTGGATGATAGCACTTAAAATGTGCTATCTTTCTCAGCTTAACTCAGGATCGTTGTGTTGTTTAATGTGTTTATTGTGTTATTTTGTAGGTTTCAAGCACTTAACAGATAGAACGGCGTGTTAGCACCAAAATCGGGTTAAAACTGTCCAAAACGGAGTTCCATGTCATCAACCGGGAGATAGAACTCCAAAAGGACAAAAATGCCTTTGTAGCCACGGCGTCGCGGTACAGCCGCGACGCTTTTTTCCCAAGATGCTCTGCTGAAGAAGTGCAGCAAGCGTCGTGATGCTACTTTGGAGCACTACGGCGCCTGAAAAGTTCACGCGGAAAAATTAGCTTCAGCGTTGCGGCACTGCCCTATAGTGACATAAATTAGTCCTAGCCGCTTGCCATTCGGAGAGATAGCAACACGAAGTCTATTTTTGGAGTTTTTCACTGCATTTTTCCTTGTTTTCATCGTGAGGAGAACTTTTTTAACAATTATTGGGTGAACACAAGCACGTATCAAGGCTAAGGTACCGTTTTCTACCTTGGGTATTAAGGATTTTCCATTGTAATGGATGTTCTTTTGAGGTTTTGAACTTAATTCAAGTGTATGCATGAATTAATTCTGAGTTTTCAAGAATTATGATCAATTTGTAACGCTGGTGTTTATTTTGATTATTGCTTTTGGTTGTATTACAATTCGTGACAATTTGTTGTATGTCAATCATAGGAAGCAATAGGTAAGGTTAGCTTGCAAATCAAGATGGTGATGCGCATTGTACTAATCAACCTAGAATTAAATCAATAGGACATTCAATTTAGGTCTATCCAATTGCATGTCCCGCCTAATTTTTCCTTGAACTTAATGTGGTTAGGTTTAGTCAAATTTTGTATGCTTTTCATCGATTTGCTTAAATCTAACTTGTCGACTAGGGCAATTCAATTCTGGCGTTTCTAGTTGAATTGATTAGGTGTTAGCTTAAATGAATATAGTAATGACAAACCAATAATAAGAACATCGAAGAAAGGAAATCCCGCGTAACCCAAGCTAGAACTTCTTTAATTGAATTTTTACTACTTTTATCGCCGTATTTTATTTTGATGCAATTTAAGTTTCTTGCAATCAACCTTTCTCAAAATTCCCTCTTTTGGTTACCTTGAATTGAAAACTTTTCAACTATGAAATTCGAGGGCTCCCTGTGTTCGACCCCGCTTGCCACTATTACTGTGGGTAAGTTAGGAAAATATGTTTGGCATGGAATTGGGCGACATATTTCGTCCGTCATTGGACTTTTATGTTGACTTTACATGTTTTAAGTTTTTTTTAGGATGAAAGTATCACTTAGACACTTTTTAGGTTGGTTTTGAGTTTGAAAGTCATACTTAGGCATTTTGAAGATGTTTTGAGAGTTAAAGTGTCATTTAGGCACCTTTTAGGTACTTTTTAGTTGGTCTTGAGTATCAAAAAGACAGTTAAGAAATATTTAGGTTGTTTTGGGAGTTAACAAGTCTCTTGGACACTTTTTAGGAACCCTTTAAGTTGTTTTAGGGTGACAGTGTTTAGACACTTTTTAGGTTTGTTTTGAGTTCGAAAGTCATACTTAGGCATTTTGAAGTTGTTTTGGGTGTTCAAGTTCATTTAGACACCTTTTAGGTACTTTTTAGTTAGTCTTGAATATCATTTTGAAAGTCATGCAAATGAATTTGCTTATTAATTTTGGGCATGTTGTGCTTATTGGACTTTACTATTATGCTTTTCAGGTCTATTTTGAAGAAGGCCAGAAATGTCATTTTTTGTGACGACCAACTGGTCAAGTGAAGCATTTTGTGTGAAGACTAACAATCCAATTGAAGCATTTTTTTTTTTTTTGTATTTAGTATTATTTTGTTCTTTTTGTTCCTTTTGACAACCAACTGGTCTACTTTTTCATCTTTTTCTTTTTCTTTTCATCTGGTTTTCGCTCGAATTGGTTCTTTTCACTTCCAAAACTTATTTTCTTCATAATTACCTAAAAACCACTAGCAAAAAACATCAAATCTAATAGAAATATCTCCAAATAAAAAAACAAATAAAGCACTTTTTAGGTGCTTTTCACAAGGCGAGGGCACTGCGTTGAAATCAGAAAGCTACTCTGACGTGCCTGAGGTTAAGAAGATGAAGCAACAGTCATAGAATTGGGTTTAGGTACAAAAGGTTGAGCTTCTTTGGATTGGGCAGTTAAGGCATTTCTGGCATTTCCCTGGTGAGCCATTGATGTAGTCGGTAAGAATCAGAAGGAACCGAAGGGTATTTGAAGCATAAGGTCAAAAGTCACCGGAGAGCAAAAAGACAATCGAAAATTTGAGAGCTCAAAATCGGAGAATGGGGAAATGAAAAAGGAAAAAAGAAGAGGGATGGGTTTTAAATAGAGAAAGTGCGCGCATGGTTTGATGGACTGACGTCAACACATGATGAGTGCGTTGATGCACACTTTTTGTGCTAATCACAAGTGTACAGGTCAAGTTATAATATAAAACGATGAAGTCTGAATATCTTTCCATTAAGGATCAAATTGTGAAAGTTTAATTACTTAGCTATTATAAAATTGAATCAATTTTATTTGAGGATTGGAATTGAAGTTGTGATTTAAGAAAACTAAAAAGGAAAGCATATAAAATAAGAAACACAAGAGTCAAAAAGAGTTCTAGGGTAATGAATCCTTGTTTACTTCATTATGCGACATTCTAGGGTTCATGGATGTCATTGCAATGCTCATGCTAAGTCTAGAAACATAAATCCAAGTTACTTTCTCTCAAAAACAACATTTTCTCATGCAACTCAATTGATTCTAATTTCTTGAAACCAATACAAATTACATGGCATTAAGAGTAGTCTTTAGCAACTCTCATTGTTAACATAACTATTTTCATGAAAGATGACAACAATTCTTTGTAATAAATCTAGTTAAACATACAATCTTTCAACCGTACATCTAACCTAACATTCAAACATGGTCATTCAACAAGAATTTAAGCACAATAACAAAGAAAAGCATAATCATTACAGAAAAATCACGAAGAGTCTACAATATCAACATAACTTCATAAATAATTCATCAAAATCCTAAAACTAAAGAGTTTAGCCACTCATAGCTTGAAGCAACATGTTCAAGCAATATAAAAAAAGAAAGAGTGTAAAGAAAGGAAAACTCTACTGAAAAGAGGCTCTTGATTGAGGAAGCACCGTCACGATCTCCTTGGCCTTCACGTTGGAACTCGAGCAGCACCACGACTTTCTCTCGAACTCTTTTCTCTCTTCCTTCAGCTAACTCACTCTTTGAACTCTCTAATGAACTTTCACTCAATTCTTTTCTTTTTGTGTCTCTTGGTGTGTAAATTGGTGATTAGGTGTCACACCCCCTCTCGGATTATCCCCCATAACCCGAGAGGAGATGTGAAGACAACAATCTTGACTCCTCTGTAAGGTTCACTATCTAACCACTAACACTAAAGACGACCCAGATGAGGTTCTTGTGTAGGCAAAACATCCCGAATTCGCTCGTTACCTGGAAAATAAAAAAACATGGGAAAGCGTGAGCTAAAGCCCCGTGAGTAACTAGTTTTATAAAACTAACTTTTATTCGAAAACAGGCATGTTAAATCTGTTAAGCACAAAACAAGGATTCAATACATCGTTTCTGCAGAAGCATATTTTCGGACAACTTTGTCAAATCACATAAATCCGTTTAAAATCGTATAAGATCATTTTAGAAAAATTTTACAAAAAACCCGTTTAGTTTCTCAATTATTTCCCTTAGTTGAGGCAGAGCAAAACTCAACGCTCTCAACGTCGAATACAACCTTGGCTTGATGCGGAGCAGAACTTGATGCACCAGCAATATTAACCTCTATGTGCACATAGGACTATGACGGGTTGCCCAAGTACCTTTTCCATGTTCCTCAGTACTGGGTCCCATATCAATCCACTGCTCAAGTGCCTTCACTCAGGGTCTCTTAACACTGAGCTATTATGTATTGGATTTTCATATGCCTTCTCACAAGGTCCCTTAGCATTGGAATCCATTTCAATTAACTACTCAAGTGCCTTCACACGTGGTCCCTCAGCACTGAGTATTATATATCGTATTCCCCATAATCAGTTCATAGAGAAATCTTTCATAAATAATATCTCACAAATATGTATTTCAACCTTTCATAGAAAACAGATAACATGCCTTGTAAATAATATAATCAATCATTATGCTTTATCATCAAACCACAGCTTATAAGAAAACCAGAACAACATTTCCAATAAATCATTTCAAATAAAGGAAAGTGTCACTCACAAAAACGCTTAAGGAATTCCCTTTTTTTCCTTCATATTCTGCTTTTCGAGCTCCTTGAACGCAAGGCTTGAGACTCTAAAACCGCAAGGTAGCTATTTTCCTTTTCTGGCAGCTCAGTTGGACGCAACCTTGCTCCTTGAACGCAAGGTTGACAGCTAATGCAAGGTGCAGCCTAACAAATAACTCTTTTGGCTTCCCTTTTGGATGCGTCGACCTCTCTTGGACACAAGGTCCAACTTGAACGCAGCGTTCACCTTGAACACAGGGAGATAGCTTTCTCCTGCTTCCTCTCTCAGAAGCTCCAACTTTTTGGATCCTTTCTTTTGTTCCTCTTCCCTCAAGGTCCTACTTATAGCTTTGGAATAGAGTGCTTTCCATCTCACTTCTCTTCTCTTTTTGCCACTTGTTTGCCACCTGTCACGTTGCATGACATATCCAACATACAATCTTGACACCTCCTCCTTGTGAGGTGTTAAGTCCAAATGAACCCATGCAACCTTTATCAATTTATCTTATGTGTGTCCAACTTATTCCAATATACAAACTATTCATCCAACATAGTGTCACCTATGCGCCCATTTAATCCTCTTTCAAGTTTTAGCTATTACTTTCTTCCCTTACTCTCGACCATACTACCTTTGACCCCGTTTTTCCATCGCATACTACTAGGCGTCAAAGTCTCAAACGCACACTACTATGCGTTTGTGCCTCACTGCATAATACCATGCGTCCAACTCTCTTCCCTTATATCCAATCTTAGCTATAAGTCCTTCTCTTGTGTAATAACACATCCGACAATGTGGTTTACCCTTGATAACCAAATCCAACTCAAGACCTTCCTTTATGCGTTTGTACTCTTTGCGTTTACCTTTACTTCGTTCTGCGTCCATGACCTTCCTCCTATCCTTGAGGATTCCTTGATTATCCCTCTATGTGTCCTTGAATTATATTCCAAGGTTATTCATTTAACCTTTTCCTTGTACTTAACTATTTTTCTTATGATAAATTAGTATGCGTCCACCTCCTGGTCCCAGTCTTTAAGCTTACTTCTCGACCTTCTAATTTATCCAACACTCGAGAACATCCCTCGATAGAAGTCTATGCATTACTCAGTTTGTGATAGTATTCTTTCCCCGGTTTATCTTTATGTGTTTATCCTTCCTTCCGAGACTTAGATTTCTTTCCAACACTCCATGACTTAACTTTATTCTTTCTTGCTTATACGTCCTACCTTCGCTAAAGCTATATTTCCTTCCTTAACTACTTCCTATGCGTTTACCCGAAATCAAGGTTACATTTCCATTTTATCATGGAGTTAAGCTCCTCAACGCTTAGCCTTAACTACCCATCGTAGCCACCTTCAACGCATAGCAACCTTTCAATCATAGCTACCTTGAACACTTGATGACCTTATCTGCGTTTGCTATGATATACCCGAAGACTTATTTACCAACACCATAATCCTTACTAACGCACAATAAACCTTCAACGCATGCTGCTCAGACCTTAAGGTTCTTCGGCTTCTCTTATCTTTCTAGCTTAACATCCTCCAAAACTATTCCCAACTATGCTTTCAATCCTTCATTCTCACTCACAATGAAATATCCATTCTTTTCCTAATACTATGCGTCCAACTAGTCTTCTTATTGCATAGTGATACTTCCCAAACATAGTTGACACACTCGAAAGATTTCCTAAGTCCTTAGATCACCTTGCCATTCAAAATCACCTAACATAATTCTTTCCAAACTTATTAATGCCTTCTTCTTGAACCAAAACTCCAACTTACAAATCACTTTTTCTCCTTCCATTCATCTCAACGCATAGAATTTCTTGGCCAAAATTCAGCAATTCCACAAACATAACTTTTTTGTCTTAAGAATTTCCTAACTCCACATGCTGATAATCTTAGCTCCACTATTCTTGTCTTACTTCTTTTCTTACTAGCCATCTTAAGTACCTAGGTTCTGAGATAGGGTATTACATTAGGGCTGCTAGAAACCCTCTTATTTATAAAGTTGCTCGCCCAAAATTCTTTCCAAAAATACAAAATCTTCAAATTAGAAAAGATGGCGTCGTGACGCTGGTTAATGGCATTGCGGTGCTGACCGATATAGAAAGGTGGCGCTGCGACGCTGCAATATGGCGCAGCGACACTGATTGTCATGGAATCCTACCTTCAACATTGTGCTGCAGCATACTGACGGTGGCGCTGCACTTAGACGACTGTTGCTCTCGGGAAAAAGCATCGTGGCGCTGACCTGTTTTTGGCAGATTTGGTGTTTTCTTCTCTTTTTCACTGAATTCTTGCTCAGTTTTGACCTTTTGGTCTCCTCTTCTAATTATTTTAACATGAAAACCACTAACAAACAAGTGAAATCTTATATAAACTCCCTTAATTTGAGAGAATAGAAAGCACTTTTCAAGCACTTTACACTACCCCAAACTTAAAAATTTTGCTAGTCCCGAGCAAAGATTAGAATCAAATAGAGGGAGTTTAAATGAAGAAGTGTGATCGACTCATGTCTCAGAGAATAGCATTTAGAGCTTAAATAGAAACATGCAAACATATCTATATTGTTATAATCATTCAAGGCCAAATCTTACTATCTCCCATGTGTGTGTGTGCAAGTCTCATTCAATTTAAAATGCTAGAACTCAAATTGGGACTTAAGAGAGTTTCCTTAGTTTTCCCCCTACTCTAGCTCATGCACCAATTTTCAAGCATCCACACATTTCAAAGGTGGCATTCAATCATGTATATATTTTTTTTCATGGGCCCTAAACTTGCATTCTTTTACCTAGAGGCACTAGCTTTCACACATTCACTATAGAGACTCGTACCTAGTCAATTCCCAGGCATCTTTACTGATCACAACAAAGGCAGCTCTTTTTACCCCCATCCATGCATACTCATTACAAGTTTCACATTTAAAAAGATAAGCATATAAAGCTCATATATTTTTGTGTACACTTCTTTTTTTTTTTTTTTTTTCAACAACATGTATATTCTTTTCTTTTTCCTTAGTCTAAGATTATAAACTATCATGCATTTCTACTCTTTAACCGGTGGGGCCTTTCAGAGTGACAACCAAATACACCCAACTTAATCCTTTTTCAGTTAAAGATTTTAAATTAAAGTGGCTATGTGCTCAAGAAAATGAGAGATTTTTAAGAGGGACTTTGTTCGTGATATTAAATTGAGTTTCTTAGCCATTTGCACACGACTAGATTTATCATTTCCGTACAAGGATGCATCGAGAATTACTCTAATTGATCATGATCAAGCAAGTTTCCTATAAAGACCCAAGTATAAGCCTTTATAAGTTTTCTGGTGAGTCCAGGGTAGAACGCATGGAATTGTAATAACTAGGCGTTGAGATTAGATTCTTGACTATGTGGTGAACTATACATGTCATATGTGCAATTGCTGTTTGTATGTGTAAAACTATACATAAAAAATGAAAAGAATTTCCTATACTAACAATGAGGTGGATGTGGCGATGGTTAGTCATATGTTATTTAGTATCAGATAACATGCGTTGAGAATGAATGGAACCATGCAATAAAAGTAGAGTTAACGCAAGAGCTAGTTGTTACCTAAGCTTTCTAAGTACAATTACATACCTACAAACTGCGTTTGTGAATGTATCTTTCGATGTTTCAACACCACATTAATCTTATCTCTAAGACGCATGGTAAGTTTGCGTTGGCAAAAGATGAACTACATCTCTGCAATTCATCTAGTCTTAATACATGCTAAAGATTAACTGTCCACTCTCTCAAGCTCGATAGTCATGCTTACTACTTATGTTTATCAGACAAAGTTATGCAAGCTAAAGATATGCATTAATCCAGATGTAATATACTAAGAATTGCTCAAGAAAAACTAACTTTTAACATCTAACTCATTTAGCATTCAAACATGGTGTAAGGTCTTTAATACGGAAATAGATGGAAGATAATAGTCAATCGAACTCATATTAAGAAAATAAATCGTTCTCACGAATGTCATTAACAAAATATAAGCAAGAAAGAGGGAAATGTAAAATAAACAGAAATGGAAGACATCAAGCCGCCACTGGCAACTTCTGGCTTCATGGAGGCTTGAGATGGTTGCTATCTAATACATAGATTCCATAGGTTAAAGATTCTCACTCACTGGGAGATGACTCTGAAGGTGCTCAGAATCCTTTTCTCAGAAGAGCTCGAAATGGAGGCTGGTTATGGTGAGGGAGAAATAATGCAGAGCTTTTGCCTCTTGAACTAGTCTCTCCTCTCTCTCTTCTTGAAGAAGCTTTTGGGCTATTTATAGGCGTAAAAAAGTTGATGTCATGATGACCTGACGCCTTTGCATTAAATTTCTGCCATGCTGCGTAGTCTTTTCACATTGTCGGCCCATTGGTTCTGACATGATCTGATAACATGTTATCCTTCTGCATAATGACATGACAGCTTTTGCCCAGGCGTCCGTATCTACTTTTTCTCAATGCATGGTCTCAACGCATAGTCTCGACGCATGGGTTTCCATTTGTTCTCGCAGCAGCTTCGTCTCTAGTACTTGGGTTATTTGGGCTTCTTTTCTTCTTAATCCTGCGTTAAGAACAGAAAAACTCATAATTTTTCATGTATTTTGTTTTGTAAATAGTGCCAACGCATGGTGATACATTTTACATAATTCAACTACCATAATCATGCGTTGAGCTCTAAAGTTACTCTAATTAATTCACATGGTGACTATAATAACTTGTATTTCTACAAGTTATCACACCCCCAAATTTGAGTTAATGTTTGTCCTCAAACATTTATTTGAAGATTTATTAAATTCTACAGCCGAAGTCTAAGTAAAAGCTCACCCTCTCAACATGCCTTCTATTCCTTGACAATATCAACAATCAGATAACCATACCAAGTTCTTTTTCAATCGACGCTTTGAAAGTACTTCTAATTTTTAGATGCGGCAAGCTTATTCCTCAACAATACCCTTACTCATTTCCAGCCAATTTGATGTCCTCATTTTAGTAATGTGCTTTGGAGTTCATTCATTCATAAAGTTTCAAAAATAATTTTTTTTTTTATATGGACTTGAGTTGATCCGGGCTATCTACCTTCGTTTTGACATACCGACGATGGGGTGCATGGAGGCAGCCAACATCGAGCAAACACCCTTTCACAACTCGACACTTATTGCGTCGACAGTGGTACTGTTTATTTACTTTGCGCTAATCCTGGACTCTCACCTTTGATTATGGGGTGTTAAAGAGCCATTTTCAACTCAACTCTTAACAGGTTAATTTTATGTGTTGTCAACGGAGTTATTTGTCCAAAGAAATATATTAATTTTTTTATTTATATTTTTTATTTTTTATTATTTTTTTTAATTCTGAACGCATGGCTCAAACCTTTCGTACCCCCAAATTTGAAGGCAGCAAGGTCCTCATTGCTGAAATTGAGTTATGAGATTGCCTTAGAAAAAATTTTGTAAAAGATGTTTGAGGCAAAGCTTGCAACGCATACTAACTCTTAGAAGTAATTTACCAAGTGTAATATCCTAAGGCTTGTGAGTTAATCCTTTTATTTCAATAAGTCTACAGGTAAAGTGCTTAAATTTCATCATGGAGGTTGGACGCAGAAACAAAAACAAGGCGGAGAAAGTAATAAAGCAAGAAATGATTGAAAGCACAAACAAAGGAAAACAAAGAGATTCATGAATTGAATATTGTATTGATGTAAATGTATTATGCGTTGTACTAATTACAAAAAAAAATTCAAAGGAATAAACATAAGAAAAGAAGGAAAAAAAAGGTCCCAAAAGAACACCCCCACATTTAAGTTCTCCCTGGGGCGTTGTCATTGTTGTCCACAGGGGGAGGATTTGGATCGTTGAACTGAAGGGGTTGCTGAAGGGAAGGAGGAATAACTGGCGCTGGGATGCGTTGGACGAACACTTCATAGATATAATTCATCAAAGTGCTGAATTGTTCATCCTGCGCTGAGCTTGGCGTTGAACAAAACTCTGAAGCTCCGATTGTTGCTGTGAGTCACTTGCTAACCCAATTGTGAAATTTGTTGGGCCAACTTTTCTTGCCGCTGGAGACTTTCCATCTCCTTGCGTCGAATTTCATCCAGGTCTCCCGTGACGGGGTGAAGAATCCCATCATCCAAGTACCGCAGCAAATCATCCAAATTTAAATCAACAAACGGCAGCGGAGCAAAGGCGTGCCTCAAGTGATATGGTTCTTCTTGTGGATGCGTGCTGGTAGATGCTTCTACCTGTGGTTGAGATGTTGGGCTGGCAGAAGGTTCGGTAGTTGGTGGAGTTGGAAGATTGGAAAATTGAGGTTCATGGCAAGGCGGTGAGAATTGAAAGGGCGCTGACTCCTCAGGATCCAGAGTCAGGGTCGGCTCAAAGTGTGGTGGTGGTGGTGTTGGTGGAGTTGCTTGTCGAAAGGTAGATGATTGAGTCGGGGAGAGGGTTAACTCTAGGTGGGGCGAAGAAGGCGGCGACACTTCCTTCGTCTCTTCGTTTAAGTCTGCGATAGGAAGCTGAAGAGGTGTTGGAAGGCCGTATTGGGTGGTAGGGAGATGAAGTGGCTCTTTTTGGATTTGAGGGGAGGGAAAAGGGGAAGTTGGTGGTGAAGAGGGCTCCTCAGTGATTGGATCGATGGGAGGAGTATAAATGGTCAAGGCTTGGGTGTAGGCGTCGAGCTGAACAGTTTCTTCGGCTTCACGAGATTGTGAACTGGACGCCTGAATCTCAAAATTCTTCTTGACCAGTTTCCTCTTCTTTAGTTGAGGAAGTTGGGGGGTGATGGTTCTTGTGACTTTGGCGGCCTCTTCTTTGCGCTGAAAGGACTCCATTCACTGCTCTGACTGGTGCATCCTCCATGAACTCTGCGTTGGCGCACAGTCTTGTCACAAGAAAGGGGAAGAATAGCTGACCCCTTGGCTTGAAGAATAACCCCCGAATCTGTGGGGCAATGATGTGTCCCACGTCTAGCTGAATTCCCCACATGATGCAATAAATGACCATAGCACGGTCCCTTGAAATTGAGGCGTCATGGGTTGTGGGGAGCAGCGACCGCTTGATGAAATAAAGCCACAGGTTGTCCTCGGCAATCAAGCAGTTAGCGCCAATGACTGAATGCCCTTTGGGGAAGTGTTCCCCTTTGACCCTGGTTTGGCGATGATTGTGAGGGCGTCATTCATTTTGGCGTCTGTAGGCATTGACATTATTCTATTTCCTTCCGCCGCCGCAATGTTGGGAAGTTCAACAATGCGTTGATCTTTTGAGGCTCGAAGGAAATCACCTCATCTTCAACTTTGACTAAGTGTGCCTTGCAGTGAATTGTTCCTTCGTAGAATGCCTTCACGGCGGTAGGTTGGATGACTTGGCCACTTTCACAAAATTGCCTCCAACCCAATGCGTCGACTCTTTGTATGATAAAGGCGGGTAGCTCAATTGGCTCTGGGAAAAATCCCACTTCAGTGTAGAGCCCAGTGAATTGTTTCTTTCTGCTCTTCGCCGCCTCCTTTGTTGGTTCCTCAACCAACTTTTCTTTTCCCTTCTCATTCCTACTGATGGGACTAGCAGGCGTTCTCCTTGCTCTGCCTGCGTCCAGGTCCCTGATGACAATTCCAGGTGCCTTAGCCACCTCAGTCTTTTTCTTTTTCTCCGGTAGCTTCTCCCTGGGGATTGCTACCTCTTTTTCTTTCTTCTTCTCCTCCTTTATTTTTTTTATATTCTTCTTGATGCGTTCAGCTTTGGGTGGCCTCTCCGCATCACTCACTTCTAATTCTACTTCTAATTCTGTCACAATCTCTGCTATTCGACAGAGAAACTCGGCTTTTCTGGCGGGCTTTTTGATTGCTTGTTCGCCAGCCGCAATTTCCTTTTTTCTTTTCTTCTTTGCGGCGAGAAACGACTTCGTCCTTTCTTTCATCTTTTGGATGTCGTCTTTCAGTTTCTTGGACTTCTCTGCCGCTCTCGCTGCTAACCACTCGACAGATGATGCGGCGACCGACGATGCGATAGCCTCGGATATCCTTGTGTCCTTTACTTTCTCATTTTTCCTTCTGAGAGGAGGTAGATCTTCTTCGGCTTCTTCTTCCCTGGCCCTTATTGGCCTGATTTTCTTTTCCTTGGGGGATTTCTTCTTTTCCGCCGTCGCTATTACCTTTCTTATAGGTCTTTCATTGGAGTCCAACTTCTCAAGACCACTTATCGCAGGGACTGACCCACGCGATTCAGTTTTCATCCTCTGGTCGACCAACCCATCCAACCAGTTATCGTCTTCTTCATCGATGGTGTCTAGAATATCTCCGAAGAAGGTAGATTCGTCATTTCTTCCCACCTTTTGGGCTTCAGACAGGTCCTTGGGGCTTGGCGAAGATAGGGATGATGTCGCGTCCAACTCAGGACTGTTAGGGCGAACAATGGTGAGGAGTTCCAGTGTGGTGGCAGTAGTGGACAGATTTTAACTACCATGCCCCGAGGATGAGGCCATAGGTTTAGGGCTTTTGGAGGAAGTGGGTTGCTGGGAAGCCATGGAAATGGTATCGGTGAAAAGAGAGAAAAATGGGTGAGAATCGGAAGTTTTTCAAACAGACCGGGAATTGCACTGGAAATTTGAGAATTTGGACAGATATGGAAGCGTAACTTGGAAAAAGGGTGAAAAAGGGTTTATAAAGGGTTTAGGCTGAGCGCATGGGTTATTGGCTCGATGCGTGACATCATAGCCGCATTAAATGGTTTGACATCCGTCGATATCAGCCGGCTTAAGCGCCGTCAGCCTTTTCGAATTCTTGATCTGAGCGATTTGATAGAATCGCTTCAGATTCCCCTCTAGGCGTCAAGATAATCGTATCGCATCGTCTTAGATGTCGACGCCTTGAAATTGAGTTCAGTTTTCACTCAACGGAAGATAATAGATAGCACCAAACAAAAATTTTTCAACGCAAATAAAAATAAGCTATAATAAAATAAAATAAAATGAATCAAAATAAATTAGAAATAAGCTAAAAATAAAAATCAAATCAAATCAAATAAAATGACGAAAAGAAAGGGAGAAATGAAACAATGCAGTAAGAGGGTACAAAATTTAGGATGCGTCCCTGGGATATAAGTGCTTGTTGTCAATGCAGGGCGCGTCCATCTTTTCCTCATTCGATCTTTCCTAGGTCAACGGTTACTTTGTCGCGTTCCAGGCCATCTCCATAATATGGCTTCATGCGTTGACCATTAACTTTGAATGCGTTGGTGCTGTCTTTATTCATCAGCTCTACAGCACCATGAGAAAAGATTTCCTTGATCACGAAGGGACCAGACCATCTTGTTTTTAATTTTCCTGGAAATAAACGCAGTCTTGAGTTAAAAAGGAGGACCTTTTGACCTATATGCAAAGATTTCTTACTGATGCGTTGATCGTGCCAATGCTTTGTTTGCTCCTTGTATTTTGCGTTCTCATAGGCTTGCAGTCTCCATTCCTCCAGTTCATTCAATTGAAGCTGACGTGCTTCTCCAGCTACTTTCAGGTCCATGTTCAATCTCTTGGCAGCCCACAATGCTTTATGTTCTAGCTCCAACGGCAGATGGCATGCCTTTCCAAAGACCATCGCGTACGGTGACATACCGATAGGCGTTTTGAATGCGGTATGATATGCCCATAACGACTCGTTTAATTTGGACACCCAGTCCTTTCGAGAGGAGTTAACTACCTTTTCCAAAATAGTTTTCAACTTTCTATTGGAAATTTCTGCTTGCCCATTTGTCTGTGGGTGGTGTGCAATTGCCACCCTATGATGTACATTGTATTTTATTAGCAAATCTCGGCGTTCCAAATCTCGTGAATATATTCTTCTGAAGAAAATTTGAGACTGTCGCCGCGTCATTCCTAGCGCATGAGATTGCTTCGACCCATTTTGATACATAATCCACAGCTACTAGTATATAGTTGTGGCCATTCGATGGCGGAAATGGGCCCATAAAATCAATACCCCAAACGTCAAAGAGCTCAACTTCTAAGATAGAGGTAAGTGGCATTTCGTTCCGACTTGAGATATTTTCGATGCATTGACATCTATCGCATCTGATCGCATAGTCCCTAGCGTCTCTAAAAAGAGTTGGCCAGAAGTATCCGCTTTGTAAGACCTTGGCCACAGTTCGCTGTCCTCCAAAATGTCCTCCATAGGGGGAGTCATGACATTGAGATAGGATGCATTGATACGAAGTCTCTAGGACGCAGAGTCTGAAGATGTGATCCGACCCCCTTTTGTAGAGACGGGGCTCGTCCCAATAATAGAACTTCGCATCATGCATCAACTTCTTCTGCTGTGCGTTGAAATCTTTGGGGAATTGCTTGCACACCAAAAAGTTGACAATATCTGCATACCATGGTGCGGACTATGTGACTTTTAATACAACTTCATCTGGAAAGCTTGCATTGACGTCCAACTGTTTACGATCGTGTTCCCTATTCTCGAGTCTGGGAAGATGATCTGCCACGTTGTTCTCTGTACCTTTGCGATCAACTATCTCTGCATCGAACTCTTGAAGAAGCAGAACCCATCAGATGAGCCTCGGCTTGGCATCTTTTTTAGTCATCAAATATCGAATAGTTGAGTGGTTAGTATGGATGATGACTTTCGACCCTAGAAGATATGATCTGAATTTTTCAACAGCGAATATTACTGCCAACAACTCTTTCTCTGTAGTGGTATAATTTGCTTGAGCTGGGTTGAAAGTGTTGCTGGCGTAGGCTGTGGGATGCAACATTCTGTCTCTGCGTTGAACCAACACAGCGCCTATCGCATAGTCGCTGGCATCACACATTAGTTCGAATGGCTACGACCAATCTGGGGAAATTAAAATTGGTGCTGACACTAGTGCTGCTTTTAGAGTCTCAAATGCCTTGAGGCATTCTTCATCAAAATTGTAGGGTCGATTCTGCTCCAGCAATGAGCTTAAAGGGCGTGCAATTTTTGAAAAGTCCTTGACGAACCTTCTATAAAAGCCTGCATGTCCCAAGAAGCTGCGAAGTGTCTTTACATTTGTAGGCGGTGGGAGCTTTTCTACGGCTTCAATTTTGGCCTGACCGACTTCAAGGCCCTTTTTGGATATCTTGTGATGAGGAAAATTCCTTCATTCACCATGAAGTGCCATTTTTGCCAATTGAGCACTAAGTTGGTGTCCTCGCATCTTTTCAGTACTTTCTCCAAATTGGCTAAACAGGCTTCAAACGAATCTCCAAAGACCGAAAAATCATCCATGAATATCTCCACAGATTCTTCTAGAAATTCAGAGAAGATTGCCATCATACACCGCTGAAAAGTGCCTGGGGCATTACATAATCCAAACGGCATACGTTGAAATGCAAATGTACCATAAGGACATGTAAATGTTGTCTTCTCCTGGTCTTCTGGAGCAATCATGATTTGGTTGTAGCCTGAATAGCCATCCAAGAAGCAAAAGAACTCATTTCCCGCAAGTCTATCTAACATTTGATCAATGAAGGGTAGCGAGAAGTGATCCTTCTTTGTCGCCGCGTTGAGCTTCCTGTAGTCCATGCAAATTCTCCACCCCGTGACAGAGCGGGTGACGATCAATTCATTATTCTTGTTTGGGACCACAGTCATACCTCCTTTCTTTGGAACGCATTGCACAGGACTTACCGATTTGCTATCAGAGATAGGAAAAATGACACCTACGTCCAACCATTTAAGCATTTCTTTCTTGACAACTTCTTTCATCGCTGGGTTTAGCCGCCTTTGGGCCTCGATAGATCCGTCTTTTCCTTCTTCTAGACGAATTTTATGCATGCAGTATGTGGGGCTGATCCCCTTGATATCAGCCAACATCCATCCAACAGCTCGGATGTGCTTTTTCAAAATGAATAACAAGGCTGATTCTTGATTAAGGGACAAAGCAGCTGAAATAATAACTGGAAGAGAGTTACCTTCTCCTAAGTAGGCATACTTCAGGTGAGCTGGCAACAGTTTTAACTTGATTTCTAGAGCTTCTTCCAGAGACGGTTTCGTTCGTTGGTTGGTCTTATTCGGAGTCAAGGGTTCAAAAGTAGAATGGACCAAAGCATAGTATTGTTCAGGCTGCTGCGCGTCCAAATTTGCAATAATTTCATCATTTACTTCAAGCAACATTTCATGGAAGTCATCCTCTGCGTCGAGGTTTTGGCAAGTCTCCTGTTCTCCTAGATATTCTAATGCCTTAAAAACGTTGAATATCACCTCCTGATCATTAACTCTCATAATGGTCTCTCCCTTGTGGACATCAATGAGTGTACGACCCGTCGACAGAAATAGGCGTCCAAGTATGATTGGGACGTCCCGTCTGCTTCATAATCCAGGATAATGAAGTCTGCAGGGAGAATAAATTTGTCTACCTTTACCAACACATCTTCGATCCTTCCTTCAGGATGCACAACGGATCGATCCGCCAATTGTAGTGTACCTGTTGTTGGCTGCGATACGATCCCCAATTTGTTGAATACTGACAAGGGCATGAGATTAATGCTAGCCCCTAGATCACACAATGCTTTTCCTATATGAATTCCTCTAATAGAACAAGGAATGGTTAAGCTCCCTGGGTCTTTCATCTTTGTGGGGATGCGTTCACAGACCATGTCACTAGACTCCTGCGTCAGAGCTATGGTCTCATATTCACCCATTTCTCTTTTTTTAGACAGTATGTCCTTGAGGAATTCAGCATAAGTGGGCATGTGTTCCAACACTTCCACCAGCGGGATGTTAATGTGCAACTGTTTGAGTACATCCAAGAAGCATTTGAACTGCCTCTCATTATTTTTCTTCCTTAACCACTAAGGATAAGAGGGCGTTTGCAGCTCAGCTGACATGCTTGTTGATGCGTCTTTCCCTGATAAACTTCTTTGCATGTCAGCTTGTTTTTGTTGTGTTGATTGGTCAGAATCAGTGGTGTGGTTGGAAAGATGAATTGTTGGTTGAGAGCTCTCTGGGTGGGGAAGTTCATTCATGGTTCTTCCACTTCGTAATGTCACAGCTTGACATTGTTCTTTTCTTGAACTGCCTGTACCACGTGGGGTTTCGGTGTTGCTTGGAAGAGAACCTTTCTGCCGCGTCTTAAGCTCTCCAACAATCTGGCCAATCTGAAGCTCTAAATTCCGGATGGACGACGCCTGGGTTTGTAACATGGCGTCATTCTTCTGCATATATTCCTTTAGAAGAGCTTCTATGGATGATGATGGACTAGGCGCTGATTGATGTGAATTTTGCCTCTGATGTCCATGGGGGAATCTAGATGATCCTCCCCTTTCGTGCGTAGGCGCACCTTGCTGCTCAAGCTGGCGATTACCACCCCATGAGAAATTCGGATGATTCCTCCAGCCAGGGTTGTAGGTATTGGAATAAGGGTTGTTGCGTATAAAACATACAGATTGAGGGTTCTGTGGACATACCTCATACACATGCGGCTCCCCGCATCTAACGCATCCTGCAGCGTTCACTTGATTCACTGCGTTCACTTGGCCACTGCCTCCTATATTTGACTGATTCAGGGCCATACTCTGTAACAGGTTAGTCATGGCGGTGACCTGAGTTGTAATGCAGCAACACTATTATGCTCAGGTGCTCCTGACGCATTGTTTTGCCTATAGCCAGATCGACTATATCCATGGTCCTCTAAATCCTCATGGTTTCTTGATATTCTATCGAGAATTTCCTTGGCCTCGGTATATGTTTTATCCAGCAGTCCTCCCGCTGCGGCAGGATTTGCAGCGGTCTGAGATGCCTCGGTCAAGCTATCATAGAATATCTCCATTTGAACACAGTCAGGGAAACCATTATGCGGGCAGTTTCTCACCAATCTTTTAAATCTTGCCTAAGCATCACTCAGAGTTTCTCTATCTTTTTGTTGAAAATTGGTAATGTCTCTTCTTCTTCGAGCATTCTCCGTTGGTGGGAAGAACTTTTTCATGAACTTCTCGATCATTTGATTCCACGTAGTGATCTCACCTGGTTCCAAAGAGTATGCCTACTATCTCGCCTCATCTCTGAGGGAGAATGGGAACAGCGTCAACGGGATATCATTTACACTTATGTTTGGGATGACAAAGGTATTATAGATTTCAATGAAGCTTTTTAGGTGAGCATGAGAGTCTTCACCGGGTGATCCCCCAAATTGACCTGCTATTTATAGCATTTGAAGCATGACTGGCTTCATTTCAAATCTTCAACCTTGAGACTCGGGTCGCATAATTCCATGTGAAAAATTATACAAGATGGGCGACGCATAATCCCTGATCGGACGATTTCGATCATGTGCCAATAAGATGGGATGAGTTTGTTGATCAATCTGCAGTTGAGCTTGAAGCCGTGCTTGGGCTAACGCTTGGTTCATTGCTTTTTATCTGTGGTTAGCCCTATTGTTAGCTCTCAAAGGCTGATTGGCGTTGTTTGCTTGATTTTCCATTTTTTTCTTTTTGTAAAGTTGTCGCCACCTTTGGAATGTCTTATTTCTTTTCCGAAAGGTTCTCTCAATTTCAGGGTCAGAAATGAACGCAGGCTATTCTTTGTTCATAAACTGTCAGATACATCTTCGGCTAAACGCTCTGTACGACCCAAGATTGAGATTTTCTGCATGAATCAAGAAATAATATCAAAACCTAAATTAATTCAATTCCCCGGCAACGATGGGAAAAAGTTGTTCGTGGTACTAAATTGAGTTTCTTAGCCATTTGCACACGACTAGATTTATCATTTCCGTACAAGGATGCGTCGAGAATTACTCTAATTGATCATGATTAAGCAAGTTTTTCTATAAAGAACCAAGTATAAGCCTTTATAGGTTTCCTGGTGAATCTAGGGTCGAACGCAGGGAATTGTAATAACTAGGCATTGAGATTAGATTCTTGACTATGCGGTGAACTATACATGTAATATGTGCAATTGCTGTTTGTATGTGTAAAACTATACATAAAAAATGAAAAGAATTTCCTATACTAACAATGAGGTGGATGCGGCGATGGTTAGTCATATGTCATTTAGTATCAGATAACATGCATTGAGAATGAATGGAACCATGCAATAGAAGTAGAGTTAACGCAAGAGCTAGTTGTTACCTAAGCTTTCTAAGTACAATTACATACCTACAAACTGCGTTTGTGAATCCATCTCTCGATGTTTCGACGCCACATTAATCTTATCTCTAAGACGCATGGTAAGTTTGCGTTGGCAAAAGATGAACTACATCTCTGCCACTCATCTAGTCTTAATACATGCTAAAGACTAACTATCCACTCTCTCAAGCTCGACAGTCATGCTTACTACTTGTGTTTGTCAGACAAAGTTATGCAAGCTAAAGATATGCATTAATCAAGATGTAATATTCTCAGAATTATTCAAGAAAAACTAACTTTTAACATCTAACTCATTTAGCATTCAAACATGGTGTAAGGTATTTAATACGAAAATAGATGGAAGGTAATAGTCAATCGAACTCATATTAAGAAAATAAATCGTTCTCACGAATGTCATTAACAAAATATAAGCAAGAATGAGGGAAATGTAAAATAAACAGAAATGGAAGACATCAAGCCGCCACTGGCAACTTCTGGCTTCATGGAGGCTTGAGATGGTTGCTATCTGATACATAGATTCCATAGGTTGAAGATTCTCACTCATTGGGAGATGACTCTGAAGGTGCTCAGAATCCTTCTCTCAGAAGAGCTCGAAATGGAGGCTGGTTATGGTGAGGGAGAAATAATGCAGAGCTTTTGCCTCTTGAACTAGTCTCTCCTCTCTCTCTTCTTGAAGAAGCTTTTGGGCTATTTATAGGCGTCAAAAAGTTGATGTCATGATGACCTGACACCTTTGCATTAAATTTCTGCCATGCTACATAGTCTTTTCACATTGTCGGCCCATTGGTTCTGACATGATCTGATAACATGTTATCCTTTTGCATAATGACATGACAGCTTTTGCCCAGGCGTCCGTATCTACTTTTTCTCAATGCATGGTCTCAACGCATAGTCTCGACGCATGGGTTTCCATTTGTTCTCGCAGCAGCTTCGTCTCTAGTACTTGGATTATTTGTACTTCTTTTCTTCTTAATCCTGCGTTAAGAACAGAAAAGCTCATAATTTTTCAGGTATTTTCTTTTGCAAATAGTGCCAATGCATGGTGATACATTTTACATAATTCGACTACTAAAATCATGTGTTTAGCTCTAAAGTTACTCTAATTAATTCAAATGGTGACTATAATAACTTGTATTTCTACAAGTTATTAGACTTAAATGAATTTAACTTAAGATAAGGCTATTCTATTTCCGCAATGTGTCATCTATCATGCGAATTCGAATCTCATCATGGGCAATCAACATCAAAGCACACAACCATAAAAAAATTCCCCTTAACTTTGAGAGCTCCAAAATTTTCAAAATTTTTCAAAATTTCATTAACACGCACATTAAGAAGTCACAAACATGCATAACTGGATAAGAAAACAAAAGTAGGAATGACACCTCCCACCCTAAACTTAAAGTCACGCATTGTCCTCAATTCATAAAAGCATCTAACAAAGAAAGAACAAGCCTCAGAGCAAGCAGGAAGCCACCAAACAGGCTTGGTGTAAGGAGTACTTTGCGTAATGAACCAAGATCCTAAAAAATACGAAAGCATATGAGTGACTCAAAGATTTATTGAAAATAAAAATAAAAAGAAAAATAAAGAAAGCAATAAAATTGGGTTGCCTCCCAATAGACGCTTGGTTTAAGGTCTCTTAGCTAGATCGAACCAATGGACCATTCAATGAAAGCAAGGTTCTCAATTCGGTGTTCTTCATTGTCGATGTAATGCTTCAAACACTGACCATTTACTTTGAAGATTGTCCCATCATTACTTTGCAATTCCACGGGTCCATGTGGGGACACCTTTACAATGACAAAGGGTCTCAACATTGTGTCCTAAGCTTTCCTGGAAACAAACGTCAACGTGAGTTGAAAAGTAATACTCTTTATCTAGGAAGAAAGGTTTGTAGGGTGATCTTCTTGTCATGCCATCTAGCCGTGTGCTCCTTGAAGCTTCTGACTCCCTTCACCTTATTGGGGGGTGGAAATTGTTCAATGGTGGCCATTTTGTCCCTATCCACCTCCAATCCATTTTGAGAGACTTTGTGCAGCAGAATGATGACCTCCTTGACCACGAAGTGACTCTTTTCCCAATTCAAAACAAGGTTAGCATCTTGGCACCTCTGCAAAATACGAGTAAGATTAGTAAGACAAGAATCAAATGAAGACCCAAATACAGAAATATCATCCATGAAAACCTCCATTATCTCTTCAATGAGCCCCTGAAAAATAGACATCAAACAACGTTGAAAAATAGCGGGGGCATTACATAAACCAAATGACATTCTCCTAAAAGTAAAGGTCCCATAGGGATATGTGGATGTGGTCTTTTCTTTATCCTCAGGAGCAATGACAATTTGATTATAACCTGAATATCCATCAAGGAAGCAATAATGAGAGTAACATGCAAGTCTATCAACCATTTGATCTACAAAAGGAAGAGGAAAATGATCTTTTTTAGTAGCCTTATTCAACTTCCTATAATCAATGCATACCCGCCATCCTGTTATAGTTCTAGTGGCTATCATTTCATCTTTTTCATTCTTAACTACAATCATACCACCTTTCTTGGGCACTACTTGAACAGGACTTACCCATGAATTGTCTGATATGGCATAAATGATTCCTGCATTCAAAAGCTTGAGCACTTTTTTCTTAACTACCGCCTTCATAGCGAGGTTAAGTCTCCTTTGGTGCCCTATTGATGGGTTAAAGGTATCTTCCATCAAGATTCTATGCATACAGACCGATGGACTAATACCTTTAAGATCCTCAATAGACCAACCAATGGCGAACTTATGATCCCTTAACACTCTCAACAACTTTTCTTCTTCCACGGAATTTAATTCATAAGATATGATAATAGGAAAAGAAGATAATTCATCTAAGAATGCATATGCAAGTGAGGAGGTAACACCTTTAATTCAAGCACAGGTTTCTTAACATCATTTATAACATGCAAAGGAGCTAGAGGCATAGGTTTATACATTTTAGTGCATATTGGCATGCTATCTAACCACTTAGCCTACAAAGCAATTTCATCAAAAATAGTATCCACATTCTCAAAATCAAAATCTATCATGCTTTGGTCTAAATGATCATTTGCGAACATAACCTCTACATGCTCATAAATAGTATGATGAATTATGTCTATAGTATGGCAAGTACTACCGTCATCATGATTACTTAAGGACTTATAAATATTAAAGACAACATTCTCATCATTTACCTTTAGAGTCAACTTCCCTTGTTGGACACCTATGATAGCCTTCCCAGTTGTTAGGAATGGCCTCCCAAGTATGATAGGAATCTGAAAGTCCTCCTCCATGTCCAGAACTACAAAGTTTGCAGGGAAGATAAATTTGTCAACTTTAACTAATATATCCTCAACAATACCTCTAGGATACGCTAAGGATCTATCAACAAGTTGCAAAATGATGGTGGTAGGTTGCACCTCTCCAATGTTAAGTTTCCTATAAATAGATAAAGGCATCAAATTAATAGAAGCTCCAAGATCACAAAGAGCTCTAATAACATTTAAAGAACCAATAGTGCAAGGTATAGTAAAAGTCCCTAGATCTTTCAACTTTTGTGGTAGCTTCTTTTGCAGTACAACATTGCATTCTTCAGTCATGCTAGTCATCTCATATTGCCCAAACTTTTTCTTTTTAGATAAGACATCTTTCATGAATTTAGCATAGTTGGGTATTTGCTCCAAAGCCTCTGCAAATGGGATGTTAATGTGAAGTTTTTTAAACAATTCTAGAAACTTAGCAAATTGGGAGTCTATTTCTTTCTTTTTAAAACATTGAGGATATGGCAAGGTATTAGGTACAAAAGGTAGAGGGTTGGATGGCTTACTTGAAGATGTCGACTTCATTATCTCTTCCCCTTTTTGAAGACCACCTTAGGTTCATCTTCTATGATAGGCTCTTCGACGGTCTCTTTTACCTCTTGCTGATCATGTTCATCATTGATCAAAGGTGTGGATAGCTTTTTCCCACTCCTCAAAGTCACGACTTTGTACTCCTCCTTTGGATTTTTTTCGCGGCAACTAGGAAACTTACCATTTGCATTGTTTGGAGTGAAGTGGCAATTTGGCTAATTTGTACCTCAATATTGTGAATGGTCTTACCATGACTTTGTACGATTCCAATGCAGTGGTCCTTCCTCTTGATTCCTTTATGAACTCCACCTTATGAACTCCACCATCAAGTGTTCTAAGTTGGACTTCTTCTCGGTGTGCAATGGACCTACATTGGAAAAATCGAGAGGACCTTGCAAAACATTTCTATTGTTAGCATAAGAAAAGTTTTCATGGTTCCTCAAGTTAGGATGGTAATGAGTTGTTGTTGTTGGTGGCCTCTATAATGCCCTCTATCAATATAATTGGTCCCCTCATTGTCCCTTTGTTCCAACTCCTTTTGAGTAGACATCTCTGGTGCCAAGGCGACAAGGGACACTATGGATAGTGAACTTGCTTGAGCTTAGCCTTCTGTAGTTAATTTATAAAGAGCATTAGTAAGGGAAGCCATTTGAGCTTTGAGAATTACCTCATCCACGTCATACAATCTGGCGGCTTTTGGGATGATTGGAGAAGACCGTTCACATGGCCAATTATAAGATGTAGTGGCCAAGTCCTCTAGTATGGTATAGGCCTCTTGAGCATTTTTGAATAAGATTGACCCTCCGGCGGTGGCATCTAAGATGGATTTGGTTGTGCTTGACAATCCATTGTAGAAGAGTTGAATTTGCAACCAATCCAGATAACCATGTTGAGGGCACCTTCTGAGATTCTTGTACCTCTCCCAAGCCTCATATACTTGTTCATCCTCAAGTTGGTGGAATGTTCCTATCTCCGTCCTTAGCCTTTGACATTTAGCCAATGGAAAATATTTGTTCAAGAAAGCTTGAGCCAAAATCTCTCATGTAGTGATACTATTCGGATGTATGGTTTCCAACCAATTCTTTGCTCGATCCTGTAAAGAGAAAGGAAAAATTCTTAGTTTAATAGTATCGTTAGAAACGCCATTCATCTTTATTGTTCTGCATATTTCATATGCAACATTCTATCTGAATGTATGATTTCCAACCAATTCTTTGCTAGATCCTGTAAAAAGAAAGGAAAAATTCTTAGTTTAATAGCACCATTACAAACGCCATTCATCATTACTGTTTTACATATTTCATTATACAACATTGTAGGGTTCATAAATTTCATTGCAATGCTCATGCTTAAGTCTAGAAACATAAATCCAAGTTACTTTCTCTCAGAAACAACCTTTTCTCATGCAGGTCAATTGATTCCTAATTTCTTGAAACTAATACAAATTACATAGCATTAAGAGTAGTCTATAGCAACTTTCATTGTTAATCTAACTATTTTCATGAGAGATTAACAACAATTTTTTGTTATAGATCTAACATACAATCTTTCAATTATACATCTAACTTAACATTCAAACATTGTCATTTAATAAGAATTGAAGCACAATAACAAAGAAAAGCATAATCATTACAAAAAAATCATGAAGAGTCTAAAATATCAACATAACTTCATAAACAATTCATCAAAACCCTAAAACTAAGGAGTTTAGTCACTTATAGCTTGAAGCAATATGTTCAAATAATATAAACAAAGAAAGATTGTAAAGAAAGAAAAACTCTACTAAAAAGAGGCTCTTGATTGAGGAAGCACTGTCACGATATCCTTGGCCTTCACGTTGGAACTCGAACGGCACCACGAATTTCTCTCGAACTCTTTTCTCTCTTCCTTGCAGCTAACTCACTCTTTGAACTCTCTAATGAACTTTCACTCAATTCTCTTCTTCTTGTATCTCCTGGTGTGTAAATTGATGATTAGGGTTATTGGAAACCCTCTTATTTATAGCGTTGGTGGCCTAAAATTCTTTCCAAAAATACAAAATCTTCAAATTAGGAAAGATGGCGCTGCGGTGTTGACCGATATGGAAAGGCGGCATCGCTACGCTACTGTATGGCACTGCGGTGCTGACTGTCATGGAATCCTATCCTCGGTGCCATACCGCAGCATCGCGACAGTGGCGTTGCGCTGAGATGATTGCTACTCTCGGGAAAAAGCATCGCGACTCTACCTTGTTTTTGGTAGATTTGGCGTTTTCTTCTCTTTTTCGTTGAATTCTAGCTCGATTTTGATCTTTTGGTCTCTACTTCTAGTTTTCTTTATTTTAACTTGAAAACCACTAACAAACAAGTGAAATCTAATATAAACTGCCATAATTTGAGAGAATAAAAGGCATTTTTCAAGCGCTTTTCATGCACATTAAATGGAGTCTGATGATAGGTTTGCTCAGACAGTGCACGTGAAATGTCATTTCAAATTCCACTAATGATTGTAAACCCTTGAAATTCCCCCACTGCGTTGAATGTTTTGGGTGTGTTAACAAAAATGAGAAATCCAATTCCACAAAAATCAAGCAAGAAAAAGAAAAGCAAGAAAATAAAGAAATAAAATAATGTAAAGACAAAAGTTAAGACGTGTCCCTGGTAGGATGCTATTGTTGCTAATGTAGGGACCATCGACTTTTCCTCATTCTGAATTTCCAATATCTACGAAGACTTTCTCGCGACCAATCTCACCTCCATAATAAGGTTTTACCCTTTGACCATTTACCTTGAATGCGTGCATACCATCTTCATTAGTCAACTTGTGGCACCATGAGGAAAAATCTCCTTGATGACAAAAGGTCCAAACCATCTTAATTCTAATTTTCTTGGAAACAATCAAAGCCTTGAGTTAAATAAAAAAATTTTATGGCTGACATATAAAGATTTCTTATTAATGCGTTGATCAAGCCAACACTTAGTTCTTTCTTTATAAATCTTTGCATTCTCATAGGCATGGAGTCTCCACTCATCCAGTTCGTTCAGTTGAAGTTTGCACTCATCTCCTGTTGCGTTCAAATTGAAGTTTAGCTTTCTTGCTGCCCAATGTACTTTCTGTTCCAATTCCAGAGGCAAGTGATAGGATCTTCGAAATACAAGTGCGTAAGGAGACATTCCAATACATTTTTTATGTTGTTCGATATGCCCATAATGCTTCATCCAATTTTTGTGCCCAATCTTTCTAAGAGACATTGACAAATTTTTCCAAGATAGATTTTATCTCTCTATTTGAGATTTTTACTTGCCCATTAGTTTGCGGGTGGTATGCTTTTCTTTCTCCGAGAGGCTTTCTCTTTATAGGATCCGCTGCCTTGCTAACACGCCCCTTATTGAAAACTCAAGGAAAGCCTTTCTCGATTTACCATCTTGTAATGCACATTATATTTAAGCAACAATTTAATTACGATGCAGTTTAGAAAATGCATATATTCATTAATTATTAACGCCATGAGGTTGCGAAAACGTGTGAAGATATGCTTTTGAAGAAACTTTGTTACAATTATCACATCATTATTAGCACAAGAGATTGCTTCTACCCATGTTAAAACATAATCTACTGCTACCAGAATGTAATTGTGGTCGTACGAAGGTAGAAATGGGCCAATGAAGTCGATTCCCCAAACATCAAACAATTCGACTTCAAGGATTGAGGTTAGTGGAATTTCATTCTGGCCTGAAATATTGCCTGTGCGTGCATCTGTTGCACTTCACCATGAAGTCTCGCATCTTTTAACTATGTAGGCTAATATTACCTACATTGAAGAACCTTAGTAGTAGTTGTTTACCCACATAAGTGACATCCAAATGTCAATTAATGACATTGTGAGAGAATGTGATGGTATGCAATCTTTGGAACATATAACCTAAAGATCTAATAAAGTCCACGCGTGTACAATTATGGTTCATCCAAGTAGTAGAACTGATGTGCGAAATTTGCTAGTGCACGAGTCAAGTTATAGTATAAAACGGTTTAAGTCCAAGTATCATATCCATTGGGGACTAAATTAAATATATTCACCTATCTATTCAAGAATTGAATCGATTTTATCTAAGGAAGCGAAATTGTGTTTGGATTTTGTATTTTGAAACTAGAAAAGAAAGTTAAAGCAAGTGAAATTATTGTTCTAGTGTGTTGATGTCATTAATTACTTCATTCAGTCATGCTTTAGGTTTTCATGGAATTATGTGTAAACAATATGTTTAAGTCTATAAACTAATATCTGGATTATTTTCTCTAAAGAACAACCATTTCTTATACAACTTAATTGATTACTAATTTCTTGAAACCAAATTAAGAGGCATAACACTAAGAATAGTCATAATCAACTTTTTCTAATAACCACTTATTTCATGAAAGATTAGTATAGTTTTAATGCCATAGATCCAATATGACATACAATCACTCAATCATATATCTAAGCTAACAAGTACTGATGATCAATCTATATAAGCTAAAAGCATTATAGCACTGAAAAACATATCATTCAACAACATCCATGAAAAACACTAAATCATTAACTTAAATCCATAATTAATCATCTAATACCCGAGAACTATGAGTTTAGTCACACATAGTTATCAAATGCATACTTTCATATGAGTTCTCAAGCAGAAAATAAAAGGGAAAGATAAACTTAGGAAGAAAAATTCTCGAATTGCTTCCTAGCATTGAATTCCGTCAATCTCCACTAGGTCGGCACCTCAGGATCTCGAACAGTCTTCAACTCTTCTCCAACACTTTCATTTCTTTTCTATAGCAAATTCACACTCTTAGACTCTCTTTTTCGCTAAAAGTTCATCAATAGGGCTACTGAGTATCTCCAAATTTATAGAATTTCCAAAACTTTCAGCCCAAAAACATTCCAAAAATGCAATTTTTTTAAATATGAAAAGTTGACATCACGACGTCGTCCGTCATAAAAGCATCACACTGCAACACTATAAATAGGCGTCTTGACTCTGTCCGTCATATTTCCTACCCTAAAACTTGTGTGAATTTCATTGCTCTTGGATTTTAGTGCCAAGGCAACACCACTGCCCTGTTTTTTCTTTTTCTTTTTTCCATCTTTTTCTTCACTTTTTCATCCAGTTTTGGCTTAGTTTGGTTCTTTTGGCTTCTAAAATTTATTTTTTTCATAATTATCTAAAACTCACTAACAACATTAAATCTAATAGAACTATCTCTTAATCAAAGGCAAACAAAGCACTTTTTATGTGCTTTTCAAGAACTTACATTTATGCATTAATTTCTTCTTTTGTTGTGCATTATAATCTTCCGGAAATTGTTAGCAAACCAATAAATTCACAATGTCCGCATAATTGGGTGCAAAATCGTTAATCTTTAGCACAACTTTGTTTAGAAAGCATGCGTTGACTTGAGGTTGGTTGCGGTCAACTTGTACATTCTGAAGTCATGACAAATGACCAGTCACATTATTTTCTGTCCCTTTTCTATCTACAATCTTTGCGTCAAACTCTTACAATAGTGAAATCCATTGAATGAGGCAGGGTTTAACATCATTCTTAGTCATCAAATATTTGATGGCAGAATGATCAGTGTGTATGATGACCTTAGATCCCAATAAATAAGCCTTGAATTTTTCCACAACAAATACTACAGGTATCAATTCCTTCTATATAGTTGTGTAGTTTTATTATGCTTCATTAACCGTTTTGCTAGCATAGGCTATTGGGTTGAAAACCTTTTCGTTGCGTCGAACTAAAGTGGCACCCATCACATAATTGCTTGCGTCGCACGTCAATTCAAACAGCTACGACCAGTTAGGAGTGATTAAAATTCGTGTTGTCACCAACACCTGCTTCAGAGTTTCAAACGCCTTCAAACAATTGTTGCGAAAGATAAATGGTATATTCACTTCCAGTAACATACTCAATGGATGCGCTATTTTAAAAAAGCATTTTGCAAGGAATTTAAATAATGCAAAAGATTTTTTGAGAATTTCAATTAAAAGAATACCTGGGGATAGGAATGAATTCAACTTACTTTCTATCATTGAACACTAGAGATCATGAAAAATTTCAAGCAAACACAAAATCATTTAATGACAATCATCACTAAATGTCTCTAATTATCAAATTATGTAAATTCAATTTGAACTGAATTCTTCAACATTATTTTGAACCTAAGCTTCCTAGACAACAATCCGAATATGTATTAAGAACTGTGGGATTATGATTGTGACGAAGGAGAGAATGGATAGCCTAATCTAACATTCAATTTTTCTCTTGCGTTTAATTAGCTTGTAAATACAAAACTAATGGATTAGTCCTTAATTAAACACTTACTCCCTAATCATGCAACTAAGTTCATCATCAATGCAAAGTGTCAAATGAACATTGCAATCAAAGAAACATTCATCGAGAGTTTTCAATTCAATCTAAATGCTTCAATAATGATTCAAAACCAAAGAGAGTTTACAGGAAAAATTCCATCAAGATAAATTCAAATTCTCAAGAAAATCAAGCCTAAAAATCCTATATGAAGTAAAAGTTACCTTAGCCACTCGTCATCCAAAGGAAGCTCTAAAAGGTTTAAGGAAATTACAAGGGAAAATAAAAAATGGTTCAAAGAGGATAAAATGAGGACCAGGGTTGGAGATGATCGGCGATGGGGCGATGGAGGCTGGAATTCAAGTTTTTAACTACCTAGAAATTCAAGCATGAAAACTTACAAAATAGTCGGAGTGCCTAGGAACCTAAGGAGAGCGCTTAGGTGCTCAACCTAGAAATTGAAGGCCACCCTAGGTGCCTTGCTAGTGCCTAGGCACTTCAAGGGTTTTCTTTGTCCACGCGCGTGCCGCTTGATCTCTATAAACGTTTGGAGTGCCTATGCGATTTAAGGCAACGCCTAGGAAATCCCAAGACAGATGCTCTCCAGTAATCAATTCCTAGGCAAGTGCCAGCCAGCACCTAGGCACTTCGACCAAGGGGCCTCTCAGGTGGAAAGTGCTTAGATGAGCCCTAACTAGTGCCTAGGCGCTCACCTGGGATTAATTCTTGTCAATCTTCCCCATTTCTTTTTTTGATGCTTCTGGAACGAGCCCAAATAAAACCGAGAAAGATAACTCTTTTTACGAGCTATCAAATCACCCCCAACTTTTTTTGGATCGTCCCCAAGCATGGTAGGAATGCACACATTTATGCAACAATTTGTCCACTTGGCTAAACAACTCGTGACTTAAGCTTTAACAATTTTCAAGACATGTTTGCAATCACCTAGGCAATCCGACTAAAATCAATCAAATGAGAGGCACTTTTAAAACACTTTTCAAAATAAAATCATGCATGAGTGAGTACAAAGTTTCATTATTTTAACTTTAATCATGCTCAGGAAGGTTTTATCAAGCTCCCGATTTGTTTTCTCCTACTCTAGCCCAGTCATCGACTTTTGAGTTACCAAAGCTCATCAAAAGGGCAATACTTTGATTGGAGTGCCTAACACACACGTGGCCAAAAGGTAAAGGCCATCAATTTTACCTAGAGGCATTAGTTTTCACACACCCATTGTAGGGACTTATACCCACTCTTTTCTCGCGAGCGTCCTAACTGAACACAATGGGGGTAGCTCTTTTTACCTCTATCCATGCACGCACATACACTTTTTTCTCCTTTTTTTTTTTTTTTTTTTTTTTTTTCTTCTACTACTTAAAAATATATATGGTCAAGTATTCTTTTCAAGGTGTCTCATATATTATTATAATAATAGATTTTCCAACAATTATATTTTTAATTAAACCTTTTGTTTCAAAATTCTTAATTGTTTACTTTGAACCAATCAAGGTAAGCAATTATCTTCTTTGGAATCTTATTCAATTAGTCAAAGTCTATTAGTACTATCTCTTATATACTCAATAGATAGTATTTATTAAATTCTTACTAACGTGAGTATAACTCAATTCGCAAACTANACTCATAGGCTTATTACTCTTTTATCCTCCTAATCTAACATTACACTCAATCGAGGAAGGCTACTCTCCAACCAAAGGTAGACCTTTTGAAAATACTCAAAAAGTGCATTTTTAGGCTTATAATTTCATTAGTTTTATTATTAATTTGTGTTAGTTGATGCATTTTTTATGTTTAATTTGTAGGAATCGAGCATTTGGACCAGAATAGAATATTTTGAGATTAAATAACAAAAATACCTCCATAATAGGTCAAAGTTTGACCTAGAGCAAGAGAATGAGTCAAAGTTGATGAAAAGTGGTGAACTAGGGAAAAAAAAGGCGTGAAAACCGCGTGGGCGGCACTTTCCCGCTTGCGGTTTGTAATATGGTTATAACTGTTGCTTTGATTGGCCGTTTTAGGTGAATGATCACTTGCTTTCTTCATTTTTCAATGCTATGTCCATCTACAACATTAGAATTTAGATTTTCTTTTATCCCTTTTCCAAAATAAAGTAAAAAAGTGACAAAATTTATCTATTACTTATCCTTTTAGGAATCTAATTCCTACATAGTTTTGAAAAATATTTGCCTATATAAAGGAGACTGGTTTTAGGGTTTAACGTAGGGATTTGCCAAGGCCCCCACTTGGAGCCAAATCTTGGGTAGAGGCAACATCTTGGAGTTTCTAAGGGAGTGAAGATTTGAAAAGATCGTTGGATTGAAATTCTGGATTCAAGGACGATAGTCAAGAACTCGGCTTGCATCTTCTTCGCTTTTTATTTTCTGTTTCTTTGAGCTTGGTTGCATTATGAATGTCTGTATTGATATTGTAGCAATGAGTAATTGATTTGTAGTCCTTAGGGTTTTGATGTAGTTTTTGGTTGTGAGACTTTATTGATTGTTCTTGAATTTATTGAATACATGAATTATATTTGCATGGTTATGTTTATTGCTTTCAAACAATTGACCAACATCTGAATGATTTTAGTTTTATGTCTTGCTTGGAGAGAGGGCATTAGGTTGAAACTAGCTTGTTAAACTATTAATCAAATATGCATGTAAATGATAGGAGAATAATAGAGATCAATAATAGAGGAACTTGGTATTGAGTCTAATTAATTGATTACATGATAATGAGTTGACAATTAGGTGTTAAAAAGGGTTGAGCTCAATAGAGGACATCTAGACAAAAGACTCTTAGGTTTATAATTAACAAAAAATTAATTCGAAGTCTAAACAATTAACTTTAGGTAATCCATCAGTGAAATCATCACCCTAGGACGTGTGTCTGTTTGGTTTTACTCTGGTGTCTATCTTTAATATGCTTTCTAGGATTAATGTACATTAGTTTTCGTCACAATTGGGTTCCCTAAAGAAAATTGGAAGAATTTTTTAGTAGCTGAAAGTTAACTAGACCAATTTTTCAGAGGATGATACTCGGCTTTAGTCATTTTAAACTATATTATTTCTCGACTTGTGTGCTTGCACGCATCACCTTTTGGGGTGACAACAAAAATTTAAGCAAGATAATCCAATTTCAAGCTTCTAAGATTCAAAATGACTCAACAAAGCATTTAAATAGAAAGAAAATTTAAAAAAATGGGCTAAAAAATCATGAATGCTTCTTCATCCTAAGATCATGCAACAACAGACAAGAAAGGTGCATCATTAATATTCAACAACAACAAATAACATGCAAATCAATCAATTCCATACAAAGCCTTAGCTCAGATGCTCAAGGGCACACCAGACCAATTCATGAATCAAGTGTATCATCAACAAAACAAACAAGAATAACGTGTAAGCATGTAAAACCCAACTAATCACAACTTTTGGATCATGCATTGTCCTCAATGTTTAAAAATAGCAACAAAACACAGGGAGAAAGAAAAAGGGAGGGAAACAGAGAACTTCTCTGAATTTGGACATGTATAGAAGTTGAGCATGCTACATGACTTGCAATGCATGAGATCATCTGCCAACCAAATTCATAAAAAACCTCAATCAATCCAAACCTAAATGAAAACAAAATTAAAATAAAAGAAGCCATTTAAAGTTCAATGCTTGACCGCTTCCAAGAAGCGCAAATATTTAACGTTGGTTGCTCGATGGTTGGTTACTACAAGCTCAAGAATACGAGGGAACTGCAAGGCCTAGAAGCAACAGTATCAAATCTCCCCTTCGTTGAAGACTTTCAAACGATGCTCGTTCACCTTGAACACCTTCCCAGTGTCAAAGCTTGTAATTTCGACAACACCATGAGGAAAAATAATATCAAAGGAACCTAACCACTTGGACTTCAACTTATCAGGCATGAACGAGAGGCGAGAGTTGAAAAGGCAAATTCGTTTATCGCTAATGCTTTCTGACCAACTCTAAAGTACTTCCTAATGAGCATCCGAGCTTCCAATCTCAATTCCTCGAGCTTTTTGAGCTCCAACAGTCTCTCCTCACCAGCTTGGGCTAAATTCATGTAGCATTTCTTAACAGCCCAATATGCCTTGTACTTGATCTCCACTAGCAAGTGACAAGTGTAAGCCCCATACCTGTCATTGGGAGAAGGTAAGTAAGAAGAAATTATGGGACGGGTATTGAGTAAAGAAATTGGCCGAGTTGTGTGGGAGCAAAAGTGGCTAAGTGTTGGCCATGTGGTGGGGTGATTATGCGTTGAGAGTATGTTTGAAGCTTGACAAGAGTTGCCGCTGGTAGCCATACGTTGGAGAGGGCAGTTCGGCGTGGACGCAGATGTGAAGGAAGGAGGGTGCAATTGGTGTTATTGGAGGTATGCGTTGAAGGCTACTATGCGTTAGAAGGTTGGCATTGCTATGCGTGAAATGGCCTATGCGTTGAAGGTTGATATACGTTGGTGCATAGAAAAGGGGTGGAAAGGGCCATGCAGTAGTCGGCTATTCGACGATCGGGCGTTGGGCAATTGATAGCATGGTAAGTTGAAGCTATGCGTTGTCGAAGCCATGCGTGGAAGGGTTATGTAGGCTAATCTAAGAAGGATGATGATTGTAGAGCTGGTGAGTCGGTGATTTATATTGATATATAAGTGTGTGCATCGAAAAATTAAACCCTTTTGGACATATTTTCGAACTCATATTGATTCCATTTCACAGACGAACAATGAGGAGAGGTGGAAGAAGGTGTTTATATCGAATCTAAGTAGAAATCAAATCATTTTCATGGTGATATTGAAGCTGGAACCAGAAGTTTGATTGTTGCTGATAAATCTGAACATCATTCGGTATTTGAAGAAGAGTGAGCTGAGGAGGTTGAAGCTAGGATTGGAATTTTGAGGTTAGTAAGTTAATTTAATTCTTAGCAACTTCCATGAAGGATGTTTAAGCTAAATCCGAGCAAAAATATGTTAATTTTTAGGAGGAAGTAATCGGAGTTGTATTGCTAGACGATTCAAAGTAGTTGAAGTCATTTGAGAATAATTCTCAAACGAGGATGAGTTATGGTCTGAAATTTTGAGGTAAGTTAGAAAGCTCATGTCTTTACAAGATTGTAGAAGAGAGGAAGTTCTGAATTTGGCTGTAATGTGGTTTTTAGCAGGATAAAGAAAGAGTTAGAAGGGAAGGAAGAAAGCAGTGGTCATCAGGTGTCGTTAAGACAGTGGTATCACTAAAGAGCTGGAAAGTGAGCAACGGAACAAGTGTCGCTGGTAACACAAAGGGCTTTGCATCTCACAACTCTCGCTGAAGTCTCGCTGGGTATCGCTCCTTAAGGTAATCTCGCTAGTCTTGTTCACTCTAGTTTCGCTAATGCAGTATCTAGTGGTGTGATTTCTCTGGTAGTCTCGCTAGTGATATAGAGTATCGCTAGTTATGAATATTTTGGAAAAAGAGAGTCTCGGTGATGGAATGAGAATGGTATATAAATATGCATACTTAATAATTATGGAAAGGGAGTTCAAAGACAACCTAGCATGAGAAATGTGTTTTTACAGGCCAAGAAGAGCTCGGAAAGGCATATAATCCGCTTGGGGCCTAAGACAAATCGTGAGTGACCTTCTATTTCATACAAGGATTATTTTTAACATTGTGCAAGTGAGAACTAATATGTCATATGGAATCCTGTATGCGTGTTATCTAAATGCAACCCACGACCGAGGGACCACGTGCGAAGGCTTGTGGGGATACGATATATAATACACAGTGCTGAGGGACCATGGGTGAAGGCACTTGAGAAATTGATTGAAATGGATTCCAATGCTGAGGGACCTTGTGAGAAGGCATATGGAAAACCAGTACATGATAGCTCGGTGCTGAGGAACCACGAGTGAAGGCACTCGAGCAGTGGATTGATATGGAACTCAGTGCTGAAGGTTAACATGAGAAAGCACTTGAGGGTTGAAACGTCGAGGGACGAAGTGTGAAGGCGTTTGAATATATGAATAATGGGAATTGGTTCATGAGGTTGAGTGCGTTGAGCTTTGCTCCGCTATCTCTTTGGAAAGATAATTGTGTTATTTTTGTTTAACAACATGGGTGACCTGGAAATCGGTACTTATAAAATATATATAGTAGTTATTATGATCAGTATTAATTCAAGGATTTAATTGTAATTGGATAATTTAGTCACTCACTGGGCTTTAGGCTCACGCTTTCTTGTTTATTATTTGTTCGTTTCCGGTAGCGAGCGTGTCTGGGACGTCTAGCCAACAGAAGATCCTCGTCTGGGCTTACTCTGCATTAGTTCTCTGGGATAGTTGTAAATACTCAGTTTATGTACATGTTTTTGTCATACATGATCCTTAGAGTATAGTGAGAGTGGGTTTTGTACAGTGTGTAAAACAAATACCTGTTATGATAAATTATGAGTTGAGAAATCTGAATTAAGAGATTATGTTTAACTTATGATGTTTTACTAACATAAAACTTTGTATAGTTGATCTAGTATTGATTTATGTTTCAATATATATGGAAACGAGCGTGTGTAGGTCGCACCCACTTCTAGGTTAGGAAGGGAATCTGGGAGGTGTGACAACAAGCCTTACCATAGACAAGCCTAAAGGGAGAAGTTCCAATAGGTGTCGTGTAGGATGTGAGGTATACTTAAAGAGCATCATTGAGGTGTAAGCTCTAATCCTTTGGCCTAGGTTCATTGTGTTTTTCCAAAATGTTTTTCACCTCTTTATTCGAAATCTCAATCTAACCATTGGTTTAGGGGTGGTATGGTGTAGCCACTCGGTGGTGAATACCATAATTTCCTTGGGGAGCCGCAATGGTTCAATTGAAGAAATGGGTGCCTTGGTCATTAATAGTGGCATGAGGCGCACCAAACCTACAAAATATTTTTCTGAGAAAACGTGAAACACTGCAAATGTGTTAGTCTTAGTGGGGATTGTCTAGACCCACTTAAACACCTAATCAACCACCAATAGAATATATAGATAACCACAAAAAGAGGGAATAAAATCCATTCCACACATAAAAAGTTTCACAATTTAAAATCAAGTTCAAAGACAGTTCATTACGCTTAGGCAATGATCCAAACATTTGACATTTTTGACGAGATTTGCAATAAGCATAAACATTGACAAACATAGAATTCCAGAATAAACAACAATCTAAAATCTTTCTGGCTTTTCTTTTTGGATTAAAATGTCCTCCACATGCCATCTTATGACAAAAAGAAAGAATAGATTTAAATTCATGCTTATGCGTGCAATTTCTAATAATTTGATCATAACAAAACTTCCACAAATGTAGGGCATCCCACACATAGTATTTCGAATCATTTCTAATCTTAATACGATGCAAAGAAGAAATATTAGGAAGGAACTAACATGTGACCAAATAGTTAACCATTTCGACAAACCATGGTACAACAGCAGATGCCTGGAAAGGATGTTCATCCTTGAAGTCTTCTCCAAGTGACACATAACCCTCTTCTTACAGTATTTTGCTCAAATTATTAGGTATAGAGTTCTCGATCCCTTTTCTATACTTAATTGTCAAATCGAACTCCTGGAGGAGAATCCACCTCATGAGCCTAGGTTTTGACTTCTTCTTCAACATCAAGTACCTAAGAGCAGCATGATTAGTAAAGACAATAATAGAAGAACCAAGAACATAAGAGCGAAATTTATCTAAAGCAAAAACAATAACAAGGAGCTCTTTTTTCGTGGTTGTGTAATTTATCTGAGTGGGATTGAGAGTTTGAGAGGCGAAACAGATGGCTCTTTTTGTCAGTTCTCTACCTAAAAATAGCACCCATAACCAAGTTGCTGGCATCACATATGATCTCAAATGGCACATTCCATTGAGAGGGCTAGAGGATGGGGGGAAAAGTCAGGAGGTCTTTAAGAACGTCAAAAGCCTTTTTGCACTCCGTATCAAAGTCAAATTAGGCATCTTTCTGATGCAAATGAGATAAAGGTAGTGCAATCTTAGAAAAGTCCTTAATGAAGCGCTAATAAAAACCTGCACTATCAAGAAAGGATTGAACTTCCTTAATGTTGTGAGATAGGGAAGATTAGACATAACATCTATTTTAGTTTTATCGTCCTTTATACCTCTAGCATAAACAAAGTGCTCTAACACTATGCCATGACTTGCCATAAATTGACATTTTCCATAGTTAAGAACCAATTTTGTTTCGATACATCTTTTCATGATAAGACCTAAGTTGTGCAAGTAGTCGTCAAATGAATTTCTATACACCGTTAAGTCATCCATAAACACTTCTATGCACTTTTCAATAAAATCAAAAAATATGCTCGTCATACAGTGACATTTTTCACAATTGTCATACTAGTCTTTTTAGGAACTACGTGGATGGGACTTACCCAGTTATTGTCAGGGATTGGGTAATGATGCTGACCTCATGGAGCTTAATTATCTCTTTAAATGCAACCTCCTTCATTTTTGGATTGAGTCTATGTTGTGGTTACCTAGTGGGTTTAGCTCCTTCTTCGATGGCTATTCGGTGCATCCACGGAGAAGAACTGATTCGCTAAATATCGTTGAGGGTCCATCCAATTATTTTCTTTTAGGTCTTCAACGTGCATATCTAAACCTCTTCCTGCTTCGATGTCATCTCTCTAGAGATAATGTCTAGGAGTGTATTCTTCTCACTTAAGTATACATAATTTAATTGAGTAGGGAGAGCTTTAAGCTCCATCCCCTGCACCTGAGGATAAATAAAATTGTCATTAGTGGATTCCTCATTAACCAAAACAACCAACTTGGCGCTCACCTAGGGCCAATTCTTGCCAATCTTTCTTGTTTTTTCTTTTTTTTTTCTTTTCTTTTTTTTTTTTTTTGGCTAATGCTTCCACACTCCATTTTGGCTCATTTTCGCACCAAACCTGATGGTTTGCCTTTCCACCTTAATGCTTACAACCTACAAAATTCAAGGAATAAAATGATAAAATCATGGAACGAGCCCAAATAAAATCGGGAAAGATAACTCTTTTCAAGAGATATAACCAAGCACAGCTCCTTCTATTACCATGAAGTGGCATTTCTCTTAGTTCAACACTAAGTTGGTATCCTCGCATCTTTGTAGCACTAACTCCAAGTTAGCTTGATAGGCTTCATATGAATTTCCAAACACGAAAAATTCATCCATGAATATTTCAATTGATTGTTCTATGAAATTGGAAAAGATAGCCATCATGCATCTTTGGAAAGTGTCAAACGCGTTACACAGTCCAAAGGGCATGCGTTGGAAGGAAAATGTCCCATATGGCCAAGTAAATGTAGTTTTTCTCTTGATCTTCAGGTAGCCTATCTAGGATTTGGTCAATGAATGGTAATGAAAATGATCTTTTTTCGTTGTTGCATTCAATTTTTTGCAGTCCATGCATATGTGCCACGTGGTAATAGTTTGGTGGGGATTAGTTCATTGTTTTTGTTAGAGACTCACTTACTATCAGAAATGGGAAAGATCACCTGCGTCCAACTTAAATGCACCTCAAAGTGTGTTCTTAGGTTCAAACTTTTGTTGGTTTTATTGCATAAATGAGTTCTTTGATGCTTTATTCATCTATTTCATAGGAAACAAGCAATTGGAGTAGAAGGAGCCAAATTTAGTGTAAAAAAATAACCCTATAATAGGTCAAACTTGGACCTAGAGCAGAAAATAAGTGAAAAGAGGGCTAAAAAGGGTGGAGGAATAGAAGCATAGTGCGCAACGACACCGTACTTGATGCAAAATCCTGAGGCTTCAAAGCAGAGTAGCGTTGTGACACTACCGAAGGGTCAAGATGCTTTGACTTATCCATGGTGCGTTGATTTCAACCCTATATTAAAACCTAACTGTCATCATTTGAAGGCGAGTTCGACTTGGGATCACTTACAACTTTCCACAGAGGTTGAGAGGCTGTCGTTTAGAGATATTTTTAAAGCCTAATCAAGAAGTTGATTGAAGTTAGATCAAGAAGAAGATGTTGATGTATTATCAGCAACAAATTCATCGACAAATAATTCTTTCCTCTTTTATATCTTTCTTTATATCTCTGTACATCGTATTTAGGACTTATATTATGAACATGAGTGGCTAAATTATTTTATAGTTCTAGGATTGATTGATTTTAACATTGTTTATGGATGGTTCTTAATTATTTTGATTAATAGGATGCATTGGCTTTTTATCATGTTTGCATTTTTCCAATTGAATGTTTGATCACCATTTGACTGCCTTAGGGTTTTTAAATCTAATTGAGAGAGATATTTATTAACCAAAAATAGCATGATAAATTGAGGTTGAAATATGTATGAGAATGATAGGAAAACGTTAGAGGCGAAGAATGAAGAGGCTTAATGCTATTACTAGTTTCAATTGCATGAAAATAGAATTGGTGTTTAGACATTAGAAAGGGTTGAGCTCATAAGAGAAACCCCGAATCATAGACCTTCCAAGCCTAAGTTGATACATTGTTTTAATTGAAAGAAAATATTTTGAATCCATAACAATGTTGAACGACATGAATACCTTAGGACATCTTAGCCAAGTGAATTTCTAGTTTGATCATTTATTTACTTACTTTTATTTTTATTGTTTGCAAATCATCCTATTTGAATCCCTGAATAAAATTAAAACAATTGCTTGATAGCTAGTTGAATTGAATAAATAATTCCCTGAGGACGATATTGAATCGTTCGGATTTTTTTTATTACTTCAAAAGCGTGCACTTGCGCCTTATCACCAACCATTTAAGGATTTCCTTTTTCACAACATCTTTCATCGAAGGGTTGAGTTTGTGTTGATGCTCAATGGATCCACACTTTCTTTCCTCAAGTCGAATTTTATGCATACAATATAAAGGGTTGATTCCCCTTATGTTTGCAAGAATCCATCCTATGGCTTGGATGTACTTCTTCAATACTTTCAACAGAGCTGATTCATTATCAGCTGTCAATGTGGCTGAAATAATAACTAGTAGAGTGTTGCCATCCCCGAGATAGGCATATTTCAAATGGGTTGGAAGAGATCTCAACTCAAATGCAAAAGGTTGTTCTAATGATGGTTTGTTTATGTAATCTTGGCTTCCTATATCAAGAGGTTCAAAATTTCTCTAGACCACAGCACAACATTGTTCAGGTTGTTGTGCATCCAATTCATCTTCTTCATTGCCTGCATCATTATCAAGGCTTGTCTCATATTCTCGATTTTCTTCTATGTCAATCATCTAGCATTCTTCTAGTTCATTAGGGTATTCTAATGCCTTGAAGACAGAATATGACTTCTTGTCTATTAACTCTCATGGTTATTTCTCCCTTATGAACATCTATCAACATTCAACCCGTTGGCAAGAATGGTCTACCCAAGATTATCGGCACGTCCCTTTCGACTTCATAATCCTATGGACAGAATGAACTTATCAACCTTTACCAATGTGTCCTCGATTTTACCCTTCGGATCGCTATTGACCAGTTTGCTAATTGCAAAGTCATTGTAGTCGATCTTGCTTCAATCCCTAATTTCTTAAAGACAAATAAAGGCATAAAACTTATGCTTTGTCCTAAGTCGCATATAAAGGGAATTGAATTTCTGCGGAAGGTTGTCATCGTGTTCTTTGATTTATTGAAAGAATTAAAAATACAAAAATTAAAGAAAAGGTTAAGCATACCTTTGCCAGTCTATAATTCTCGAATCGATAGTTCTCCTTGTAGTATTCCTTTTCCAAGAGATCTTCCTTGCTATGACTATGACAAGGATCTGGTTTGTGGGAACCACTTCTTTGAAAGATTGGGAAGAAGAATTTTCTTAGAACTTTTCTAAAAAAAATTGGCAGAATTAGTAGAGGAAGATTTTTAGAGTGATTGTAGAGATTATTCTCTTAGAGCGTGTGTTCTATGGCTCCAAAGGACCCTATTTATAGAACTTTATGGGTTACTCCTAATCCTATTAGGATAAACCCTCTGCAAACATATAATATTTAATTTCCAACGCATACTTTGAACTGAAAACTCTGCATTCATCAGTCATGCGTTAATTGTATGCATTCATCAGTCACTTTGTAATTTCTTCGCCGCATCGAATGTCTATGTACCTTTTTGCGTTTCCCGTTGTTTTAATTTCATTCCAAGTACATTTAATTATTTTCAACTTCTATCTTTACGTTGGAAAGTTAGTCACTATCATGATAATCATGCTTACATTTTTTGTACACTCTTAAGTTAGATTACTTTCAATGCGTCAACATACTATTCCTTAGAAAAGCAAACCTACTTTGCATGCATGCAAGCTGCCAATTCAAACCTCTTTTATGAAATTTTTCAACATAATCTTTGTTTACAATTTACACAATGAGGACCTTGCTACTCTCAAGTTTGGGGGTGGAAGAGATTTGAACTATCAAAGATAAAAATATGAGGAACTTATTTCTTAAAAAAATAATAATAATAAATAAAAATAATAATAATAATAATTTTTAAACGCAAAACTCTGCTGACAAGACTAATACAATTATCTTGTTAAGAGTTTAGCTGAAAATGCCACCTGCTCGTAGTTGGCTGCCACCATGCACCGCATAGTTGGTGTGTCAAAACGAAGGTGGGTAATCATAATCAGCGACACATAGATAAATCAATAAATAACAAACTCCAATATCTAGTGAGGAAACCAAACTTAAATAAGAGTTTAGTAAAAAAGGGCACTTGCTCGTAGCTGGCTGCCTCTATGCACCCCATTGTTGGTATGTCAGAATGAAGGTGGGTAACCCTACTCGACGCATAGTCACCTAAAACATAAAAAATAAAACAAATGAAAGAAAACGGAACTTTATATCTTCATCTTTTAAGACTCAATTTTAAAAGAAAAAACAAAAATATTTTGTGAATAATGAGTAAAGAAGATTGAAAAAAAAGCTTGCCGCATATAAATTAGACCTGTTTCTAAGAAAAGAATATAGAGGTAGAAAAGTAATGTAACTAACGGGTAGTTGATTGCGTATAGCATTCTGAGAGACTAGTTAATGCGTTGAGAAAATTTTAGGGCTGATTAAAGTTTCTTAGATAGAAGTTATGCTTGAGGACAAGCATTTTTCTAAGTTTCGGGGTATAATAACTTATAGAAATACAAGTTATTATTATCTTCCTCTTAGAAAAATAGAGTTTAAATAGAGAATCATGCGGTAGTTTGAGTTAAATTCTATTCATAAATCTTTCTATGCGTTCTACTCTTGTAAATTGATGAAGATAATTGTTTTTAAGCTTTTTGAGCCTAAAACAAATGCTTTGACGTAGGAACGCAAGCAACCCATGGATGCATTGGTGACCTCTTCATGCAGGACTATGCGTTAGTAACTTATGGATGAGTTGGCAACCCTTCAACCCAGGTTGATGCGTTAGCAACCCATGGATGTGTTGGCATAATTGAATGCATGAACCCAAGTTATCTGTGGACGCATATCAAGAAGGCAGTAGAGAATCAGATAAGAATCTTGAGAGATTGTCGGAAGATTGATATGCTTGATATGTGGCGAGAGTGGTGGATCGAAATTAAATCGAAAATCAAACGAGTAGGCGAGATGGACGCAAGGTAGAAATTCAGCCTCCAATCATGCAGATTTGCCAACGATTGCAACGCAACATCTATAAAAGGGAAAACCTGAAGACAATGTTGTTGAACCTCTCGAAAGAATTCCTAAGTGACAACAGAGTTCTCTCCAGATGACAACGGGAGACAAATAGCTTGAAAGAGAAGAGTCTTCCCTCTGCCTGACCACTTCACAGCAAAATTCACGCTACCATCCCGACGAGCTCAAGACATTGAGAAGCCATTCCATGCTTTCTATCTCTTTTTCTTACATATGTTTTAGTTTATTAGCAAGAAATTGTATTCTCTAAAATAGTTATTCCGTTCATCAATCTATACATCTTCCATGGCTATTCATTTCTTATCACTTTCCATTTGCTGTTTATCATCCATGAGTAACTAACTCTCTCAAGGATTACGGGTTGCATTATCATCTAAATAAGAATCGTAGAAGACTATTTCAATCTTGTCAATTATACTTTTAATCTAATGCTTATGTCCATCTAGCTAATCGATATAAGTAGTAATAATCAGACTACTTAAGGAGAGTAAGTGATTATGGAACTCAGTTGACAAGGCTAAGAAGTGTTACCTAGACATAGGAATAACCTTGGTACTTAACACTCTCCTATGCGTTATAGACATATAACGCAGAGCGGTTGACAACCGAGAGAGGAGTCACTGGTATGAAATAGATGAACTATGTGTTTCTGACTTTAGATGATAACCAACCGCAGCCCTGCGTTTACCTTTCACATAGCTCAATCAGCTGACTTTGTTGTGTTGCATACCTCTCCATCAAACCACTTTAGTTTAGGTTTACTACTTTGTAGTTAGTTAAACGCATCACCTCTCACCACCTTCTTTAGACGCATGACTCAAATAATCCAACTAATTATAGAATCTGCATAGTCCCTGTGTTCGACCTCGGACTCACAGAGAAAACCTCATTCTTTGCTTATACTTGGGTTAAGAATAGGAAAACTTGACAGATTAGTAACGCATAGTATTAAGTATGTTGAAAGCATAATAAACTTAATAAAGATCCAACAACACAGACCTTGCAAATGTGGATGTCTTTGATGTGCTTGGTGGAAACCTGTTGGTCCACCTCTACGTGCTTGTTTAATGCCACACTACTCTGGCTACTGTTATTGATTCCCACCCCTAAAAAAAATTGGGATGGTTCCTCAATCAAGGATTATAGGTGTTGGAATAAGGATTATATTTGATGAAGCACACAAATTGTAGGTTATGTGGGCACATATCAAATATATATGGTTCCTTGCATCCAACGCTATTCTATGGTAGCAGCTTGACTCACTATGCTTACTTGGCTACTACTTCTTATAGTAACCTTATTCATCATCATTATTGTTTGCAGTAAGTTTATCACAACAACCATTTGTGTTTGTAGTGCAGTGACCGTATCAGTTTCTACTACTGCTAAATTGCTTCCTCGTCTACCAAATCTTGAGCCATAACCATTATCTTCCCAATCTTCATGATTTCGTGAGATTCTTTCCAAAATGTCCTTGGCCACAGTATAAGTTTTGTCTAACAAGGCACCAGTTGTGGCATCATATGTAGCTGTTTATGAGGCGTCATTAAGTCTGTTAGCAAAAAATTTCCATATGGACCCATTCTGGAAAGCCATTATGAGGGCAACTCCTGACGAGTCTTTCAAACCTTGTCCGTGCATCGCTCAAGGTTTCATTGTCCTTTTACTGGAAATTTTCAATGTCTTGTCTTCTCTTTGCATTTTCTGTAAGCGGAAAATATTTCACCTGGTTCTAGCAAAAATGCCCATTGTCTTCATCCTTTAAAAAGAAAGGGAACAATGTCAATCTGATCTACTCAGCTATAATGCTTGGGTTCACGAACATGTTGAATATCTTTATGAAACTCTTCAAGTGAGCATGAAGATCCTCGTTGTTTGCTCCTCTAAACTATCCTGCAGTTTGGATCATCTGAAGCATTACTGGCTTCATCTCAAATCTGGACCCTTGGAATGTTGAATGCATAATCTCAGGTGAAAAGTCATATAGGTTCGGCAATGCATAATCCTTGATAGGTTTAGTACGATCATGTGCATGGAGTATCAGGTGGGCTTGAGCTTATGCTTGTGCCAATGCATCGGTTGCGTTGTTGGGCGCATTGTTTGTTGCATTGGGCACCGTAGGGTCGTTCTGCTGATATGCCATGTTCTCTTCCTTATTTTGTTGTCTTCTCTTTTGATTCGCCTTGTTCTTTTTCCGAAAGGTGCTCTCGATTTATGGGCCCAAGATGAACTCCGTTGATCTGCCATGTGAGTTCTGGCTAAAGCAAGGTGTGTTTTTGGGACATGTTGTATCTGCTGCAGATATGAGTGTTGATCCACAAAAGACTGAAGCTGTTGTTAAGTGGGAACAACCCATGACAATGTAAGAAGTTCGTAGTTTTTTGGGATTAACAGGTTATTACCGGAGATTTGTAGAAGGATTTTCAAAGATAACTCTACCACTCACAAGTCTGACAAGAAAAAAAATGCTAAGTTCAAGTGGAACAGCAAATATGAGTAAAGTTTCTAGAAGTTAAAGAAGAGATTAGTGTCTGCACCTGTATTAACTTTTCCTACTTCAGGAAAAGAGTTTGAAGTTTATTGTGATGCTTCGCACCAGAGGTTGGGTTGTGTTTTGATGCAAGAAGGAAAAGTGATTGCATATGCTTCGGGATAATTGAGGAAGTATGAGCACAACTACCCTACCCATGATCTGGAGCTTACAGGGATGGTTCTAACCCTGGAAAATTGGAGACATTAGCTATTTGGTGAGGAATGTCACATCTACACTGATCATAAGAGTCTAAAGTACATATTTGATCAATATCAACTGAACTTGAGACAAAGGAGGTGGTTGGAGTTGATTAAAGATTATGATTGTACGATTGAGAATCATCCAGGTAAAATTAATGTGGTAGCGGACGCATTGAGCAGGAAGCCTGGACATTCCAGAGCTTCACTTAGTGCTATTACTTCTACATTGAAAAAGGAATTAAAGAATTCTCATGTTGTGGTGACAATGGAAAGGATAGAGAGTTTGTTAACACATTTTCAGTTAAGGCACACTAGTTAATGATGTTATTAAAGGTCAGTTTGATGATCCAACGCTCAAAAAGTTAATAGAAGAAGTAAGGTCGCGGCAAAGGTCAAATTATGAGTTGAGACATGATGGAGCTTTACTTAAATGCAATAGAGTATGTGTATGCAATGACCGAGTGTTAGAGAATAACATATTGGACAAGGTGCATAATTTAGCTTATGCAATACATCCTAGCAGCACCAAGATGTATAGAACCTTGAAAGGATGCTATTGGTGGCTGTGTATGAAGCGAAGTGCTTGCTTTGTCAGTAGGTTAAGCCTAAACGCCAAAGGTCAGCAAGACTTTTGAATCCACTCCCTATTCCAAAGTGGAAGTGGGAGAATATAACCATGGACTATTGGTTTACCCTGAACTTCAAATGGTTATGACTATATTTGGTTAAGTTTGGATAGACTTACTAAGACTACATGATTCTTACCAGTTAAGATCACATATACCTTGGATAAGTTGGCACAGATATATGTTGACAAGATAATAAGCCAATGTGGAGTTCCAGTAACGATTGTGTTGAAATAAGACCCAAAATTTACTCCTAAGTTCGGACCAGTTTACATTAAGCTCTTGAAACTAAACTGCAGATTAGTATAGCTTTCCATCCTCAAACTAATGGTCAGTCCGCGAGGACTATTTAGACTTTGGAGGATATGTTATGGGCTTGTGTGTTACAGTTTAAAGGAAGTTGGGATTTGCGGTTGTCGTTGATAGAATTTGCCTATAATAATGGTCATCATCCTAGTATCAGAATCGCACCCCATAAAGCTTTGTATGGAAGACGGTGGAGAACATTAGTATGTTGGAATGAGGTAGGAAAAAGGAAACTATTGGGGCTAGAATTAGTCCAAGCAACTACAAAGATTGTCAGGTTAAATCGGGAAAACTTGAAAGCAACTTAAGATAGATAGAAAAGTTATGCTGATAATCGACTAAGGGAGTCAGAGTTTAAAGTGGGAGATAAAGTTTTCCTCAAGTTGTCACCTTGGAAAGGGATTCTTCAGTTTGGAAGAAAAGGGAAGTTAAGCCCAAGGTATATTGGACCCTATGAGATTTTGGAGCATATAGGACCAGCAGCATATCATTTAGCTTTGTCAGTGGATGTGTCTAAGATTCATAATGTTCCACGTATCGTTGCTAAAGAAGTATGTGCATGATCCAACATATATAATAGAGTCATAGCCGATGCGAATTAAGGAGGACTTGTCATATGAGGATGAACCTGTGCAAATCCTTGATAAGAAAGAAAGAGTGTTAAGAAGCAAGACAATACCTTTAGTTAAGGTGTTGTGGAGGAACCATGAAACTGAAGAAGCCACTTGGGAGAGCAAGGACCAAATGAAGAATGAGTATCTGCACTTGTTTTCTTAATGTCAACCACTGAATTTCAAGTACGAAATTCCTTCAAGGAGGTGGTAACGTGTAAGCATTCAACTTTTTCTTATAGATATTTGAGTTATAAATGAATTAATACTAGTTGTGGACTTAACCAATTCTTGTGGCTTTAGGGTTGAGCTAGGCATTGAGGTTAGTGAAGGAGTAGTGGGCGGCAAATAGCTATGAAGTAGGCAGCAATGACCTTAATGAAAGAGTAGGCATTGAACACAAGTGGGGAAGAATCTCCAAGTGAGCTTGAAGAGAAGAACTAGGCGTTGAAGAGGCGCTAGCTTAAACGTAAGTGCTTAATTCTTTAAGTTTGAAAATTAAATAATTTCTTAATATTTGATGTAGGTCTTTTTGGTTTCGCTCCCAAAAGACTTAATCAAATAATATTTATAATTACTAATTATTACAACTATTACTACTAAACCGTAGCATTAACGACAAGACTAGGTCGATTCGTTGGAACGATGTTAAAAGTAGAAAGTGTGTGTGTGTGTGGGGGGGGGGGGGGGG